>CM037777.1:71060822-71110822 GCA_021229015.1 Solen grandis
ACTAAAGACCGATTTTTACTTTATAATGAATAAACTACATACTAAGGGAAACAACCCATGTCAAAATTGTTTAATTGATATTAAGGTTATTTTTTCTTGAATAAATAATATGTAACAAGCAATTATTTTGGGCCTTCTTTCTTTAACAGATCAAATTGTTGTAGTAAATTTGTTAGAGGTCCATGAGATGAGCAGTTGTGCCATATGAATTTAAAGTTGACCAATGGTTTCAGAGATTTTGCTAAGTTTTCAAAATAAAATTATCTTCTCTTTTTTTCTTTTTTTTTTGCCAAATCAGCAACATTTGTAAATGTCCAGTGTAGGACCATCAATTTTCTTAGAATTTTACCCAGTACAACCATGGTTCAGAGGAGAGGTCATTTAAGTTCATTGTTGACGACGGAGTACAGGACAATTCTCTATACTTCTGTCTACGTATATATGTTGCATATTTCATCGATTAATCACTATAATTCTTTTTTTAAAGATAATTATACAAGAATAAAGTACTTGACTTTTTGTAGAAGTGGGGGAGGCTGGCGGTGTAATATCTCCCTCTCTCTCTCTCTCTCATACACACACACACACACACACACACACATACAGTGAAAGAGAGAGGTACATGTAATTCCTTCATATAGTCTGAATAAATGGACATTACACAATATTAACAATATAATTAAATTTTGACATTATTCTGTCAGATCAATGTTCCAGGTACCTTTTTACATAAAGTCCCTCCAAACTCATACATTGATTCCACTTATGTATAACGGCTGCTACTGATGATGATAATGATAATGACAAAAATGTTAACAAGGAATTACGAAATACATTTTGAACCTAAATACAACTTCCAGTATACTATGTAATAAGAGATAAAGTTACACTTTACCCCATCCTAAATTATTCATGAATATGTCATCAGGTTAGAAATACATAACAAAAGAACCGCATACGGATGCAAAAGCTCATCTGTTTTGTTTTTTTGTTGTTTTTTTGTTGTTGTTGTTGTTTGTTGTTGTTTTGTTGTTGTTGTTGTTGTTGTTGTTGTTTGTTTGTTTTTTTTTGGGGGGGGGGGGGGTGTTGTTTTTTTTATTTGTTTTTTAAAGGGGGGTGATAAATTAGGTCAAAATGGACTTAAGAGTTATGACCCTTTATGAGAATGTAGCCCATGTGACAGTAAACAAGAATATGAAGTTTGATGGCTTAAGTTTAATAGTTTAGACATTATGGCTAAAGTTTCCCACTGTATTTTTTTTTTTTTTTTTTGCATGTATACAACACAAAGATGCAAAATATGTAGACAAAAAATTACAATGGCTAATCCATTGAGTTTTCGATAATCAATACAAAACCATAAAATTTGAAGACCTTTATTTTAAAATGCTCTTATTTTTTATCTGTTTAGTAATCATGACCAAAATCACACCTGCACAGGTTCAAATGATGACAAATCAGTATACAAAGTTTAAAAAAATCATTGAAAAATGACAGAGAAATATATATATTAAAACTTGTCCAAAGTTATGGTAAAATAAGGTCAAAGTCAAGGTTGATAGATGAAACATTGAGGTATATCTAATAGGCCTTGTCAGGAAGAAAATGCATACCAAAAATATAAGTTGTATGTCAAATAGTATTGAAAGCATGGCCAACATTTTTTTTTGTTAAAAACTTCAAAGGTCAAGGTCAAAAGTCCAAAAGTGCAACATTAATGGAAAGGATTTGCCAAAAGGAATTTACATGTGAAATGTCAGTGCCCTGTTGGAAACGGTTTTGAAATGACAGGCATTTTTAAGTTTTCAAATGTTACAGCAAAAATAGGTCAAAAGTCAAGGTCAAGGTCATAAAAAATGATCCCTATGTGTCACCTCAGCTTACAGCAGCTGACAAAAGGGAGATAAATATGGTCAAAAAGGACCTAAGAGTTAAAGCCCTTGATGTGAATGTAGCCCTTGAAATAGTGACTTGACTATTTGAGTGTACCGTCGCTTCGACAGTTTTTCAGTCATATAGCGACGCCCAGCTAATAACAGGTGGAGGAAGACCCCGAATGCACGGAGGCATCCAGGTAGAACAACCGACCTACCGCAAGCTAGCTGGAAGGCTTCCTCACATGAAAATCCGAATGACCCTGCTGGGATTCGAAGCCACGCGGTGAGGGGCTGATTGAGTGTTTATACCGTCCGCGTTATCTTCTGTGTTCACGGTATAATAGGATATTTTTTCCTCTTTTTTTGTTTTTTGTTTTTTTTTTGTTTTTGTTTTGCAAATAACAAAATAAGTATCATAGATATTAATAGTAAAGGCCTGAACTTGTTCGCGTTTTCTATATATGTAACATAACGTCCGCCTTTTCTTATATGCTGTATTCTAAGTTCATGATATAATAATTACCTGACGTAATAATCACCTGGCACGTGCCTATCTTTTAGACACGCGCCGCTGACAGTGCCTATACGGGGCACCCCACGGACATGCATGTTGCACACGTATTCATACACAGGGGTGGGGGTATGTACAATATACGTACAACATGCCATAAAGCTGCTATGACAGTGGAACTTTAAGCAGTGTCCTTTACATACTGATATAATTTGATAGCTTTATTCTTTAATGTATCGGCTTTTGTTATTTATTGACTTGACTTGACTATTTGAGTTTACCGTCGCTTCGACAGTATTTCAGTCATATAGTGACGTCCAGCTAATTACAGGTGGAGGAAGACCCCGAATGCACGGAGGCATCCCGGTAGAATCACCGGCCTGGAAGGCTTCCTCACTGAATATAAAAAACTGTGATTAACACTCATGTGACACTGTGATACGAAATATATTTATATGTAGTCTTGTTTCTATATAAAACTCTTACATTTGAAAGAAGGTAATTTTTGCCTCTGTATGTCATGTATTTTTATGTATACGGTATATTTGTTTCTAAATGTTTGTCTTTTGTTAATTCCGAAATAAATGTATCTATAGTGTCCGCGTTTCCAGTCTATGTCTGTTGCCCGCATGTTGTGCTTCTTGGTTTTCTTTTTATTCTTCATAATATTAATATTAATATACCATGCGAAAATATGAGGAAAAAAATACAGCGTCCGCTTTTCCCCTCTATGTTACATATCGTCCGCTTTTTTCCCTAGATGTTACATATCGTCCGCTTTTTCCCTATATGTTACATGTCGTCCGCGTTTTTCTTCCAAGTATATAGTGTCCGCGTTTCCAAGCTATGTCTTTTGCTCCCGCTGGTTGTGTTTCTTGCTTTTAATTATATTCTCCATAATATTCTTATATATCATGCAAATATACTGAACAAAGAAATACAGCGTCCGCATTTTCCCTGTATGTTACATACCGTCCGCATTTTCCTGCTATGTCCATTCTGTCCGCGAGTTGTGTCTCCTGTTGTTAATCTTAATTTCACTATAACCTAATAACTCGTTAGCAAACTTACTTTATTAAATACAAACATAATTGATTTAAATGTTATTTTACTTACCGCGTATTTATAAATAACGAGAGAGAGAGAGAGAGTATGAGAGAGAGAGAGAGTAAATACTGATATAATATTAGATCACATTAAATATGATTCATCTTCTTTTTAATAAATTTATAAACCATAGACTATTATTGAAGTAATGTATTATTATGAAGTATCTCAACGATGTTCTCTCTGCATTAAACTCAATTATAACTAACCTATTTAATTCAATGTACTACAAAAATGATACTCATACACTTTTCCTATCACTTAAAACTACTTATCATATTGCCAAATATCAAATATATTCAGGATCTGCTGTAAAATTGTACCGCCGCGTTTTCCCTATATGTTACATATTGTCCGCGTTTTCCATTTTTGTATATATTGTCCGCGTAAGGCGTCCGCGTTTTTGACCCTCCCAATTATCGCACAAAGGTCATGACCTTTGCCTTCATGCAAGGCTGTACATCACCGATATAATTATGATATTTCTGTTAATTGTCTTTGAATACAATCGTAATTACAGCTTTATAGATACAGATCCGGACCCAATTTTATTTTATGTTTGAAGGGGGGGGGGGGGGACACTGATATTAAAAATTCCATACACGGATTCGGGGTTCCAAACCCCCCTGAGATTTGGCTATTATGCCTTCACATAGACATATTCATATGTCTGAGGCCTAAAATATGCATAACAGAGGTGGGGTGGGGTTGACCCCCTGTAGAAGTTAAAAAAAATCCTGTAATATCAGTATTGTATAGTGTTTTGATATCAAATCACGGCCCGACTTCCCCCCCCCCCCCGGTGGGGTTGACCCCTGAAGGTAGGAAAAACCCTTTTTAAAAAGGAATTTCCCCGAGACAAATGGCTGGATCCACGCATGAATTTATAATATTGAAAGGGCATTGCCCCCTCCGGTAATTAGATTAATGGTGTTAGGGGGACTCCCTAATGTCATTTTAAGATAGATCTAATGAATTATGTTTCTCATCCATTTCCAATCACAAGCTGGAATGACATATTTAATAAGTGTATCTCCCCCCACCCCTCACCCCACCCCGCCAAAAAGAAATTTACACGCGAAATCCCTTTCATCATAATATTCCGTAATCACTAACCGTATATATCGAGGAAAAAAATCATTTTCATGAGTATTAATCAGCTACTTTCTGACCGATGAAACATGCATAATATTTTGAATACTCTTCAGTGAAATTACAAAAGCGACTCCGAATGACTATATTTAACGCGCCGTTTCACTGGTCAAATGATCCGTGCTGTCTCCGCCATGGAGCCAATGAAATGCTTAATTAATCATTCATGAGAACGAAGTTTTATCAATCAACTAACCCAGGAAGGGGCGTGTTTGGGTGATTTAGTGTTGTTGAGTGTGTGTGTGTGTGGGGGGGGGGGGGGGTAACCAAAGAAAGTTATGCGAATTTGTAAGTAAATGATGCTTTCTTAAGATTCTTAAGATATATTTCAGACTTTTTATACTGCTACATCTCTGAATTACACTTTTTCAGGCGAATTTGATCAGCGTACATATGTATGCCTATATAATTAACATACTTTCACAATAAAAAAGATGCACATCATATCCGTTCAACAATACGCGAAATGATTTTTACCACGGAAGGAAGCAGCAATTATACTTTTAATTATCTAATTATCAAAATTAGCACTTTAATTTGCAACCATTCACGCAAAGGTCTTTATCACTTTCTGTGATGATAATTATGCGCTATGAACATCAGTTATAACCGATAAAACAGGATCTAACCTGAATTTACATCTATGATATATCTATGGTCTGTTCACAAAATGTCCATCGACAAAATTAAACTGGTGTACCGGTATTCAGTTGCGTAAAACAAAAGGTCAGCAAATACCACCTTATATGATCTACAGACGTTCCTAATGTATCGTTTTACAATGTTAATATAAATTCCTCAGTGATCAATTAAGGCTTCTTTATTATCAATTATTAATTTGCTAACACATCACACCCTACTGACAGTATTTATGTCATATAGGAAGTTAGGAACGGACCATACAGGAAAGGAAATAGCCCTTATACGCTGAGCTCCACGCAAGAGAGCTATACCAGAGCCATTGTATCGGGGCGGATCCGTGACCTCCCAACGGGCGAAAACTCAACGACCACCGGGACCGATTATATACTGGCTTTAGGTCTCATTTTCAGTTCTATGAAACAGTTGCTTCATTTTATTATAATGAGATATATATAGTTTGCCATTTTACCGGTTGAACCAATTATAGACTTATAGACTCATATACTCATATACTCATACTAAAAGGTTCATCAGAATATGCCAAAGAAATGGTTTCGTTTTCCTTTGCTCCCCTCCAGTTCTCTGGTATTTGTATTTTGTTTTAATATATAGAAATACAGCATGAGAAATAAAACGACATAATTCCTTATAATAAGTATCCGTTGTGTAAAACCCAGTATTGGGATCTACAACGTACCATATTCAGATACAGATATGTTTAATAACTGAATAGCATGTTCCAGTGAAATTCGGTCCCATACTGCGGTTCTAGTACCAGTGTACAATGGACCCGGTTTATCATCGCGTCCCCTCTGACTCAGTCAATAATTTAGGGGCTGAACACGGAAGGTTGAGTCATTACAGTCATCTAATGCAACGTTTACTCATCCCCGTATCTTACAATATATCTTATATAAAACACTGGTCAATACTCTAACAATGCACAGCAGTTTTATACCGAGTCACATTGACAGCTGTGCACAGTTTATCCTAAAATTCTTCCCTCTTTGCAACCATTGGACCGAGGTCACATTCTTTAGTCGCATATTCGGGTCGCGGTATCAATTACCGTTTAAATCATAGCTTTTCTATAGGACCGCACAATTGCATGGTTGTATCAATCATTTTGATACCCTAATCAATGGTATATATTATAGGTTTACAATCTGGAGAGTTGTTTTACAGTCGATCGCTGTACAATTATCATATATAACAGATACTCTTGGATTTCGCGTCTCAGGTGCGACTAGACTAGCGCCCATGAGAAAATATTTTTAAGAAAATCATTCAAGTTAAGAATTCCACCATCTGTGTCATCTGAAAGACAGTAGTTATTTCATAAATGTATATATGGAGACAATAAACAGTCATTGTTGTTGTATTTTAGTTTTAAGCGGTTTGTTCGGTCGTTTTACAATTTGATCCTGTAAAATAAAGCTAATTATTTGCTAGTAACTGTATATGAGCCATCTGGTGGTATAGGATGATTTTTTAAAAATGTTTTGTAGCTCTGTTTCCGCTTCAAAATTGTATAACCTTATGTCATAAATGTATGCGGGATAACATTTTCTAAAAAAAAAAAATCAAATCTCATAAAGCCTTCACCAAACTTCCGTTAGGGCCATCGGCTTTGAAGGAAATAATCTGAAACGCGAAACACGAAATCACGACGTACGATGACCCACGACATATTTACTACCGGCACTGCATAACAGAACAGCTACGTATGGGTGTTCGAGGATAACAATACAACAACATATATATATTCATTTTTTAAAAACCCTGTCCCGGCATTTATTTGTTTTTCTTGTTTTCTTATACGCTGATCATATCATATACACTGTCTCTTAATTATTGTGATATTTTATTTCCTTCTAACCATATTAGTTTATCACATATGTTCTTGACACTGCCGACCATTTTTACTCCGAAATGAGATGTAAACCACGTAAATCAACGAGCACTTCCCGAACACCAAATCTACATGTTTGTGTAGTGTGTACACAATCCTACACATTGTTCAATAGGAAATGAACATACATTTGAAAATTTCCCCCAGTCACGATTGGTCAGTTTAAATAAACGAATTATACCGGGAATTGCCGATCTTCTGATGAAATGGTCTACACGTAAATACAAGTTGGAAAGATCGCCGAGATCGTGACAATGACCATCAAGAAATGCTGACTTGGCATGCTTGATATGCCTTTTAAGTACACCCATCCAGATATCAATATTTCTTGTACCTCCGTCACTCCACACGCAGTAAAAAAAAAACGATAATTCGAAAAAAAGGGGATATACAATCCTCGTCGAATCGTGGGGCTCGGACAATCGAGAGAACATGGTTGTGTGCTTAGATTCGTGGAAAAAAATGAGCTTGGAATTATAATTATTTATATATATCTCTCAGAGAGACATTGTGTTTGGATAATCGTCATTCTGTTTTATTTAGTGATTCACTGCTTATCCCGGCTACACATGTGGCTTAATTAGTCACCGAGCCTACGACCTTCTCCTACACCAACCCTCACTCCCGAGTCAGGGACTGTAAACACACGACCACCGGAATCTGCTTGACTCACGGAGGACCCATTCGACAATGAAAATATTCTTTGACCAGCAATAATGATTTCCATATAAATCATAACAATACATTTACTCATTCCGATTGACCTTCCTCGTGCTTTCTTAAGGAACTGGAGGACATTATCTTTGAATTATCTGTAAGTCCGAAAATCAAACAGTGCGCCTCCACACATACACAAACACATGACTTATACGTACTATAGAGTTAATGTCCACAAGGACTAGGATATTAGACAGAACAAGGCGGTGATTTCATTTACAGCACTGCTATAATTGCTAGATGAAAGCCTAGTGCAATATGGTAAGATAGATTCCTCTTGTGGCCAAATCAAATATTCTGAAGGACACTTAACTCAGTAAATGTAAATGACCCCGTCTACTTGAGGCAAATGACGCACAGTTGGCATTACCATATTTGATCATATTAGAACGAAGTAGGTTGCAATCTGTTTGCGGGATTACAGGGGATGGGAGCCAAGTGTGGTCAGTCGGCGGTTTGTTCGAATGAGTAAACTCCTTTGAGATTCCAAGGCAGACAGACAGGCCGAAAGAAAGAGTTTTCGTCTGAACGACCAATTTAAGAATCTTTTAACATGTGTATGGGTTACGTTGAGGATATTCGATTCGTATCCAACCAGGGATAATCATTAAATTATTTTGACTTTGAAATACAATACTTTCTCGACTTTTCACGGCGAGATATTCAATTCCAATCAGTTCACCAAATTCCAAATGTCCACAAAACATCCTAATTTAGAATATTGAAATTGCTGAATGAAAAAAGTCTTTATCAATTATTGTTAACCTAGCTAGAGCATATTACATACATGCATAGTGTAGGGGGCCGAGCGGTTACAGTCGTGGACTACAAATCTTTCAGCCCCTCACCGCTGTGGGTTCGAATCCCGGTAGGGACTTCGGATTTTTCATGTGAGGAAGCCTTCCAGCTGGCTTGCGGTAGGTCGGTGGTTCTACCCGGGTACCTCTGTGTACTCCTCCACCTGTAATTAGCTGGACGTCGCTATATGATTGAAATACTATCGCAGCGACGATAAACCCCAATACAAATACAAATACAAATACATGCATAGTGTATATGTTTATAACGTGTTCGTCAAAATAGAACATATTCCCGTGGTTATGTCAGTCTTTTTAAAACGTTGCATTTTTTTTTTTAGATCAACCTTGTTGATTTACAACAGGTTAAAACTTAAGTTCAACTAATATACAATATAAGCGACAGAACATCATAACAATGCCGCCGTGCCAGTAAGTCCAACAATATTTTGTTTACACAGATGTGAGTTCCCTACAGCACTCTTTTTTTTTCTTTTTGTAGATTTTTTTTTTTTTTTTTAGATTTTTATGTAAAATATTATAAGTGAAGGGTGATCTTTCAAATATCTGTAAAGGTTCTCATCTCCCCTATATTAAAATAGTTTGCAGTGCTGTTTGTGACACTGGTCGTGATATTGTAGGCTATTACAGTTTGGCATATTTCATAATAATAATCAAATAATAATAAAAGAAAAAAGAAAACTATCGATCAAACAGCTGTGTTTAAGGCTTTAGGCCGATCTTCCAAGAATACACAGCACAGAACTTAAGACTTTGGTCATCATATATAACTGTCAAGAACAAAGCACATTTTATATTTTCTAGTGATTTTAATCGGGATATCTCTTGGTAATATCAAACTTTCAACAACAAAAAAAATAAAATAAAATAAGCACGTGCGTGCTGACGCTGGCTTCGTCCCTGCCTTTTTTCCTCAAAATACAAAAGTGAAGTTAAATATTGAGAAACTGATTTGAATATACCCTAGTATCATATGGTCAGAGTTTGTGTATTTAGAATAAACTCAAGTTAACTGTAGTTATACAGATATAAAAAGATTAAGATATATTCCAAAAAAAGTATTCCAATAGCCCATACGTGTAAATTTACTGAACTACTTAACACGAACAACACTTTGCCATTTAAATAAGAGTTAGTTTGTTTTTTTATTGCAAATATCAGGAGATAATCTATAAATGTCTAATATGAAGGTCCTGTAAACTTTTATATGCATTCAAATATAGAAGTTCTATGAATATGTGATGATATTGTTATCATTGTAACATCTTTGTTTCTATGGATTAAATATGTAAGTATTGCATTTACTATATTAACTTGTTTAGGCGAGAAAAAAAAAGTTGTTTGTTTCCACTAAAATCGCCGAAAAAAATAAGGTCGGTAGGTCGGCTAAACTTTTTTTTTTTTTTTTTCCTTATTATTTAGAGGAATTGACGAACAAAGGCGTTTTCCAACCGTAATAGCCCGAAAAATACAAAAAAAAATAGGGTCAGTCGGATTAGTGGAAACAAGTAACTTTTATTTTATTACGCCTTATAGTTTTCACTCAACCATTGTAGAAATTAAAATGATTGGTATCTTTTTTAAATATTGATACATTTTGCGTGTACACAGCACGAATAAGTGAAAGATGGAAATCGTCTTAAATGTCGACTTCCATTTTATTATATATTTTTTTATTTGACATTCCTTGTCTTAGTTTAGATAATATGAAGAAAAACAAAAGGACACGCGTATTTTAAAATGAACTCTACTCGTTCAAGAGATCGTTTTCATGATGTGGAAAGTTAGTACTGAACGTAAATAGGTTACATTTAGAATTATATAAATAAGGTATGCCTGAAAATATCTATTGCATTATATATAATAGATTATTATCGGGATCAACATTATATATGTAAAAATATTAAATAGTTATTTCCTCTTAATTTTAAGTAAAAATAGTTATCGTCGGTATAACGCAGAGCTTTAATCAATCAACCAATCAACATCGTGAAATGTACTTTTAATCACGATTAACCGGATCAAAAGGCAAAACTAGGATTAACTGAATTTCTGCTCAACACTTTTTTCTCAATCAGAAATGGTGTGAAAGTGAGACAAACAAATAACTTCGTCTGCAGTTTAGAACTTAAATTTTATCCACCTGTAAGTGACCACCGTCTTCACTGCGCGAGAACTTACCTGTAAATTATGCAGGTAAATACCGTATATACCCACCCGCCTGTCACACAGCCATTCACATGACTCAGACGAGTCACAAAAACTTGCTCATATAAACAGCGGTGTCTTTAAAACCTCCACATATTCATTCTGCTCTCTATCGATTTACTACATCGTTGAACGGCCTGGTGTTTTGTACATACGGTTGTTTCATTCACGGAAGACTTTGTGGAAATTACGGTCTGTAATGTTGTGTGTGATGTAGATTACTTGGCATAACTTGTAATTACAAATATCACACTGACCAGGGTCAAAAATAGCCATCGTCTGCTTGGTTTAAAATATCGTCTGCGTTTTGTGTACGCGTTGTCGTTACGACATTCATCAATGGCGAAGTGTTAGAAAATAAAGGGCTTGGGCAAGGAATTCGCACAAAAGGTGGTGTGTGGTGTTCGGAGGAAAAGGAAAATGGCGATACTGAAAACATTTATGTGTGTATTCAACACTCGGACCGGCAGCCTGATCTCGGGGTGTTACACTTTGGTAAGTTATATACACAAGAAATGTTGACTTTGTTCTCTTAATTGCCTTCATTTCCTGGTGAGGTTCACTTACATTTTTTTGTTGTTACTGCCTACAATGTATGAAAACCCACACATGACTTTGATATGTTAGATGACCTAGATATCTTTGTTCTAGCATAAGACGTGACAAGGATTGTAGATCATATACTATGATAACATATGTATGTTTTTATATTACGGTACAATTAACTAATTTTTTAAACAGGTACTGTACTAAGTATGTATTTAATAACTGAACAAAAAATATGTGAAAGAGAACAAGTAACAATTCATGTACTGCAGTATATCCTCGAGTATAACACATACCGGCATGTAAATCATACCTCCACATAATGACATATCTGACATTCAACTGATATATGTGTATTGTAAATTACATTCAATAAAAAGTAATTAAATTATCAAATATCATTAATTGCACACACTGTTGAAATTACAGTTCTTTATTTCAAGTTTCAAATTTATTGGCATAGATTAGCAAATAAAATTTGCTTTTGTCCATTTACAATCTAAATTACGAAGTATGGCAAAGACCAGCTAGGGCATAGAAAGCTTGGAATGTGGATACACAAACTTGTCTTTCAAAATTGTACGGAAACTGAATAATTGACTCAAACATGCACAATTTAATGTGTGCATTATAAATGTAACCATAAAAATGAACCTAGTCTGCTTATGTATTATTGTGTTAAGGCATCTCTAATTCATTTGTATAATATGAACTGGTGAAGAGCTGGATCAGACAAATGTTGATTTCAATATGATTAGGTTTACCACGGTGTCCTTTATATCTCTCTAATCAATTGTTTGCAAACATTGTCATCTATCAGTTGTTATCAACCTTAAAAACATAAAATCTCACATTTTTAAAACAAATATTAAAAAGAAAACCTCCTTTACATTCAATCTTGTGCATTTTAAATTAAGTCACCTGGAGCATTAAAATAAAATGTGTGCTTGACAGACACATATGTTTGACAGTTTGGTAAGACTGGCCTGACATCTGACCTTGATATTGACAAGGTTGGCAACTCATGATGTACATCTATCTCCATCCACCCATCTGCCAATATTGTATCAGAAAGTTCAGTTAAATGTGATTTATTAGACACCAGTCTTGTTGAGAGTTGTCAACTTGGTTAAAGCTGCCAACTTAAACATATATTGCTGGCATGTGACAGTGTTATACAATACATCTGCAATTGAGATTTTCTTCATCTCAAAATTTTGAAGTTCAGTTTAATAACAAGCCTCCCCAAGTTTGAAGGTCTAGAACTTTTATATCTTTTTACATATACAGTAAAATCTCAATAATAAGACCACCCTTGGGACTGCTGTCAACTGGTCTTAATAATGAGGTGGTCTGATAATCGAGTGTCAAATAATAGGGAAAAAAAGAAAAGGGGACCTGGAAATAGTGATCTTAATATTGAGGTGGTCTTTATATTGAGGTGGTCTTTATTTGAGGTTTTACTGTAAAGGGACTAAACATTTTGAAATTCTATTATCAGCATGCTTTGAGTTTCTGACAAAAAAGTATTTTATGTTCTTCTATTAATGGTGATGAGGAATTTGATTTTTTTTTAATTGATGGACACCTGGAGATCTTTCATGAAACACAACATGATGTGGAATTTAATTCCTTCAACATCCTACCTCTGTCTTGACTAAGAACAGCCAGCTGTCTTTGACTGCATTACAGGGTAGCCTGTCAAAATGTACGGCCAGACTAAAATCAAATCTGTGACCCTCACTATAATGCAGGGTGATTACTCGCATCAAATAAGCTACCAGTCCCCATATTTATATGGGTTAGTTTAATATAGTTAAACTGAAAAGACCTATAGTTCCCTGAATTAATATAATATTGTAAGGTTGTCTTGTAGAATCAGAACCTAAATATTTTAAAGCTTTATATGGATCCCCAGGTTCTCTTCCATAGGTCATTGCCCTCTACTTAGCTTGCACCAGAACTGGTAACTTCTGAAACTAACCCCACCCCCATTTTTAACACCAGCCATTTCGAGTTTAATCTTAACATTAATTGTTCCTGTTTAAAAGTTTTTAAATACCAGCAGATGTAATGCTGTTCTTGTTTGAAATTGAACCAGCTGATTCATATCCTTGATACTGGATGGAAATTATATCTGCTTACCCCATTAACAAAATTAAATTTGAAATAAATTGAAAATCTGGCAGTAATTTCAGGACGGGGATATTTGAGAACAATTGATTAAACCTTCATCTTCCCTAGACCTTTACTACAGCACATTCTTTTCAGAGTAATAAGAGACATTATGTAACTTGCCTGTACCTCATACTGAATTATTTATGACATTGGTCTAGAGGAAGAAACTACAATCAGTATTACAAAATGTTTTCTCAGTGTAACACCCAATTTATTTTGGCTGGAAGTGAGTTTTAAGTTTCAACACGCTATGATCACAGCACCCTTAATTTGTTTCTTATTTCATTTTTTAACAATATTCAGTGGTCGTATTATGATATTTTACATCAAAGGTTTGTTAAATAATTGTATATTAATTGTATAATGTAAGGAAATTACATAGTCCAAGTTTTATAATGATAATGTTTTAAATTGACCCTTCATCAAATTTCCTCAATAATCTACATAATATATTACATACTATATTACATGACAATATAAACCACACATTTCAGTGTAGTGTTTTAAATTAAGGTTATTTATTATATAAATCTACAAACAATGGTATCATTTTCCCTGATATATGTTTTACTAGCCTATGGCAACACCTTGAGCTCAGATTTTTGGTCCAAGTATATCAGGCTGTTTTTATCATTCTCTTGTCCTCTGTCACATTTTTTTCATGTCGGATTATCATACCAGTAAGTCAGCTGTCCTTGTCAAGGACTATGTATGTTACTTGACCACTCTATCATGCTTCATTATTACTGCTGGTCTTGACTGCAGCGCCCCCCGTGGGCGGGGAGAAGGGGGATGTCATAATCATATGCCCCTGGGGAGGTTCGTGTATATAACAGTATAATATAGACACTTCATTGTAAACCTACCTGTATTTTTTCCTCCAGCATTTTCAATGTAATTCATAGGCATATATCTGAAAACAAACAAATAAGCAAAAGTTTATGTACACTTACAGTTATTTACATGTTTAACCCTTTCCCTCATAGAGGACACCATGAAAAGACCTATGCGAACAGCATAAAACCAGATCAGCCTGCGAGTAACTCGCAGGCTGATCAGGTTTTATGCTGTTTGCTGCTCCTCAGTGGTCTGGAAATGAGGATTTTGTAAATAAATTTGGTAAGGTTTAACTGTGGTTTCCTGCGGATCAGGCTTTATGTGGTACCTATTGAGTGTGTCAAAATGAGTCTATATGAGGGCAAGGGTTAAATGAGAGTATTACATACATTTTCCAGCTGTATAGTTTTCACATCTATAAATTTATCTGAAGGCATGAGATTGATACATTTGACAAGTCTTAAGATTATAATACACAGTCATGTAACTGACAATAAAAATCAATATTAGAAATTTTATTATTTTTTCAAGACAATAGTGTGTTGAATGTGGCAAGAGAAATGATCCTTAAGTTTGACGGATAATCATAACTGTGATTTTATTGTTTTTTTTTTACTTAATTTTTGAATACTTTTTATTTAAAAAAAAAAAGAATTATACTTTATGACTCAAATCTAAACTGTTTTCCAGCAGTTGCTGGTGATGATTTCATTGTATGACCTAAATAATGATAAAAAAATTCTGGTTCTCATACCAAAAGCAATTATGATAATGTATGGCCAAAGCAAAATAGATAAACAGTTGATAATCAGAGATTTAATAATGTTATATATGAACAGTCAGCAAGAAATGGGAGTTTATGGACCAATATGTTGGAGTTATATTCCACCACCATGTTCATTAATCTTGTCTGAGATCCTGTTCTAGTGTTGTTTTTGATACTGCTCCACAGGGTTTTGTTCAATCTCAGACTTCTTCATAAATAATGTATCAATAACCTCGCAACACGCAGAAAAAATACCCATATTTTATTTATCAAGATTACATATATAGAGTATAACATGTAAATAGCTTGTAGAGAACCCTAGTTTAATGGCATTTTTTCCTCCAAAATTATTTTCTTGATGAAGATCTAACATGGATCAGAACTAGCTGGTTCCAATGTTGACTTTAAGGTAAAGTCCCTGTAATGGTTCTGCTCATTCTTGGACCACTTAACCTTTACCAAGATAACCAAGGTACCCTAATGAAAACTTAGGAAACCTTGGTTGTCTCTGTGAAAGGCCATGAGGTCTGAAATGTAGCGGAACCATTACAGGGACTTTACCTTAATCAATATGCACTATTGCTTGCATTTCTTGATATATGAAATATCAAAATCACTTAAAAGAGAGTTTTTTAAAAAAAAACAACAACCTTAAATTGTTTTTCAAAGAGGGGATTTTCCACTCATATAGCTGGAGGTATATAGATCATTTATATTTTGTAACCCAGTGTCAATTATAAGCAAGATGATGTAATAAAAATAAATAAAGATACCCATGCTAACATTTCTTTTCTTAACAAAAAGTGATAGTTATTAAGGTAAATATTTGGTGAATCAGGAATTTTGAAATGTGTTTCTGTCTTAATTTAAGTATTTAAGTTTTACTTAATGCAAAATTAAGCTAGTACTGTTGTTGGAATTTGAGCCCAGTTCTCTGAAATGAAGGGTTTACATAGCAGAAATTCCAACCAGATAGGGTAACAAAACTGTCCAACTCTGACAAACCCCTGTCTAGACTTGAACCAAAAAAATAAATGTCCTTTATTTCATAAACTAGAGATATGAGTAAACCTTCAGACAAGATCCCTTTTGTTTTCGAAAGACTTTGTTCAAACATTGCGCCCATATCAGATCCGGGGTTTTATCGACCAAGCAACTGATAACAGACTTGAAGTGATCAGTTTTTCTGTGGTGGTGCACGTTTGTTTCGCATGAAGCAGGAAAGTTTGATAAAACAATAGGTCCTGTCCCACCCATTGTTCAGTAGATATATATGAGCATCGAGGCTTGAAGAGATTGGCATTTAGTTTTCTGAAAAGATCAAAAAGAAGTGAAATGATAAGTAAAATGTGAAGTAGACAGAATGGGGAGGAAGAATGAAAGGAGGTAATTGGACAAAAGACTGATCAGAAAATTGATCTGTTGCTATTTAAATACTTCTTAATTGAGTTTTTTTTCTTGCAAAAAAAAAAGGTCACTAAAAACAATACCAACCAGGTTAGGAGATAAATGACTGCTGGTATGTTATGACCATGAGTTATACATTGTAATACAAGTTTGATGTTGATTGTATATCCACTTTCTAACTTCTAAGATCTTTTTCTAGAATACATTTTTCCATGCTTGAAGGATTTACAAATATTTCTGAATTACTTTGTGTTAGTGAAAGACAATACAGAACCATTTTTATGCCTGTTTGTTTCTTTAAAAAGGTCCTAGACTGAAAGATTTTATCTCTCTCCTGTATTGTTGGAGAAAAATGGCATGAAATGAGGAAAAGTGAAACATAAATGAAGGATCAAACAATAGCAGCAAGCTTTTATTTGTTTATCCGAGAGAGTCAAATGTTGGAGTTGATACCAAACATGAAAGAGAACCTTAGGGGGAGGAATAAAGAAATGCTGCCATAACTGAGCAACGGTCATAGCATGAGTCATCGGGCAAGCATGCTTGGACACCACTTGAAAGTCTTTGTAGTGGTCAGCAGAGTTCATGACCAACCACAAGTAACCATCCGCTAGCTTTTAATAGAATAAAGGTGTTTGTTTTCTGTATTTAATGTAGTATAGCTATTGTTTGTACAAAATGTACTATGTTGGAAAGTTTGTTAGGATTCTTCACAGGCGTTCAAATTGAAGGTTCAGAAATTTTTATACAGCTACAAAGAAACTGCATTTTTATATGGATTTGATTTTTTTTTTTTTTTTTTTGGTTTGTTTAAAGTTCACAGAAATTTTCCTTAAATTTAATTAGGAACTAATTTGTTTCTGTCTATTAGTCTGTCTAGTGATGTAATAAATAGCAAATATATTGACATAATCTGCTAATGTTTAAAGTGATCTTCGATGTCTTTAAGTATGTATATATAGTGATGGAAATAAATACTAACAGATAAATTCCTGTGTAATGAATAAATACAGCTGAATAACAGTTAATCTGGGTAGGGTGATGGTTATCAAACACTTTGACCTTTGCACTGGGGCTTAAGGAAATCTTTACATAAATGGTATATATTGATAAGTACTTAACTAATTATGGCGAGGCATTAACTCTCTGCTGTCATACTTCTGTGTTTGAGGAGGTCAATAAGAAGCACTGATCATCTGTTTACTTAGAAACAATACCACTGGTCATTGGTATTTACAGGAGAGTATTCTAACACTATTACAATTGTAAACAACTATGGAGTAATCTGGTTTGACATGTTTTGTCAATGGCCTTACTGTTTCTGTTTTCATTAAAGATCAAACTTATAATCCTGTGACAGTTAAAGACATGCTTGCGTATTTAATAGCTGAGCTGATAGCCATCCGTACATCAGGGCATTAACTGTTATGTCATTCAAAACATTTCAGGGTGAATTAATTCTCCCTGGGTGCCTGGATCCCCTTTACAATGATTGGTTCCCCTTTTGTTGTTCGGTGTCAGGGTAATCTTTTAATGGGGGACAAGAGCGTTGAAGAATAAATCCATTGGTGGCTTAATTAAGGTTGTTATGGTAACTTGACAATGTTAAGGAGATTGAATAATCCCATCAAATTCTGTTTGAGTATAGATGTCATTATACTTCAGTGTGTAAAGTGTAGATTGTTATAACAACAACAGATATTCTGGTTGAATGTTGTTATTTTCTAAAATGCTTGCCTCTTACTGTAACGTTTAATGCCTCTCCCATACTATATTATGTATAGAAAGTAAAATGGTTGATATCATGAATTATGACTCAGTATCATGTTTGATACATGGAAACAATACATACAACCATGCAATTTATATTTTGATAATGAAAAAGTGGTTCCCTTTCTTTTCTTTTTTACAATATTGAATGATGTCAGTCTTTGTATTGAAGAAATATTGTCTTGATACGATTCATTGTTTTTCCTTATATTTGGCTACTTGAGATTTATTTCATATTCGAGGTTTTCAATTTAAGATACTAGTTATATTATACTTTTGACCAACTGGATAATTGAGGTAGATAGACACCAAATGATACTTATTTCTAAACAGTAGTTGTTGGGGTTGTTTTTTGTATAAGTGTGAAAAAACTTATCACTTTTTATATATTTTTCAATACTGGCACATGATATACCTTTCAACAGGAGGTGCAAAGAATTCAGCCTTTAATGGCATGTAGCTATATCTGCTGAAACAGGCTTATTGTGCATAGGAAGTACCTGGGGTGAAATCTTTCCCAGTAATGGCCAGGGTTTTGTGTTTGACATTGCTCGACACAAATGTCACAAAATATTACATCATACCTGCCATTGTCCAGCTAATGAAACAGCAAGACAGGAAAACATGTCCACAAAAAGCTTTACCCTCCCACTCATTTTCATCCAGAATGGCTTAAATGAAAGCGGATGGAGACTGAATAGAAAGTCCATGATGACTATAAAATATCACTTTTGGCTGAATTAATCATTGTTGATCGAAATAGCAGGGTCGAAATTGAACATAAAATGTTTTCTTCAATGAAACCCAGCAAGTACTTGACAGATTAGACTGGTTGTCATTTTACAGCACTCCATACATTAGGCGTTTGTCACAAATATTCCGCGGATGTCCACAAATGGTCAAATTTGTGCCTTTGTCATAGTGCAGCAATGGAAGGCTGAGGTCAGATGTCATGCTCGGATAGTTTATAGCCGCGGAGCTTTCCATTTTTTATGAAAAACTACAAGAAAGTGAGTTAATTGACAAGGGAATTGAGCATGTGGTGAAGTCCTCATGTAAAAGGGGTAATTATCTGAAGAGGGGGGCGTGGCAGGGATTAACGATCATGGCTGTCTTGTACATGGTGCCCATTGCTAATGGCTGATTTGTCAGGGAGCCTGCTTTAGTCATGATCAAATGGTCATCATAGTGAGATATGGGGAAGAAAAATCAATATGCAGCTCAACACTGATCGCATGTGGCACATGCAGAAAAAAAGGTCAGAGACATGAAGCTGGGAGTTCTAGAGTTCCAGAACAGTCATGCACTACACAATCATGCACAGGCACTCTGGCAAACATGAGCCAATAATGGATGAAAGGGTCTGGTGTGTTTTTAAGATCATATTAAACATTCTTGTTACTTTGAGGGTGGGATAATACTGCATGGTTTAAACAAAATCTTAAAATCGATTCATTATTGAGACTGTTTGTTGCAGATTATATATTAGTGTAATAGAAAGTAATACAATAGTTTTGGGATTCTCATATTTAATATTACATGTTTATTTGAAAATTTCATTCATTTTACACATCCTTACATGTACCATGAAAAGATACCATTTATAGTTAATAGTATGATTAATTTTACAGAATAAAGAAGCAAAATTAAATAATTAAATAAATATATGTATATATTATGGTTTGAGTTTGTGACCACATGATGTAGAATAATTAAAGACTTATGAAGATTTAATAACTCGACTTATTATCTTCTAAGTCTTTGTCATGCATATTTTAGTTTTTAACCCTTTCCCTCATAGAGGAAACCATGAAAAGACCTCTGCTAACAGCATAAAACCAGATCAGCCTGCGAGTAACCCACAGGCTGATCAGATTTATGCAGTTTGCTGCTCCTCAGTGGTCTGGAAATGAGGATTTTATAATTAAATTTGGTAAGGTTTAACTGTGGTTTTCTGCAGATCAGGCTTTATGTGGTACCTATTGAGTGCGTCAAAATGAGTCTATATGAGGGAAAGGGTTAAGTGCAAATTTCTATATTTGAATGAAACTGTCATGGTCTAAAAATTGTGTCCATAATTCTTTCAATACAACTTCCAGTTTGATTTCTTCTTTACATGTTTAAAACTATTTAATTTATATATCAAACATCTGTATCTGCTCAGGAAGCAACATCAAAGGCGAGGTAAAAAAAACACACAAAAAAACGGCACAAAAAATTGTCACAAATTGAAAACCAAACTTGTCCAGAGTCAAAAGCTGAAATTAAATGATACAATCTACATTGAGTATAAGATGACAGCGGAATGCGGATAGGCCTCAGTGAAAAGAAGTCCCAGTCCCGTGTTAGACCATATGACGCTCGGGTCAAAATTCCGACGTCAGTGACTGCGTCCTCTCATACACGGGAGTACCCTGGGACTGTTTTGTCTGTTTTGTGAGAGGATCTCAGAAATGTGAGACCGCAACCATTAGGTAGGATAACAACGTGATTTGAAATCACTGGTTTGGGTTTAATTTAGAGTTAGCAGCCTGAGGGATGCAATAACTGTATCATTATGGGGTATAATTCTCGTAATCTTGCCATAAAGGATAGATTTTCATGACAATAGGTGCTTAAAAGGGGCACCATTGAGAATGGTCGTGTATGTCTGTAGAGGGGAAGGATTGATGGATGGTGGTTAAGTGACTGTACCCTGGTCTCAATCAAGTACGCCATTTCTGGCCATACATTAAAGTTATCAATAACATGCCCTGTCCGAGATACTGAATGAACCATGGAGGCTATGGTACACACTCCATTTTCAAATGTTTTGAAATTACAATCAGTCAGTTTCACAATATTGTATTGCTGAGTTATCAAGGATGGGCGAATGATTCTGAAAGAATTGTATTAAACTATATTGTGGTACACAACAAGAGAGAATTCAAATTACAGTTTGACAGAAATCCTGGTCAATACGTTAACAGTATATGAGAGGTTATCACAGCACCCATCATTTGTAGCATGTAGTAGTTTACTTGCTACCTTATTACTACCAGTATATTTCATGTATTCTATACTTGAAAAAAATGTTTACTGGGAAAAAATGTTTACTGGGAAAAATGTTTACTGGAATTCTCATTTTGTCATAATCATGTGACTTGAGTTTTGGGAATAAACATCATGGATTTGATCCTCTTTATGTAGAAATAATCTATAATTGAATTTTTATTTGAATTTTTAATGTGTTAAATTTTGCCTATAGAATGAGGTATGTGAGAAAACGACCAGGGAAATGTTTGATTTTCACAGGGCTCACCATGATGAAATACTTGTGTTAAAAAGGGAGCACAAAGAAAATATGCTTTATGTCAATATGGTGGGTTATTGGTGACCATTGTTGAGGCAAACAATGCTACTCATACTCACCCATGAGAAGCTTCTTTTTATAAAAAGGGGAGCAGAAAAAAAAGAGATCTCATATGGTTATAAAGGTTGTGTGTGCATTGTTTAGCATGTAGTAGGGAAAAGATAATGATAAGTTAAACACAACAAGTAAAACATTCCTAAGGCCTTGAGAACTTACTGTTTCTGATTTCCCTGGTCTTTTATGCAAATCAGAATATAGAATGTCTCTCTCTTTCAGACCATCTCCCTGATTTGCCTGGTCTACTACTTTGTTCAGATATGTGGGTCACAAACTGGTGGAGGATACTACAGGTAAAGACAATAATTGTATATCATTAGATAGCCTGCATCTCAGAAACATCAAATATTGATAACAAGTCTGAGAATTGGGTCCATATGTCACTATTTATATACAATTTTGACTAATTAGTACCTATTTTTTTCATATATAGCAAAATATCTGAATTTCAAATGGCTATCAGTATTTCTTTACCAGTAATACTCATAAAAAAATCAGATGAGGTATAATTATGATGTTTATATTTGTTTAAATTATGTATATGTAACACAAAAAGCTTAAGTTTACGTTTAATAAAAATCTGTTCACTCCTGATTAAAGTTTAAAGTATCTTGGATACAAGCTGTATTGTGATTATGTATGTTTGTAAATTGCAGAGTACAAAGGTATTATCTACGTGGGTTTTGTGCTGTACGGGTTCATGATTGTCTCCTCACTGGTGGTGATTCCGGGCGTTCAGTTGGTAAGTAGTGTTCTACATGATTGTACATAATTAATTATGCAATAGAGATCTATTGTTGTGTTGTTCTGGGTATCCAGACGAGGCAGACCTAGTTACTGCACTATATTGGAAGGCCGTGTTATATATAACATCATTAACAATTTAATGACAGTGGTAAGAAACATGTTATGTTGGTATTCACAGGGAAATTGTTACATGTACCTGTATTTACCATGTACCATTCAGACCTCAGCACACACCAGTCCCAGATTATATGCATTTTCATAATATTAAGGTTTCAATTAGGTGTTTTTACCTCTATTTTTCATGGTAAATTTATGACAGATATGTCTCATTTCATGTATTCTAGAAGTCTATTATATGTTGGTTCTATCCAACATATTTTGTCTACAATTCATTTAACAGCAAAGAATTGTTATAAGGGTATATCTTTCATTTAGTACAGGATTAAAATCGTGCCTAGTTCCATTTCCAGTAAATGTTGAATTGGATATTTAATGGTGAAGCCTAATCATGGATGAGTACAAGTGGGTGTGATATTCAGTTTCATAAGCTTGAGTGAAACAGTGAATGATGTAGATGAAAGGTAACTTGGTCATTTCAATCAAGTGAAATCACATGAAAAGGTATATGATCAGTTCAATATTTCACTGTGTTTTATCAAATATTCAGTTTGAAACCTCACTGCTTCTCTTTTCCAGGACATGAAATAGACATGATCTTACATCTTGAATCAATTAAGAAACTGATTGTATGATATAAAGGATAAAAAGTTCTAGGGATTTAATAACTTGAGAACAGTATAATTTTCCTGTGGTAACTCTTGAAATAAGTATCATTTTACAGTCATATTACATTTAAATCGATGAACTCTCCAGTCATGAATATAATGTTACTTTCAACCATGTCGTTACAGGATAAGCGTTACCTGCTGTTGCCTTGGATATACATCGTTATTCTGGTGGTGCTGTATGACACTGGATCTATCGCCTTGTTAACAACAGTCCACATGGAGAAAGAAAAAGTAGGTTACATTACGGAGTTCTTACATAACTACCGAACTTTAACAATTATTTTGCAGGTCTCCATCTGTGTCTCTCCCTGTATCTCTTATATTAGTAATCTATGACTTTAGAGCAACTTAGAATTGACAGTCTCTATCCCTCTCTCTTGCTTACTGCATCACTTTCTGTCTTTCTCTCTTGCTGTCTGTATCACTGTCTCTCTTTTTGTTTGCCTTCTCTTTTGTTCTCTTTTTTTGCTTGTTCTATCACTCTCTGTCTCAATATACAGTTGAACCTGTATTAGTGACCACCAGTGTTAAGCGGTCAACTTGCATTTAGTAGTCAGTTTTAATATAAGTAATTACCAAACTAGAATTTATGTTTATGTTTAAAAGTCATTTAGCTGTCAGCTCTGTTAAGCGGTCACTTTCTATTATTCCCTTGACTGACCGCATAAGACAAGTTTGACTTTAGCTCTTGCGCTCACTGTCTCTCTTTCATACAACTTTCACATGTGAATCCTGTGACATTTTAATATATATATATATATAT
Source organism: Solen grandis (assembly GCA_021229015.1). Taxonomy (NCBI): domain Eukaryota; kingdom Metazoa; phylum Mollusca; class Bivalvia; order Adapedonta; family Solenidae; genus Solen; species Solen grandis. The sequence continues at coordinate 71,084,978 of CM037777.1, forward strand.
ATATATATATATATCTGATTCTTTCCCACATACAAATTCCCACAAGTTTCTTTATGGGTTCAATCCAGACACAAGCGATAAAAATATCCTAAATTGAACAAACAGGTTTGATCATGTTCTGTCCTGTGTTATCTAAATAATTAATATGCTGTGAATCTCTCTTGATTAAGGAACAATGTTTGCATTAATGTAACATAAACCTGGTGATGCTTCATGCGTATTGAAATATGTGTGACACTGTACATTTGATCCATACTGACAATCAGGGATACACAATGTAACCTTTGACACAACCACACCGAGGCTTGGAAAATAATAGCCAGAAATTAAGAATTCCATGAAATACAATTAAGTGGGAAAATAATTTGAAAAGTCATGGAATCAATCACCTGTTTTACGAGTTGTTTAAATTGATTGTTGATTTTATATTGCTTTTTTCACTGTATTTTCAGACGCTACATATGTGGGAAATAGTTTGGGTCTTCTTTTACCTGTTTCGGCTGGCAGCAAATGTAAGTTTATCAATAACTTATAAACATTACTTATAAACATAACTTTATACATATAAAGCTTACTATATTTGCTATTGCAATTATTGATGCCAGGCATTTAAATATCTCATTAAAAGTTATTACATATCTAAATATGAATAAACATAAGATGAGGGGAAAATCTGAATCGAAAAATTTGCCTGAAAAAAAAAAGAATCTGAATAAGTCTGACAAGTCAATTTTCTCCATTCGTATTACAAAGTCAGTGGAGATGCATAAAATCTTAAATTTTACATAACTTAGTGATAAGAATTCAAAGAGTCTTTTTATAATATTACGTGAATGATGGTGATTTGTTAATCATATTGTAAGAATAATAAAAAATGAAATTGAAAGTGAAATAGGCTGTGTATAATGTTTATCTTTGGTTGCATATTAGTTTATGAATAAAGTGCAATATATTTTCATTATGTTACTATATTGTACATGAATGTTGTATTGTATGAATGTTGTATTGTAATGTTCAACATTATATATTGCAGTGTTATGGGTTCACTTGTGTTGTGTCACAGTACCAGGAACTGTCAGACGGCCGCGGAACATACGACTACCTTTATAAACCGGTGGGTAAAATCCGGGCCTTATCTATTTTTCTTTTACTCAGAATAGTGAAATGAATTTAAAAAGAATGATGAAATCTAAAATATGATACATTCTTAGAGTAAAATCCAGATTTATATCTTGAAATCTCAAACTCAGCAGAAGGCAGTAATTCTTCATTAATTTCCCCGGTGTTAAGCACTAGTCTAACCAGAAACTGTTGAAAGGGAATAGTATCCTAATCAATGAAAAAGAGCAGTTTGAATTTTAGTTTTCAAATTAAACAGTTGTTCATTCTATTGATTACAAAACACGATCCCCAAAAGCGACACATTAAAGTCTTTAAAAATGCTACTGGTAGCTCAGCATATATGGTAGTTCCAGGACTGGTTGGCCTGTAGAATCATGGCACATATCTACTGTGTAATACTAGAATATGGCAACACTATGATGGTCTCAAGTAGACATAGTCTTAAAATAACTGAAATATTGTCAGTGGGACATTAAACTAAACAAAACAAACAAAGTTGTTGTAGAATTAAGTGCATCTGTTGAATTATTAAGATAATGATGAATTATATAAATTGTTATGAAATTAAATTTTAATATGTTTATTGTTATTAAATTACAGCATCGCAGGCCCAGATTGCGGAGTCTCAGTCAGTTTGATATCGACACATTTGACCTTCCATTTGGTGTTCATCTTCCACCATACACAGCCGAAGATACAAGTGGAAACAGTCCACCACGGTACGATGAAATATACCCGCAGACAGAAGCCACGACATCCGGACAGTGTGTTAACAGTGATTATGCGGATATTGAAATAAATCCAGACATACATGTGTATGATAGAAACTGTATTGACCTTGACATTCGATGTGCCCGTTGCCATGGAAACAGTGTTTGTCATTCTCAATGTACACAAACTGCCTGTTTACACAACACAGCAATACATGCATCAAGTACGGACGATAGTGTGTTAAGAAATGTTCAGTTTTTAAATTACCTGCACAGAACTAATCACGAATCAAACAGCGTACGAGTTCATCCATCAAGACATTGTTATGAGGTCACGGTGAATGTGGAGTGGATATGAGATTTAACGTTTCGTTCTTCAAAACAAACAATCTGTAAGATTATGTATGAGATGGATCAGGGATTATATATTTTGTTGTTATGGTTTTGAAACATTTCTTTAACATTTTATCTACTATAAACTGCAAATGAACAAAATATTTATATATTTCTTTTTATGATTTTTTTAAACAGTAAATGACTTGGCTTAATGAATTAGGCAAGAGAGTGCATTTTTTATGTTTAACTAAATGGTTTTTGAAATAATGAAAATGAAAGGTCAACATTTTAATATATTTTAAAACTACAATGAATGTAAAATACTATTTTTAAGAGTTTTATGTCTTTTAAATAAACATTTCAAACTGCACTTACAAAAGCTTCAAACACTGGTAAAGTTTTACACTGTGAGAATAACACCACAGAACTATATCAGCCTAAAACTGCTTAAGTACTTTTTATGTTATAATCAAGGTTCTTAAAAGAATTAGGAGACATGTTATGCTCATATGTTGTCAGCTAAATTATTGACATACTGTCTTTTAACTTGAATTTAAATATTAACTTTACCTCATGAATTTCATGTACAATTTTATGAGTTGATGAAAATTAATTAACTGTAAATGGTAAATGAAGCAATGAAAATGTCTGTGTATCTGAACAAAAATACTGTATGAGCAATGAGTCGAGATCCTGATCAGACAATTTCTTGAAGGTGCTGTCTGACTAGGGTCTGCTCTGTGGCAAGGTTTAAAATGTGTCTGTATAGCATGAAGGATTAATGGAGCCGGCCATCAGGAGACAACTCCATATAGCAAGGCTAAGTAAGGCTGTGGAGTCCAATACTTCCCAGTTTGACACTACATTATTAAGAAGTAACAAGGGCGCTGTGGTCCAGTGGTAACATACCTGACCGCGGATCTCAAGGTTATGGATTTGAGTCTAGTTGGCAGCAAGAAATTTTCATGACTTTCCTAAATGCAAAGTACTGGTCCAACAGGAAACATCGAGAGGAATTCATATAAGTTATAAGAACTTGTTTCACAATTGACATTCTATATGTCTGAAATACTGCCAACTGGCAACAGTAATATGCATTGAAAGAAACGATCCATATACTGGGGTATCAGACTATAATGTTTTATAACACTGATATTAAATACAAATTATGTCCCTTCATAGAATAGTGCTTTTCTCTGCTACAGAAGTCAGTAGATAAACTGCTATAAGACTTGTTCAGGGTGATTTGGTATCTCGGTCACCGGTTGCAAAGATGTTAAAACATATCAATTCTAGCCTCTGGTGATATTTATACATGTACAACAAATGTTAAAAAAACCTTCTATGTAATACTAAAGCACTTCTTTTAACTGGGTTACAAATCAGATTGTGACTGTATAAGTGTTTCTCAGTCAAAAACGTTTTGTAGAGTTGCCTTCAAATTTCTTTCATTTTGAAGTCTTACGCAATAAAAGAAAATGCAAAAGACTGTATAGCCTACAAATGCGATGACTGACTTCAGATATTGCATGAATCACTCATGACCTTGCTGCCACTTGTAAGAAATGTTTTCATCCAACACCACAGATAGTCCAGCATCTACATCACTTGTTATGCTTGTGCAATTTGCTATCACACTTTAGAGTTACAATAATATGAACAATAGCACAGAGTTTTCTTTTCTCTTTCTCTCTCTCTTTCTGGGATATTGTTGAAAGTTGAATAAAATGGGAAAAAACTTACATGCACTACTTTTTTTTTATTGCATACAACCCCATACATATCTTATTAATTTATCCCCTCACCGCTGTGGGTTCGAATCCCGGTAGGGACTTCGGATTTTTCATGTGAGGAAGCCTTCCAGCTGGCTTGCGGTAGGTCGGTGGTTCTACCCGGGTACCTCTGTGTACTCGGGGGGGGGGGGTCTTCCTCCACCTGTAATTAGCTGGACGTCGCTATATGATTGAAATACTATCGCAGCGACGGTAAACTCAATACAACAACAACAACTTATTTATCCAGAAGCTTCATTTTCCTGACAGTCTAAACAAAGGGGTCTTGCAGGAAAAGATATATATTTATATATATAGAGAGAGAGATGACTCGCCTTTCGTGCCATGAGTTAACAGTGACAAAAGAGATAATCCATATAATGGTAGATGTTTCAAAATCAAGAGTTATGTCCCTTATATCTCAAGAGCAGATGGTCTTCAAGGTATGAATTCATTTATGATTTTTATGTTCAAACATGTATAACGTTTACAGATATTTTCCTGATAAAATCTGAAAATCAGTCCAGCCGGGTTAATAATTATAAAGTGTACACTCATCTTCACACACTGAACAACTTTTTTTAAATTTTGCGTATTTCAATCAAAATAATTTTCATTGATGGGTCATTTTATAAAATTTCCTTATTGAAAAGACCAGTTAATATGCGACTAGTGTGATTTCTTATATAAAGTTTTGTCAATAACAATCCTATAATTCAAAGTTATGATATTTCAGTTCCATATGAGGACAAGATTAGTAAGCCCAGAATGATAGGCTGCAACGTTAAATGAACATTTGGTTAATTATTTTAAATTTCTAGAATTAATTTGTTTAAAAGATATAATTTTTTGTGTAAAAAATAAAATAATGAAAAACTACAATATAGTAAGAAATAAATCCAGCTTAACTGAAATTTGAGTTCACAGCTCTTTTGATACCAGGATTCAAACAAAGATAACATATGCGTGACGCCCTGGAACGGCAATGGCCTAAATGACAGCTGAAGCTGCCGGACACCTAAAAAAACTGAACGGAAATAAAAATACATGTATATCAATTTATTTAATGACTCATGTTATATCGGTGTTTTTATGAGAGATTGTTTTCCCAGCATTTGGCGATCCAACCCCTAAAAACGTTAGATACCCATAGACACTAAATGGCACAAATTTAAAACTATCCAAAGAGTGACCAATGCACCCGTTCTTGGATCAGCTTGCAGGCAACTCGCAGGCTATACACTCTACCACGAAGATACATTAATAGGTATTTACATCTCTGCTCAAACTGTTAACTATTTAGACTTGCTACAACTGAGACTGTCTCTTTGTCAGATACCTGACTCTTATCAGTAAGTGTAAACTGACGTATTTAAGTATGTACAGGTTTTATACAGATCCTGGAATGTGTTCCTACCATGTAATCCATACTTAGTAATCCCGACTCTGACATGGATATACACAGAAGATGATATGAGAGATTTCCGTCTTCTAAGGTATTCATTGTGGTAGGTCATCTTGGCAAGTAATGAAGTTAAATTTTATCTGGGATCTTTACTTGAAGGACAGTTTATGTCTTATTTTATGTAATTTAACTTAACGATTTACTTGTCCATACATTGAAAATAAATGCAAAATAAAATATGATAAAAAAAAAAAAAAATGATTAAAATATAAAAAAATGAATAAATATGCCGATGTAAAACAGAGATAACATTTATCTAAGTTTTGTTATGAATGGAAAATAAATATTGTCTAAAATTGAACAGCAGAACAACTCGGCGTTTGAATAGTTGTTGATATAGAAGAAGATATGTATGTTAACACTTTATTGCATCGTCTCATTTGTATGCAAAGTAACACAAACTGGGAATTTCAAAGAAAGAGGGAAAAATGGCGATAAAACTGAACGAAACACATATAAATGCAATCTGACATATTGTCCAATTTTTGGGACCAAATTAAGCTCCTGTGGAAAATTCCACTTGCAAAAGACAAACAATATTGATAATTATATGACACGCATCATATCAACAAGTATTATATTGAACACAGACAGACAATCCCTAAATTCTGGTCTGATACAAAATTTGAATAACTAATCAGGCCTGGATCTAGAATTTTTCAATTGATGCTACTCACAATATGATTGTGATGGAAGTGATAGTGGGGTTAGGGGGCATGCTTCTCTTCTCCGTGAATGACTCAGAAGGGTTCGGAGGGGGGATGATAGTTTTTGTTTTTTTTTGTTTTTTCTTTAATTCAGATATATACATGTAATTTATATATTGAAATCTAAGCCTTGAGCTAAACTGTTATTTCGTATTTATGCTTTTGGAGTCAACTTCAATGAACATTTTCTTTTATAAGATTATTGACCCACGAACCACTGAGATGCTTTAATGAAGGGCAAACGACAGGTCTACTTGGAGATTGTTGTATCAGGCGGGCAGTTAACCTAACCATCGTTCTTGGGAAGGACCAGGACTAGACATCCATCTTCCGTAAGAATACCATGGTCGGTAGCCGGGGCTCGAACCCATAACCCTCTAAACCAATATATAGATCAGTGAGAATATTTTTCTTTATGATAATCATATAGTGTCATTAATACGAATTTTATGGCACTGGTTTCAGTGATATACTGCGAGCTCTGATCCAGATGGGGAACTGTTTTTGTTATATTAAATCTCATCAAAAATAAAAGAAAAAATGTATAAGTATGAAAACGAAAGTAATTTATTGAGTATTACATTCATATTTTGAGGTCTATTGAAAACAGCATTGCTAGGTTATATTTTATTAGATTTTATTTATAAGGACATATTTATTATTGTCCATTTGTTGTTTTAAATATTATTCCTTTTGATTTTGAAACATATGTAAGGGAGAGAGAAAGTTTAAGCCGTCCATATATAAAAAAAAATGTTAGGATTTTTTTTGGTACGGCAGTGTTTATGCAGTTCAATGCGCGTTTATAACGTTGGGTTTGATTTGATACTCGTTCATTAATTTTGCTGTAATATGCACAATGCGACGTCATTATTCATGCTAATCGTTATCGATGCATTTATTTTATTACCGGCTGTGACATGTAAGTATAATACAGTAAAACTATAAGGCTTGATTGGTTCAGATTAAGGCATACATAGTGTCGTTGCCAAGGTGACAAGGTGCTCTCTCAGCAGGGGTCGGTCTGGTGAGTAGTATATACACTAGCGGTTTTGGACCATTTTCGTACCTGTGCTAACACACTTTAACCAAAAAGTGGGTAACCCCACAGGGGTACACATACTAGAGTATTGTAGGAGGTCCTGGGGAGAGTACAACATCTACAACAAGACGAAATTCTATTTGGAGAAACACGGATACATACCCATATTTCCATACGAACTTCCATTTGGAGAAACACGGATACTACCAATATCCATACGCACTTCCATTCGGAGAAACACGGATATATACCCAAAGAGTAGATATGCCAGGTGCAACTCTATCGCGAGAAGCCTACGCCGAAATACGGTCCGATAGGTTGTCTATACGGGAGGCCAAGGAGAAGTACCACATCTCCCAAGAAAGATACTATCGAATTCATGGCAAGTCCGGCAAAGTTGTAGAAGAACCCCCACCGAAAGAAACCTACGACGAAATACGGTCCGGCAGACTGTCCGTACGGGGGGCAAAGGAGAAGTACAACATATCCCGAAGTGTATACTATAGAATTCAAGTCAACGAGTACGAACAAGAAGATACTGCAAAGGAGGAAGGTATCCCAGAAGAATATATAGAAGACGAATGGAGCCGCTTTGTAGAAAAATTTCCACATCTACTCCTTTCCGCTGCAGAAAAACAAATACTAGAAAAGTTGGGGTAAACGTTCTACGAGCGGTACAAAATCCCTAGGCAGTTCCTCGAAATACATGTATACGCACTTTCCTTTTCTAGATACATACGAAAAGGCATGGTACTGGACTTTGTTGTCCACATACTCAAACCAAACGACTTTCGCCCCCCCCCCCCCCCCCCCCCCTGCTTGTGCAGCTTTCGCCCCCCCCCCCCACCCCCCCTGCTTGTGCAGTGTTTGGCAAAAATGTGCTCATGCGGGGAAAACACATGTATATTCCGAAAGATTGCTGGAGAAGACCTCTGCGAGAAAATTGAAAATTGGGCTAGAGCCGGCTCCAACACACGCAGGGAGGAAGAGCATCGCTCGATATGCAGGGCTGGCAAACCACAGCAGAACTGGATGTAGTGCCGTCACGCGAAGCATGGAGGAAAACAGGAGACATGCCCCCGGGATATATATTTGGTAGACTAGACTACTTCAAAGAAGAAAAAATGCACACACAAACACACCACACTCCACCGCACGCACACATTTTTTCTGCCGGCCCTATTTTCATCCAAACCGACGCAACGGAGAGCCCGCGTCTGACGAGGTTTAACTATAGCGTATTTTTTGCCGGCGCAAATTTCGGCTACCCGCCCCACCCCCACACTGGCGTGCCCCAGCCCCCAAGCATATATCCGGATTATTTTTTGGAAAAAAAAATATCTCCGCGTAGTGGTTATGTTACTATAGCGCATTTTTTGCGGGATCTACCGCAAATTTCGGCTACCAAAATTCGCCATCCAAATTTTCTAGGCCTCGCGCGCATGTATTTGCCAGCCGCCACAGTATTTTTGCCATTCAAAGTTTCTAGGCCACCGTATTTTTGCTGGGCCCACCCACAAAATTTCTAGCCGCCACTGTATTTTTGCGGCTACGTATTTTTTGCCAGGTCCCCCTTCCGAGCCCTCTGCTTATTTTTCCTACCCTTCCCCCCTTCACCCGTATCCAAAGTTTCTAGGGGCCCACCCACAAAATTTCTAGTCGCAGCCCCCGTTTTTTTTCCAGGACCCGCCACGGGGCTATTCCATGTAGTGGGGGTCTCTAGGGTTTGCGCTTAAATTTTCCAATTGGAGAAACGTAGTCCAAAGTATATAGAGCTACCAAACGACGATGGCAGTATGCGAAACCTTCCAAGCTATGGGGATTCGGTCCGACAAGGCCATGGCAGCCCATTTGCTTCTCGAAAATGCGTACGAGAGCAATCTAGTTCCGGATATTGTCCAGGTCGACTATTTGGCTGGCAATCTAGGCCGCACGCACCTGCGCCCCTTGGACGGGCTTCCGACTTTCGTCGACGCCGTATACGTTTTCGGCTACCTACGGCGCGGAGACTGCGTATCCTGTGGCGGGCGCCTTTCTTGCACGACTGGGGAGAATGGAACTGCAAAAAATATCGTCGCCCGGATATCTACTGCCGTGCGCGAGAGTATGGGAAAGGCCCCAGACGACACCTTTCGCGGCCACATACAGACGAACATAGCCCACACGCTCTCGACCAGAGAAAACACCGAAGGTAGCGCAATTGGGGAGACGGTCGCTCGTATCGAGTTCGACACCGTAGAAAGGCGCTAGCAAATTGGCGAGAGCTATACCCGGGGGCCGAACCGGCCGGTATTATCGTTGCAAAGGTGGACGTGTCCGAGATACCTATAGACGAGTTGCAAGCCTCCTTGCCAGCGTTCGGACGCCTGTTGCTGGCCCACGGCTACGACCTCTACTGTATCGACTACACGCAAGATTTCTTGGGAGTTCTCGACCGGGAAGCGCTCGTGGACTACCTCTGCGAGTTCGAAGGGTTCCAAGAGCAAGGCGACCTGGCCGCCACAATGCGCTCCACGGGAACACCAATAATCTTGGCGAACACCGACAGCGTGGGAAACCACACATGCACCTGGGTACGTACGAGCGAAGCCGGCTACACGGTCCGCACAAAATTGTACAACAAGGTCGTGTCGAACTTCGAGGCTGGCGAGGTCCGCAAGCCTATTGGCGGCCACCAGGCCGACTACGTCGACTGCCCGAACGAACACTTACGCCGCAAATTCTTGCTTCCCGATGTACAGGCGCGAGGATGTACCCGTATCGAAGTCTCTCTATACGCCTGCCGCTGGCGGGATCTCTCGACGGAAACGGCCAAAGAGGTAGTAGAAGAGGCTTTGGCTACGGTCTCGTCCAACAACGGATGTTTGTTTGTAGTCCAACCGCCAGCCAAGCAGTGGGAAAATTTGGCCGCATGTATCGATCGGTGCCTTGTCTTGGCCGACCGGCCGCAAGGAACGATATTTGTTGCCTGGTACGCGTACATGAGAACGGACAGAGTCTCGGGCGTCCGAGTGCGACCCAACAAAGCCAACTCGGAAAAAGACGCTACATGGGAAAGTTACGTGGAGTGGGCTGCGGCCGACTTCGGCTTCCGAGCGTGTCCAATCTTCTGGGTCGACATCCTAGCGGCAAACGAGGAGGGCGTAGAGCCGGGCCCCCTCCGGTGCTACACCAAGGGCACAGACCCGGGCACAATCTTGGCAGCCAGCAAGAGGCTGATCCAGCTTCACCCGAACGGCCCCGACCCCACGACTCTCTTGCCTCCTTCGGCTACTGTCTCGTGGGTTTGGATGACCAAGAAGTGCCATGTGATAGGCGTAGACGTCTCGTCCTACGAAATACGAGAGGTCCGAGATTGCAAAGACGTACATCTCTACGCTCTCTACCAGGAACCGCGAAAAACGCCTCCGAGATATTCGGGACGCAACGAACGCCGAAGAGTGGCGGCGCAGTGTCTGGGTTAGACACGAAAAAGAACAGAGAGACTAGGAAGAAGGACAGAAACGCCGCGCCGAAGAACGCGAACGCCTCTCGAAGTTGGTAGCCGCGCAGCAGGCACACCCGGAAAAGTCGCGGCAGACGCGTATAGCCGTCGAAACCGCCCTAGGTATTTCAACAACGGAGAAAGTCGCGAATTTGGCAGGGCCGCGAAAATGGATATTCCTGGGATACCGCCAGACCGAACCCCGTAAAAACCTTCGTGTCATCTTGCAAGACGTAGCAGCCGAGGAGGACATCGTTGTATGGGCAACGAAATGCCTGGAGAGCGTTTTTGGCGCGTGCGCCGATTTCTTCGAATCGAAAGCAGACAGCCGGAACAAGAGAACAACATTCTGGCTCCCTCCGATTGGGAAAGACAGGCTCGCAGGGCTAGAAATCGAGATAGAACCTCCCCGAGTCTTCTGGTCGGAGCGCAAGATCACTTGGAACCCGATCCAAGTTGCAAATGCCCCAGACCCCCAACGCCTGGCCACGCTGCAGATCTTGGCTGCGAAAGAACAGGAACACCATGCCATAGTGTCTGTGCAGCAAGAAGCCGAGCAACTCATCACGCTGCAGATGGTTCCAGCCCCAAAACCCAAAAAAGTTTCATAAAAATGCTCGACCAGCCCCAAGGCGAATACGCCTGCCGGCGCTTGGCCTCGACTACCTTCCACGCCCCGCACCATCCTGTTTCCAGCACCCATCTGAGAAACGGAGAGACAGCGACAGACACGGAAACGCCGGTATATGGCTACTTTCTCGAGAAAGAGGTAGAAGCGCTGGGTGGGGTCGAGGCTTTGCAGAAGTCGCGAGCTCCCATACTTTGCAAACTTGGCGCAGAGCGAACGACGGCACAAAAACCCTAGACCACGACGACCCCCTCGGGCAAACAAAACAAAACAATACGGATCCGCGGTACCCAACGGCGTAGAGCCCTCCAAGCCCCCACGCTAACCTCATTTTCACCTCGCCCGCCTCTAGGCATTCGAGCAACTTCCAAATTCTAGGCGGCCCATCGTTGTATTTTTCCAGGAGTTTTTGGAATTCGTCGAAAGGAAAGCGCGGCGCATAGCTCGAGGCTCTACAAAATTTGGTGGGACGCAGATGCCAACATGACCGACCCCTCTGTTGTCTCCGCCCCCGCTGTTGTCCCCGACTCCGCTTTTGTCTTCGCCCCCGCTGTTGCTCCGCCTCTCCTTCGGAAGACATATCTGCAGTTCGCCGTCCCACTGTAGAAGACTTCTACGAATGGCTGGGGCGTCTAGATGGAGAGCGACGACGACGATAGTCTAGACGAACTAGTTGCGAGCAGCGAGCAGCAAGAAGAGATAGATACACTGCAACAACAAGAGACTATGCTGGATATGCAAAAAATTTCGCAGACGGCCGAGAGGTGGGTCTATATTTCTTTCGTTGCGATGCCCGTATGGAAAGTAGTTGAGGCGACATGGAAAATTTGCAGGCCTACACAAGCTAAAAGCAACAGCGTTTCTACATCTGCACCGCCAAGAGCAAACTCTAGAGACCCCCACTACATGGAATAGCCCCGTGGCAGGTCCTGGCAAAAGATGCGTAGCCGCAAAAAATACGGTGGCGGCTAGAAATTTTGTGGGTGGGCCCGGCAAAAATACGGTGGCCTAGAAACTTTGGGAGACAAAAATACGGTGGCGGCTGACAAAAATATGCACGCGAGGCCTAGAAAATTTGGATGGCGAATTTTGGTAGCCGAAATTTGCGGTAGGTCCCGCAAAAAAATGCGCTATAGTAATATAATCACTACGCGGAGATAATTTTTTTCCAAAATATTATCCGGATATATTCTTGGGGGCTGGGGCACGCCAGTGTGGGGGTGGGGCGGGTAGCCGAAATTTGCGCCGGCAAAAAATACGCTATAGTAAAACCTTGTCAGTCGCGGGCTCTCCGTTGCGTCGGTTGGGACGAAAATAGGGCCGGCAGAAAAAATGTGTGCGTGCGGTGGAGTGTGGTGTGTTGTGTGTGTGTGCATTTTTTCTCCTTTGTAGTCGTCTAGACTAGCATTCTGGAGTAGAGTTTTTTTGTCCACTGTCTCTTCCAGCTCTATTCTGGCCATTTGTTCGGTGGTTTTGTTTTCCGAAGTGGTGGCTCTTTTGTGTTTTCCCAGGTATCATACAGACTTTTCTCCATAGACTCGATTCTCTCTATTCCGCCTATGTCGAAAACTGCCTGGTCCAGTTAGTAGCCGTATACAGGGACGTCGTCGTGTTCTTCGTTGGACAGCAGCAACAACGCTATATTCTTTTTGTTGCGCCTCCCTACTGCAAAGTGCCTACAAATTTATTTCCCGGGGAGCATGTCTCCTGTTTTCCTCCATGTTTCGCGTGACGGCACTACATCCAGTTCTTTTCCTCTAGGTCTGCTGTGGTTTGCCAGCCCTGCATATCGAGCGATGCTCTTCCTCCCTGCGTGTGTTGGAGCCGGCTCTAGCCCAATTTTCTCGCAGAGGTCTTCTCCAGCAATCTTTCGGAATATACATGTGTTTTCCCCGCATGAGCACATTTTTGCCAAACACTGCACAAGAAAATTTACCGCAGCGTCCAACCAAAGCAATCGGAGTCGTGTAGGTTTTCTATGTTGATGGCGCAGTGGTCGACTTCGATTTCCTCTGGAATTCCGATAGGCATCCTATTTTCTACTTTTGTCGTTGGGAGATCTTTGTATTTCTAAAGTACACAGTGCCTGCTAGCAATACAATGGTCTATTGCGCCACATCTGCATGTAGAGTTGTCTCCCTAACATACTCCTGCGGGGTTGGAGATAATAGCAATGCAGTCGACACATTTTTTGTATGCCTTTGTTTGGGTTCTGGCGTATTCTGTAAAACTATTCGAAGCCGTCCAGAAGATGGGCGAAAGTCGTTTGGTTGGTGTATGTGGACAAAGTCCAATACTATGCCTTTTCGTATGTATCTAGAAAAGGAAAGTGCGTATACATGTACTTCGAGAAAAAGCCAAGGGATTTTGTACCGCTCGTAGAACGTGTACCCCAACTTTTCTAGTATTTGTTTCTGCAACGGAAAGGAGTAGATGTGGAAATTTTTCTACAAAGCGGCTCAATTCGTCTTCTATATATTCTTCTGGGATACCTTCCTCCTTTCCAGTATCTTCTTGTTCGTACTCGTTGTCTCGAATTCTATAGTATACACTTCAGGATATGTTGTACTTCTCCTTTGCCTCCCGTACGGACAGTCTGCCGGATCGTATTTCGTCGTAGGTTTCTTTCGGTGGAGGTTCTTCTTTCTACAACTTTGTCGGACTTGCCACGAATTCGATAGTATCTTTCTTGGAAGATGTGGTACTTCTCCTTGGCCTCCTGTATAGACAACCTACCGGACCGTATTTCGGTGTAGGCTTCTCGCGATAGAGTTGCACCTGGCATATCTACTCTTTGGGTATATATCCGTGTTTCTCCGAATGGAAGTTCGTATGGATATTGGTAGTATCCGTGTTTCTCCAAATGGAAATTCGTATGGAAATATGGGTATGTATCCGTGTTCCTCCAAATGGAAGTTCGTATTATTGTAGATGTTGTACTCTCCCCAGGACCTCCTACAATACTCTAGTATGTGTACCTCTGTTGGGTTACCCACTTTTTGGTGTAGTCAGCATAGGTACGAAAATGGTCCAAAAATCGCTAGTGTCTATACTACTGGGTAACTGGTTATTTCAGTAAGGGACTCTCAATGGGGATTTCCAACACTGAACACGGAACAAAACACATATTTTATTTAACTTGACCTATGTACATCGTTATACAAATATTTTACAAAAAACTTGAATAACATGCAGTCACATAAAAAATGGTATAGATATTCCAAAACTAAATACTCTTGAAGCATTATAATCTATAGACATATATGTGAAAACTGTCAAACTACATTGACTTATAAAAAAAGATAAAGCAAAGATACAATATCCGTAAGATGTAAAGTATTTGTGTGATTTTTTTTTTAAATTTTAATACAAGATCTTTAATAGCATTCATAAAGTTACTTCTCATATAACATGTGCTTTTTGTAAATACATTGCAAAATAATATAATATTTTCCCATCCTGACATTACATTAATTCTATAAATTTGAACATACTAACATTATTGTAAAAATACTTTGTTATGAATTTCTTACGTTTATTTCTTCAAAACATTGATATTTGAATACAAACTGAAATTCGTCTTCAATAATACTGTTACACAATTAGCAATAACATTCGTTTCTTGGAATTACATTTCCTCCATATCTTCCTCTTTTGATTCTTAAGGAGTGTGATGAATACGTTATCTTGTAAGTATTGGTCTAATAAATATATGAAATGGTATTATATCAAGATAATTAACATAACGAAAATTAAGGTGTTTTACAATAATTATAAACATTTAAAACACTATTATTTCCTTTATTAATAAACCATTTTTGTTTAAAATTATCAATCCCTCTCTGTTTAACTCAAATTTTTACCAAATCAAGGCAATATCAAACACATAATAATTCAGGTTGTTGAGCACTGAAAAATAATATATTCAAAGAATGATTGAGCGATAAAGTATCAAAAGAGTTGTTTGATTGTATAGAAAAATTCGAGATCATTTCTCAACCAGAGAGTAGTCACATGCCCTTATATTTGAAGATAGGTATAGCGCAAAAAAATACAAATAGAATGGATAGGGACGAAACAAAACAGGCATATTACAAACTCAATGATAAGAATAAGATAGAATATACAGAGGCTTTATCGGAAAGGGCCTTGGATGGATATTTTGATATTCTTAATGAAATGATAGATGATAGTAATGCAGATATAAATTCAATTGAACAAGAATTTGAAAAACTACTTATTGATGTGTCTGAGAGCTTCAAAGTTTTCAAAAAGAAGCCCCAGAGCAAACAAGTATGGTTTGACAAAGATTGCCGGGATAAAAAACGTGAAGCCCAAAAAAGTCTTAGAAAATTTAGGTTAAGCCGATCTGACGGTAATCTTATACAGTACTTGAAAGATAAGAAAGACTTTAAACTAATCTGCAAGAAAAAACGAAATGAATACGACAGTCAGTTAATAAATAGAATTGAAAGCTCTGTAAATAATTCTAAAGAATTCTGGAGAGAGATAAATATGTTGAAAGGTAAGAAATATACAGAAACAAATATTACTTTAGATCAGTGGTTTGAGCATTTCAGAGAGCTTTTGGGTTGTAAAAGTACCACGGATAATGATGATGATGATGATGATGATGATTATGATGATGATGATGATGATGATGATGATACATCAATGAATTTAGAAGGTAGAGAAGGTATGGGTGAATTTGAAAATGGGGAGCATAAATATAATGATTCAAGCGATGATAGTAATGATATTGTAAGTCTTAATGAAATTGAGGATTCAGTTTTCAATTCGCCAATTACAGATGAAGAAATAAGCTCAAGTATTAAAGAATTAAACTGCAAAAAGGCCTCGTCCGGCAATTTAACAGCCCGTCATTTTGTATATGGAGTTAACATTCTATTACCATATATAAGAAAGTTTTACAACCGTTTATTTAGTAAAGGGGAATTTCCATCCAATTGGGCTAAAACCATCATTATTCCAATTCATAAGAAAGGAAGTAAATTATATCCTGGAAATTACAGGGGAATATCGCTACTCGGTGTTTTTACTAAAATTTATATTTCAATTATAACAAAAAGAGTAACCTTTTTTAGCAAATGCATATAATAAGTTACATGAATCTCAAGCTGGCTTTAGACAGGGTTACTCTACTATTGATAATGCTTTTATTTTATATGCCATTGTAAATAGGTATTTGTGTATGAAGGGGAAATTTGTATATGTAACTTTTGTTGATTTTCAAAAGGCGTTTGATAGTGTAGATAGGAGTATACTATATGAAATCTTGAGAAATGATGGGCTAAAAGGAAACTTATATAAGGCTATCTTATCTATCTACAACTCGGTTAAAGCATGCGTTAGGCATAATGATAATGTATCAGATATGTTTTCTTGTCCGATTGGCTTGAGGCAGGGATGTAAATTGAGCCCGATATTATTCGACTTATACATAAATGAGCTACATACATACTTTGAAGACAATAATATAAGAGGTGTTCAGCTTTTTCCAGACTTAACAGAAATTTTTCTTTTATTGTTTGCAGATGATATAGGTCTTATATCCGATACAATATGTGGTTTACAACAACAGTTGAATACTTTAAAGAGTTTTTGTGACAAAAATAAACTTACAGTAAATAAAGATAAGACGAAAGTTTTAGTTTTTAAAAAAGGTGGTGTACCGTCTAGAAGAGAAACATGGGCTTAATTGGTCAGGCATTAGAAGTAGTAAATGGTTTTACATATGTAGGTGTGCACTTTACTAATAGGTTATCCTTATACAAAATGGCAGAATTCATGGCCGTGAAAGCAAAACGAGTACTCGCGCAAATTTTCTCTTCTTTCTCTGATTTATCTTACATTCCAGTTAAAACATTTTTTAAGGTATTTGATTCAAAAATAAGTGCAATCTTGTTATATGGCTCGGAAATATGGGGTATAAAACAAATGCAGTGCATTGAAAATGTACATATTTTTGCGTGTAAGAAATTTTTAAATGTAAATATTTCATCCTGTAATAATGCAGTTATGGGTGATCTTGGTAGATATCCGTTGTATGTAAGTTCTTCTAAAAGGTGCATTAAGTTTTGGCTTAGACTGTTAAAGTTACCAAAGGATAGATTCCCGAAGTTATGTTATGAAATGTTGAAACAGTATGATTCAATTGGATATACAAACTGGGTAACAGAAGTTAGGAAACATCTTTATAATAATGGATTTGGTTATATATGGGAAGCACAAGGGGTTCAAAATGACAAAACGTTTTTGTTGAGTTACACGCAACGAATAAAGGATCAGTACATCCAAAATTGGCGTTCAAATTGTGTAAATAGTAGAAAATTGAGTACCTATAAAGATTTTAAAGTTGAATTTTGCATTGAACCATATATTAGTATCATAGATATTGGTAAATTTAGAAAGTGTCTTGCTTCTTTTAGGTTTTCAAGTCACAATTTAATGGTTGAACAAGGTAGGCACCATAACCTTATGTTGGAAGATCGGATGTGTGTGTTTTGTGAGAGTGGATTGGAAGATGAGTTTCATTTTGTCCTTATTTGTCCGTTATATAATGAAGTGCGTGAAAGATATATCAGCAATTTTTATATATTAAATGCAAATTATCTCAACTTCTGTAATCTGATGTCATCAACAAACGAAAAAGCTATACGGGATCTTGCTATGTACATATATTATGCATTTGAGATAAGATTAGAATTCTTGTATGGTAGTCAATAAATTGTGCGCATATGTATGTATGCATTTGTGTAAGTATGTATTTGTTGGTATGTGTATGTATATGAATGAATATTTTGGTTGTGTAATTATTTTTAAAAGGATATCGTCAGCATGTTATATTGTTATTCCTAATATATATCGAAACAGATTGTATGTATTACCTGACAATATATCATACAAGTAATGTAAGAATTTACATATGATTTGTACTCTACAAAATCCATTGCTTTTGAATATGTTATATATGGTGTAATATATCTGTGTATAGGCCGGAGGCCTGATTATGCAAATAAACTTTGATTTGATTGATTTGATTGATAAAGATAACAAATTCATCCGTTTTAAATAAATAATATGGGGTGGCTCGGTGGCTTAGAGGGTAAAGTCGCTGACTTTAACACTCACTCAGCCCCTCACTGTGTGGGTTCGAATCCCTGCAGGGTCATGTAAGGAAGCCTTCCAGCTGGCTTGCGGTAGGTCGGTGGTTCTTCCCGGATGCCTCCGTGTATTCGGTGTCTTCCTCCACCTGTAATTAGCTAGACGTCGCTATATGACTGAAATACTGTCGAAGCGACGGTAAACTCAAATAATCAAGTTAAGTCATAAATAATAGGTTACATCTTATAAAGGTAATTTCTTTTACATTTATTTATATACATGTTAATTTATTTTAATTTTTATTGGGGATGGGTGTTCTGTTAAAGTAGATATCATGAAAGTAAATTCATTGAATTATTTTATATTAAGCCTATATCAACTCCAATGTAGCTACGTGATATAGGCCCTACATATAATAATATTTTCTTGAATTGCTTTTAACTGTCAACATTTTTTATATAATTATATTTCTAATGTTTCATAATGGAGAAAGAAGCACGACTGTCAAGCCCACAAACGTGTTCACACGGTTCACGTTCGTCACTCGTATTAATCAATGTCCTATTAAATGACCTTTCAAGCGCCGCAACATAAACCGATAAATTTGCCAGTGTGTTGTGCATTTCCACACAGGAACATGAGCTCATCAAAAGTTGCAGTCGTAAGTATGATTTATGATTTTATAAAATATCATTTTTAATTATATTACATCTGTCCGTATTTTAGCGTACTGTAGGTAGGGCGTGTATGAATGTGTTCCTTCTAAAAACGTTTTGTAACTAGTTTTCATTTTCGATTTTTTTATGTCAAACTACTGGACTTTTGTTTTTTCTGTACTCATTTTTTTTGCTGTTGCTTTTTATGACATGTGGTTGTGTTAATGGTGATGAATATGATGATGAAATGATTAGTGTCAATAAAGTTTGCTGTATGACAATGCAGCATATTTAAGAAAATTAATCGACGACTGTGTATCAAACCATAGCTTGAAGTTCAAGCGTACATATGCACAGGAGTTTGAAGTTCTATCAATAAATAAGTAATATAGTAAAAAATGAGTCTTGTATAAAACTGCATAATATAATATATACGGGGCTTATCTTTTACTATATTATACTTATTTACTGATAGACCTTCAATCTCCTGTGGCAGATTATTGATATATCACGATGGCTAACGAGAGAAAGTCCAGTCCCGAGGTTAAAAAACTTTTTCCAGCTCAACTCAGTTTGAGACTGAAACTTGGTTTGCTTATTTTATGTATATCAAAACAAATTTTGTAACTTTGATAGTGAATGTAAATTGTAGTAGGGGCTAATTGTGGAGCAGAGAAAGTATAGCAAAATTTGAAAAACTTAACTTATACAGTTTGACTTTGAGCACAAACTCGAGATGAGCACGAAAAACCTCAGGGCCAGTTTATAGTATGTGAATGAATTCTGTTGTAATCTGTATTTTAAATCAACAATGTAAAATCTCAAGCCCCTCCAATTAATGCAAAACAGGATGTAGGTTCTAAATCTGCCCATGATAATCACTTAATGATTGCCAGTCATTACCATAGAACTTGAAGAGGTTAATATGAGACTAAAATTGTCATCATGAATGTCAGAAACATGGTATTAGGTCAGCCATATTCACTGCATGTCAAAATCAACAAGTCATAGGAAAATTACACTATTAAATATATTTTGAAATATATTTCCTATGAAAGCAATGGCAGCACATGACTTAAAATGATCAACCCATTGTTTTACAATTGTAACAAATATTGTTTTGAAATATGCCCCAGGTCGCTGCATGCATGTGTGCATGTGATTATTGGTCTGATCTCCTACCCATTCGCCCTAATTCCTTATTAGACTGGGTCCATTTGCCCTAATTCCTTATTAGACTGAGTCCATTTGCCCTAATTCCTTATTAGACTGGGTTCATTTGCCCTAATTCCTTACTAAACTGGGTCCATTCGCCTTTAAAATTGGACTCTTCCATAATTGATTTTACCAATTTGATGGGGATGAATACATTACATATATATTTATATTCATATGTTTATTTTATATGATTTTATCTACCTGGATGCCTCCGTGCAATCGGGGTCTTCCTTCACCTATAATGTTTGGTATATATATGTGGATAGATGTATGTGTATGCTTTAAAGATTGTAAGTTCTATGCAGGTAGGTATATATGGGATAGACAGATGATAATGTTGTATGTGTGCATACTCTGCAAATATGCAAACACTTTTTTGTTTTGAGTATTTATTAGTTTCTTTTTTCCAAATTAAATGCAACTGGGTATCTAGAACGTTATATTGTTAAATAAAAAGATTTCCTTCATAATCAAATTTTTAATATTCAAATAGGTAAAGAAATTCCTCTCCTATAAGATTGCATGTTAAACGCAAACAAACTTTTAATTGTTAATTTGATTACCAAGTGTCATCTTACAAAACATAATAACATTGTTTATTTGGCAAAAAAAAAACATAGAGCTATTATGTTGTGACAACACCATAAGGTGCATGCCATATTTTATTTTATTCTAATGTAATAATTATATCTGGCATGAGTTCACACCTCCAGCATGTGTGTTTTCATATGGGATCTTTTTGCATTACCTGTATGCCTGTATAATCATATATGTTTGTGCTATAATATTTCTTAAGTAATTATAAGGAAGACAAACACAAAATCTACTTTTTAACTTTTTTTTTCTTTCGATCACTATTTGAACAGACCCAATTTGTAGGGCAATGGACTCAAGTGAAATAACTCGGGCGAAAGTACACTTGAACGAATGAACCCGATACCTGTGTTGTGATGTTGAACATGCACTGTCATCAGATGTACGTCAATGTTATCAGTTCATTTTTTATACTGAACTCTTGCACTTGGGAAGATCATGAAAGATTTTTTTTTTTATTTCATTACTTGGTTGCTACCCACATCATTTTGGACCTGTACATGTTACTTTACTTTTGAAAATTGCTGATAAAAAACAACGTCAACAACAACAACAGCAAAAATCAAGGTCAGTATAGGTTGGTATGTTTAATTTATTATTTATTTGGCATAGTCATCATGTTCAGAGAGTTTTTGCTGTAAATGAATAAATCTAAATTTGTTGATTATTATTAGCAGTAAATGTGCTACCAGAAACACAACTAATTCTTATTTTTGTTCTTAACAATTTCATAAATATTGCATATCTCAGTCATTCTGATTGGTATGGTGGTCCAGTGATAATATTCATTGCTCTGGATCTGAAAATTGTGAGTTAGAACATCGATTGGGACAAGAATCTTTCATAACCTTCCCAGGTGCAAAGTTCTGGTCCAACTCTGGAACTATTGAGAAGGATTACCATAATAATTGTACATAAATAAATTGTAAGGACTTGCTTCTTGGTGAATATGAAAAAAATAACACGTCTATTAAAAAAAATCTATTTTACAAATATGACTTTTCCTATACAAAAGTATCCAAAATCTGTTAGAAATCCATGAAAAAAAATAAATGTAGGATAAGAGGACACACTGACAGTTTCAGCGGCTAGACTAACAACAGTATATCTTAGGATATAGTTGTACAGTTAAGTTGCTCAAGTGCATAGTCTATTCAGATCATCCTGTTATTTATGATCAGGTTTTATGCTGTTCGCTCTCCTTCAGTAATTTCAAGTCTTTAGGACGGGAAGATAACTGTGTACAGGTGAATTCTGACAGAGAATTGTTTCGGTTGGATTATGTTTTTTAATGAGCTAATATAGATATTAAAGTTAATATATGATGTAACATTTCATCTAAGTGGTAAATTGTCAAAATGATGTGACTGTTACAGGTAACTGGGGCCAATAAAGGTATTGGTTTTGCCATTGTACGGGGACTGTGTAAAAATTTCAGTGGAGATGTTATCCTAACAGGTAAGTTGAACATGAAACTTTCTCGTGTTTACACAATTCGAGGGGTGAGAGCGAAACTATGATAAGTGCTTATATTCATATGTGCACTTAGCCTTGTTTCGCTCTCATCCCTTAACATACTCTTAAATAGCAACAGATTGATGATCACAGAGGAGTATGAAATCCTTACACGAGAGTATTTGAAATTATTCAGTCAACTACTCAGTCAATCTCTACATCTAGAATTATGAGCTGCACCACTAAACAGGTTACCCACTGGGGCACAATTGCTGGCTTTCCTTTAACTTTGTACTCCTTCATACAGTTATTACAATTTTAGGGATACATGGTCAATCTCTGGGGTACAAAAATCCCTCTACAAGCACAGGGATTTGGCACGTAGTACTTGGAAGAAAATCGGTTAGTGTCTATTTCCAAGTGTCGTTTTTTTTCCCCAATTACTACTTGCCAAATCCCTGTGTCTACAAGGGGTAAATTCGCATGCTGCTAATCATGTGTGGTGCCTAGAAAGATAATAGTTTAATATGCTAGGTTTTCACCAGTGAATCCCGGGTAGATCACAGGCGTCAACAATTTTCTTTAAACAACATCTCCTGTTTCACCATGGGGTCAAATTTGATGAAAATTACCTGTGATGTTTCTTGCAAAAAGCTCTACCAAAGTTGTTCAAATGGTGCCAGTCTGTTGCATATTTGACTCACAGGAGCTAAAAAAAAAAATATTTTAAGTGTAATACTTAGAAATCTTCTCCGAAACCGCAAGGCATAGAGCTTAAATACATGGTGTGTGCCATTGTCTTATGGACCTCTACCAAGTTTGTTTAAATTATGGCACTGGAGTCAAAATTGGCCCCGTCCCAGGGGTCACTTGATTTTATATAGACTTATAAGGGCTATGACCTTCAAAATTTGGATGGCAGGTACAGTTTTTGTGTGGAATTTAGATGATCTTGCGGTACTTTTGCATGGATTATGTATTTAGTATGACTCAAAATACAATAATTAGCAATGAAGGCAATGTTTCTGAGGTGAGCGATTTAGGGTCATTTTGGCCCTCTTCTTTAATCATTCATGTACCGATAATTGTAGCAAGGAGTGAGAGCAATGGAAAGGAGGCTGTACAGAAGCTGAACGGGGAAGGACTAAAGCCAAAGTTCCACCAACTTGACCTTTGTGACACAGGGAGCATCGACCGCTTCCGTGATTTCATCAAGAGCACATACGGGGGGATTGACGTACTTGTGAACAATGCTGGCATTGCTTTCAAGGTTGGATTTCTGTACACATTTGTAAAACTTTGATATATTTTGTACACAATCAGAAAAAAAAACTGATACAATGTATAAGACACTGTTACTACAAGGATCTATTAAACTAAGATTGGGTTCTAAATCTCACAAAAGCATGTAACAAAGTGTCCAATATTTGCAAAGTCACATTTTCAAATAAATTAAAAAAAATGTATTTTTAAAAAACCAAATGCGTTGATTTTCTCCTGTACCGGTGGAATTTAAATTATAATTTAAAAGAATTTTTTAAAATAAATTAAACTGAAATAATTCTTTGTAGTGGAAAAATGATTATTTTATAATGCAGTTTCAATTAACATTAACAATAAATATACCAGTGATATACGTGTTCACGTGAACATTCTAGCTGTATTTCTTGTCTGTATATATTTATATACCTGTCTCATGAGGTGAAGTGATGGTTATATAGGTATCATACTTAATGAACCAGGGTCAAATTCCACCAACAATTCTTAGCGTCAGGTACTACTTAAATACTTAAGGGCAACTTTCATCATTCTTGTTTCTCTAATGAAAATATCCAGATATTTCATTTCTTAACAAATATTGTTAGATATTAAGGCAATAAATGATTTAATATTAATCATATACTTGAATATTCTATAAAATTAGAATGGCGGAACGTGTGTCTACCTAGTTAAAGAATTCAAGTATTTACTAGCATTAAGTATTGTTGGTGGAATTCGAACCAGGTCCCATTTTACAAAGTGTTTCTGTTAAGACAATGCAGTTTTATGTGGGTATTCAATGCTTTTTGTGTTTAGTCTTATATATTCTCAAGTGATATGTCATATTTTATTCCGTGTTTATGCGCGGACATTATTTAGATGAGTTGTCTCCCTTGGTTTCCAGAGGGCAGCAACAGAACCATTTTCGGTACAAGCAGAGGTTTCAGTTGCAACCAACTTCTGGGGTACACTGAATGTGTGTGACAGACTCTTCCCTCTATTGAGATCTCATGCACGGTAATCATGCTTTGAAACTACAGTGATCTTCTCAGCTTGTCCATGTCAATGAAATCAAAACACTAGCATGGTTTTGTACTGAAAGAATGAAATATATGTAAGATTATTGATACATTAATGGGGAAAAATATATATACATGTATACCAATGAAAGTTTGTAGAACTAACCCTAACCCTTACTAATGTTATAGCAATCTTACAATAAAATACAATAAGTGTGACTGCTATTTTGCATGTATTATTACCTGTATGTTGACTGGTCTTTGATGTCACAACCTACAATACGTGTAGCTGAATAGATTGTTTTCTGACAATATTCCTGATAGCATATCAGGTTATAGTTCCCATGATTGGTCATTCCAGTTTCCGGATTATCTGAATATGTGTGGCAAACCTATGTGAAATTAGTTATTTGTACTTATACCAGAAATCCCTTTTGATGGTTCCTGGGTAGGACTTTTATTTTGCAACTGGGAAGACAATTGAAGAATCTTAGGTCAATGATTTGAACCTCAAAACTTTAAATTAGCACACTACTGCTGGACTTTGGCAACTTTTGGTACATTGCTGTTGCAGCAATTTGTCTCTCTGCCTCATTGTCAAATTGATTTGTTGATGGGATGAAATATTCTAACATGATCTTTGATTTCAGAGTGGTCAATGTGTCCAGTATAGTCTCAAACTTTGCTGGACAGAAGTGCAGCAGTGAGCTCCAGCAGCAGTTTCTCGCCCCTGACCTGACCATGGAGAAAGTCAAACAGCTGATGACACAGTTTGTTGAGTGAGTCTACCTGACTAGCATGATATTATTGAGTGTGTATACACTCTTCTTTTAATGAAGGGGTGATACTCATAAATTGTACTGTAGAGTATGCACTCAGGTACAGTTGTACAGGAGTATTGTAAATTTAAATTGCTTAATTGGTGCACAGGAGTATTGTACTGTTAGAATATTACATTGCTTAATAGGTGCACAGGAGTATTGTACTGTTGAGAGAATATTTACATTGCTTAATAGGTGAACAGGAGTATTGTAATGTTGAGTGAATGTTTAAATTGCTTAAAAGGTGTACAGGAGTATTGTACAATTTAGAGAATATTAACATTGCTTAATAGGTGCACAGGAATATTGTACTGCTGAGAGAATATTTACACCAGGAAATAAGTTTACTTGATTATATTATATTGTTATGTGAGAATTCTGAGGTATTGCACTGTGGAATGAATATTGGAACAGCTAAATGAGTGAATTTG
>CM037777.1:71110922-71160922 GCA_021229015.1 Solen grandis
CTGTTAATTATATATCTGAGAAGAAAATTCTTCTGTATAAGTCAATCCGTATCTCATCTGAGAATATTCACGGCTAATAAGTATATAAAAGCTTGGCAACGAAACAATCATTTTGGATCAAAATAAATCTCTATACTCATTTTTTCAATTTTACAGTACTACCTGTGTGTGATCATTCAGGCGCACACTTTACCTTACTACACAGTTAAAACGAAAATGGTGCATGGTCACTAAAACATTAAAATGTTGTCCTATGAAACTGTCAACTCTACAAAAAATACGCTCGTGTAGCAATAGATAATCAATTACCGTACAACTAGATCTACTCAAGTATGTGTATTTCCCGACGCCACAATCAAAACCTAACCTGCCGTTAGCTTATCTCAGTGGCGTAGCCGAACATAAGTCTAATAACTCATACCCACGTGAATTACTGACACACTCTTTGAAAAACCGTTTAAAGGCAGACTCGCCCATTACATAGTTTTACTATGTAGAAAAAAGAAGGAAAATTTAAACTAGCCATGATAATTTCCTCAAACTTTGCATGATTATACAGAATCACACTAGAAACAAATTTATGGAAAACATTGGGGGTCAAATTCTACTTTTTGAGTTTTTTGCCCTCTGAAAGTGAGTTTTTGCTCTTTTCTGTCTTTTCCATGGGCAGATAACTAAAAATCAAGCTTATCGATACCTAATTTATTTACAATTGTGTTGGCTGTTTCATTTCCAGTCATTAAGCAAAGATTAAAACAATTCTATCCAATTAATGTTCACTATGTTTATATATAGTACAAAACATGAGTTGAAATCAATCCCCTTTTCAAGGGCAGATAATTCAATATAAACAACAGTCAAACTGTGTGTAAGTTCAATTGGTTCATGGATCTCTCGATCCATAAACAAAATGAACTTACACACAATTTACCTGACTCGACCTTGGGTCATGAGTCCGACTCTTTGCACCCGTATTTTTTTTTTCGTGGCTATCTCCAGAGCTATCTTCAGTTTGTCTATGAGAAATTGTCTTAGTTTTCTACCCGTTTCATCTGGTGTCTCAAAAGCGGCTCCTGTAATGTTGCAAAATATAAAGTTGCTTCGCATTGACTGTGATTGCAAGTATGTTACTGTATCTCTTAGCTTATCACATTCTTTTTCCATTTGTGTGAATTTGTCCGATGTCACTCCTGTAGAAACTCATTCCCATATATTCTTTCTTTTACTACATTTACTCTCTCTTCCGCCTTCTTTATTTATCATCGATATGTTCCACAACTTTCTCAGTTCACCACCAAACAGGTCTACTTTTGTTTCTAATGAGTCTAAATTTGATCATTTCTTTTCGACTGACTCGATCCGTAAGTCTATCTTGCCAATAAAATGAATTATGTCAGCTTTTTGACGGGGAGCTGTCGTCGGTATTGTTGTTTAAACTGGAAGTGCTCGTGTTAGGTTATGAAGTAATGCTTACTGTTTACGTTTTAGCCGGGGTACTAGTACATTCAGAGATTATGGTCCCAGACCGGTTCGTATCCCTCTACAATGTTACGTTCTCGAGAGATGAGAATATCGACTCTAGCAAAGATCTGTCGTTAGCTTTCCTTGGGGTGTTAAACAAAATGGAGTTAGCTTTGCTCAAAATGTCACTTATATTCAATTATTGTGTATCACTCACCCCATTCGCACCCCAGTCATTTCGTACCGAATATTAATTTACTTATGGTAGTAGATCCTATATGTTTTCATCGGGCTGTCGAATGACATAAACTTATATTGCTACCATCCGTTCATTCACGAATAATTGGCAACGGATTTCAACGGCAAGTTTAACAAACGCAGTTAAGTTATTTGACAAGAAGTCACAAATATGTGACCTGTTTTTTGTTGTTGTTGTTGTTGTTGTTGTTGTTTTGTTTTCTTTTTCAATTCGTTTGTCATTCCTGTAAATTTGTTTTATTCTGTTATGCATGTTGCAATAAAAATATAATTTTTTCAACGCTTCAACAATTATTTTCCCTTTGGAATTAAAAATAACCATTTTATATATGTGACATATAGATTGACATTTTTCCCTTTTAATCATTTTTGTATGTGTGTTATATTTCGACCACACTTATCTATTTGAATCTGATATGAATTGTTAAACGTCATTTAATATCATCAGTGAGTAACAGATGGTCAGTTATAACGATTAAGTTATATCAATATTTTTGTTTTTCTTTTCTGTTAACAAGAACTTTTGCATGCTTCTCCGCATGTGTCCACTCTGTAGGGGTGAATACCATGCATCACCTGAAAGAAGTCCCATCGGGAAAACTTTTTTAGATGTTCACAAGATAAGTGGTACCATTACTGTGCAGATATTTGATAAACTGCTATTTGATAAACCGAAATAAACAGAAAACTACCCAGAAATTGTTACAATGTTACATATATATGGTCTGATCCATATTGCTGTTGTTTATTTCATAAATTGTTTATTTGTTTTGTTAGCAAATATACGTTCGCCATAGATAACAACATAACGGTTCAAAAAGACGATGAAATAATTACAGTGAAATAGAATATAATTAGAAAGAGTTCTTAAACTAATAAAAAAACAACATGGTCTCATTAACGGGTTTAAATCCTAGTTGAAAGAGGTAGTGGTCTTAATAATAAGCTGTCAGGAAGGCCTTATTATATCACACTAGAAAAGCTCCCACGAAATCGCTGGAATGTTATCCTCAGAAAAGGGACCATGGGTTTCCATAAACCGGTTTCGGTGGCCGAGAGCTATTTATGAATTATTTTCAGGTTTATTATTCTCGATTCGATGTAGTTCTGTTCATTTGACCTGTTCAAACATGCTTTGGTTTGATCTTATTTGATGGTAATTACACAAATTGTAAGATCTGCACTACATGTTTATTAAAAAAACACATTATTGTTACATCCCACACGTAATATTTCTCTTTGGGGTGTCTATATCCTTTAGCGTGGAAATAAAGTTCGGTGTAGTGAAGAGCACGTCAGCTTCACGAAAGCTAAGCTAAAACTTTATACTACAACCTGATATCAAGTTTCGAAGTGTGATCTAGAATGCGATCAGAAGAGCCTAGACACAAGGTTGAAAAGTATTTTGTAACAGAACAAGAAATGTGTCCATAGGACATGGATGCATGCCCCAGTCATTTTGTTTATATGACTTATAGTTTTAACAGTGATGTGATGAGAAACCAATTGCTGTGATCGTGGCCTTCAAGCTAGCGACCTGGATCCTGTTCATGACGCATCGTCTTGTCCTAAGTTATTTCAAAACATGACTATGCACAACAAAGAAATAGATTTTAAGGTCAACCGAATGCTGCGACCTAGACTTTAAAGCTAGCACCCTGTTCGCGACACGTCACTTGTTCCAAGTTATTTCAAAGCCCGACTTACAGCCGAGACTCGGTTTTACACACAGACAGACAGACACACAAACACACACACAGAGTCCTGCCATCACCTTCATGTGAGGAGAATGTTCTTTGTTTATATAACATACCCTAGCCCTTACTAATCACTACCTTTAGCATTACCTAACCACTATGAAAATAAATCGAGGCCACACCAAGCGGGATTGTCCTCAGTGGTGAGTGAGTAAAGTATGATACTCTTAAGCGAGTACAAAATTGACCTCACTTACTGTCTATGCAAGAGCACACACACACACACACACACAGACTATATGCCCGTCAAAATTACATGGCGTGGGCATTACAAGTGAAGTTTTTTGTGGCCTGTCTATAAGCTTGGTCTAACTTTTGATAATTACATTATGATACCAGTATCAGTGGAAGAAACAAACTAGGCAGGTAAATATAAATAAATGAGTTATTATCAAATTAGAGAAGCTATTCTATTGCCAGAACAAACAGCGGTTTAATGTTAATGTATTAATCAAATTCTAGGATAATAACATTAATTTAGATCTCGAATGTATTCACCAGCACGAAAGAGTCATTTGACATTTAAAAAAGAATGAAAGAGAAAACTTTGATATTGATATTTATTCAATGTATTTGCAAACTTCCCAAACATCCCTGTATGAATTGTATTAATTAATATTCGTTTTTAATGTGAGTAACACTCAGTATTATTCGATATTTTGGTAGGTACAGAAAATATTTTCATGTTCATGAAAGATCATATAACACATCAGAACTACCTTATGACCATTGTGGATCAAATGTGGTATTTAAGTTCAAAGTCACATGTTAATCTATGAAAAACACAGTATATGCAAGATATTAGCATTGTAAGTAAAAAAATAATCTTTCTGCTCTTGCGGGTTCAACTTTGTTCATTTGTAGCATTTCAACTAATAGAACACACAATTTGTATTTAATTATATATCAAAAAGAAAACACAAGTCATGTACATTTCTACGACATAAACCGACTATCGGTATAAGGCAGACAACGCAATAGTCTGATAAATGAGATATTTTCATTTTAACTAAATGCAATGTTATCAGCCTGACTTGTCTTTATATTTCCCTTCTCAATGAATGCTGGAATTACAGGAAGTAGGACCACACAAACATTTGGTACAAAAGTATTACCCTTTGATTATATAGCAATAAGGGGCGTTATTCATACATAATAGCGCGGTTTGTTCGGGGGCTCCTTCCATAGCTTCAAGTTTTGATTTCATTCAGTACTTTGATACTCTGGTCATCCTCATGAGCATGTTAATGTCACGTAACACCTCCTCGCTCTCTCTCACTTCCGGTAGCCTCAGAAGAGTAAGTTAAAAGATTTGTCCTAAGAATTTTTGTCAATTATTATGGTTGCTCTTCGTGTTCTCCGTTAAATACATATCCAATAGTCTTCCTTAGCGTTAGTTCTATGCATTCGGCAAAAGGCTCCAGCCGATGACGTTTATTTCACATTGATTTGGTCGGATTTTGTAGAGCGGTGGCGATTGCCGGATTTTTAAGTTTGCGTCGCAAAATAATGTTTGAATCAAGAAAAATTAAAAATTAATAAAATTAAAAAAAAAAAAAAAAAAGGCTGATGTTGGGTATTAAACAGAACGTTTTATATACTTAAAATAACATTAATTAAAAAAAAAAAAAAAAAATGTTAATGTCATGATAAAATTGAGATGCTAAATATACATGCTAAAATGATCAGCAAAGATTGTTGATCGAGGGACCATTTAGTAAATGTTTATAAAATTTTATACATGTTGTATTCACATTATCTACCATCATGTTTCATGTTAAATTGCCACATGGGTCTATGGCCTTCTGGAATTTAAAAAATAAAAACTTGAAACTAGTAAAAAAAAAATAATAAAAAAAAATATTAAGATTTAAATATACGTTTATATTATTAAAAAAAAAATTATGGCAATAAAGGGGTAAGCGTTTAGATCGAAGACAGTTGCATTTAATAGAGTCCCAGAAAAGCGGCCTTTTCGATTTAGTAATAGTTGCCCATTTAAATCAAGAAAAACGGCAGCTGCTGCTATCATGGGGTAACACAAAACAAAGAAACTATGGAATAAACAATAAAATATGAAGGGGATTCAAGGGGAAATAACCTATTACCTATATATATTTTCAATATATATATATATATATCTTTATATATATATAATATGTGAGACTTGAGATTGCATCACGTAAATAAAAGATGAATGTGCGTATAAAAAGAAGAATTGTTGTGTTTTTGGTCAATGCTATGAATTATTGTGGTTGATCGTAGTTTTCGTTAAGTTTGTTGGTTTAAAAAAAATAAATAAAATAAAATAATAATAATAAAAAAAACAATAATCTGAAATAAACATTCTACATGTCATTATTAACAACATGTTATGTAAAGTTTTCTAATGTACTGTTTTCTTTCTTTTCTGTTTTGCACGCCAATATGACAACGAGGCGATCTGCAAGGAAGAGAAAGGCTCCCTCGAGGCTATCAGAAGCTGCAGCGCTTCCCTCAAAAGGGCAAAAGAGGACGCCCCAAAGCGTCCAGCCACCTCAGGGTCAGCTACCTCATCCGGGTTCCAGCTTTCAACTGCCTCAGGGTCAACTTCCACATCCTGGTTCCAGCTCCCAACCGCCTCAGGGTCAGCTGTCACAGCCAGCATCCAGCACCCAACCACCTCAGGGTCAGCTACCTCTTCCAGGTTCCAGCATCCAACTGTCTCAGGGTCAGCTGCCACACCCAGTTTCCAGCATCCAACCGCCTCAGGATCAGCTACAACAGCCAGGTTTCAGCATCCAACCGCCTCAGCCTCAGGGTCAGCTACCACAGCCAGGTTTCAGCATCCAACCGCCTCAGGGTCAGATACCACAACCAGGTTCTAACATCCGGCTGCCTCAGCCTCAGGATCACCTACCACAGCCAGGTTTCAGCATCCAACCGCCTCAGGGTCAGCTACCACAGCCGTCGCCAAGTTGCAGCGAACAAAGTCCACAGCCTGTGGTTTTTCAAGTTTCTGAACCGTCTATGATCAATGTGGACCAAGCAGGGGCAGTCTACCAAAACCAAGGTATAGTATTCCCAGACATTTTATCACATCCTCCCCAAGGAGGTTTTAATCACATGAGTTTAGACCTGGGTTCTTCTCCAATCAATATTAATGCCCTTAGGGTAGGTTTGCAAGCTTACCATAATGTAGAAGATGCCAATTTATTATTAAAAGGTTTTGAGCAAGGTTTTAAAATAGAATATACTGGTCCTAGGTCTGTATTTGAGTGCCGAAACCTTAAGTCGGCAAATGTCCATAAACAGGAATTATTAGAGAAAGTTAATAAGGAAATTTTGTTAAGCAGAATAGCTGGCCCCTTCCCAGTTCCACCTCTCTCCAATTTACGCATTTCACCGGTAGGTTTGGTGCCAAAGTCAGATGGGGGTTGACGTTTAATTACACATCTCTCTTACCCACAGGGCTCCAGCATAAATGATGGTATTCAAGCTTAATATTGCTCCGTGCAATACACATCCTTTGATTATGTTACAAATATGATCCATGGTTTAGGTCAAGGGGCTTTAATTGCTAAACGGGATTTAAAGTCAGCTTACCGCCTACTTCCCATCCGCAAAGAGGATTTCCCTTTACTTGGCTTTAAAGTGGGCGGCGATTACTATATTGATAAATACTTACCAATGGGTCTTAGCCAGAGCGCCTCCCTTTTCGAGAAATTTTCGTGCTTTCTACATTGGCTCGTGGCAAAACGTGCAAAGTTAGATACAATAGCTCACTTGCTGGATGATTTTTTATTGTCGATTTTTGGTTAACACGTTTGAGTCTACCTGTAAGGAACTAGGCGTCCCTATTGCTGAGGAAAAGTCAGTCAACCCTACAACTATCATGACCTTCCTGGGGCTGGAAATTGACACTCATGAGATGTCTGTCCGAGTGCCAGTTAATAAGATTCTGGAACTGAAATCGTTGCTAGAGTTGTTCTTGTCAAGGAAAAAAGTATCCCTGAGAGAGATGAAAAGTTTGGTCGGCAAACTTAATTTCTTCGGTCAAGCCATCCGTTCCAGTAGAGCCTTTCTTCGTCGGTTTTACGATGCTATGATACCCTTAAAGAAACCCCATCATGTTCTCAGGCTTTCTAGAGAAATGAAGGATGACCTTAAGGTTTGGTTAACTTTTTTAAGGGATTTCAATGGGGTCTCGTACATTCCTCAGTCAATTTGGTTCTCCAGTAATGCATTACGCTTATTCACTGACGCAGCCGGCTCTTCCGACTTGGGGGCAGGTTGTTTCCTAGACGGTCAATGGTGTTTTTTCCAGTGGCCACATGTATGGTCTGGGCTACCAGTTATGCGGGATATGACTTTTCTTTAAATGGTTC
Source organism: Solen grandis (assembly GCA_021229015.1). Classification (NCBI taxonomy): domain Eukaryota; kingdom Metazoa; phylum Mollusca; class Bivalvia; order Adapedonta; family Solenidae; genus Solen; species Solen grandis. The sequence goes on from CM037777.1 coordinate 71,118,766, forward strand.
CGGTCCTTCTGGCCCTTTACCTGTGGGGGGAAAAGCTATCAAACAAGAAAATTACATTGTTTATCGACAATGAAGCTTTGGCGCGGGTACTTAATAAGCAGTCTGCGAGATCAAAACTTCTCATGCAACTAGTTCGCCCCTTTGTTCTATCCTGCATGATCAAAAATATAATTTTCCGCGCGGTTCATATCTCATCAAAAAATAATGTAATAGCTGATTCAATTTCTCGGAAACAGTGGGCCCGGTTCCACCTTGCAGCTCCAGAAGCAGACGCACGCCCTCTTCAAGTCCCTCCATGCTTCAGTACTATGATCTCCGAGCTGAGGCTGGTCGGTTAATGGAGGCTTCTTTAGCCCCAAATACCAAGAAGGCTTATGCGACAGGCCTTTCCAGCTTCCGCCTTTTTCGGCAATCAAACGGTTGGCCAGAAGCATGGCCAACGTCTACACACGAAATTGTCTTATATGTAGCATTCTTATCGTTGCAAAATTTCAGTCTCAGGACGGCGGAGACTTATTTAGCAGCAATTAGTTTTCAGTGAAAAATACAAGCCATACAATACCCAACCAAGCACTTCTTAGTTACAAAAACCCTCCAAGGCCTGAAACGCACAGCCAAGAAAAAAAGGGTCCGTCTCCCCATAGCTGTTGCAATCCTCCAGGGCGTGTTGTTAAGGCTTCCGGTGGTGTGTCACAATGATTACGAAGCCATACTGTTTAAGTCTGCATATACATTGGCCTTTTTTGGATTTTTTCGTGTGGGCGAGATTACATTTCTTGTAAAAATGATAAAAATCGTTGCAGGATTCTAAACGTTACTGATATCCAATGGTCACAAGGGGGGACGCCAGTATTCATTTAAGGTATTCAAAGACAGACCAGTCAGGCAAAGGTATATCAATCACTTTGGTTAAACAACAAGACCCCTCCATTTGTCCTGTCAACGCACTTTTGGCATACATGTCAGTCAGACCGTCTTTCGAGGGGCCTTTGTTTTGCCACCTCGACGGGCAAGCTCTTACACGGTACCAATTCTCCGCCGTTCTTAAGAAAGTGCTTTATGTTCTCGACCCGCACCTCAAACACTATTCCTCACACAGTTTCCGGTTAGGAGCCGCGACCACAGCTGCAAAAATAGGTTTATCAGAGGAAAAAATAAAGGCCCTTGGTAGGTGGTCATCAAACGCTTATAAAGTATATATTTCAGCTTAATCTCAAAATTTTCCCCTTACTCATGAGTCTCCATTTAGCTGCACTAAATGTGCTAGCTTAACATTGATTACATGGCTTTATTTTTGTGTTTCTATTGTTTTCATTTTCTTTTTTTGTCAAGTAACCTTAATCTACGCAGGACAGCAGAGATCTGACTGTTCTCAAAGTTATTCCAGATATACCTCGAGTATGGCTGTTCGGTTCCTCCATAATAAGACACGCTTTCTTGTACGCAAGGGGTCAGCCCAGCGGCAGCAGCCTTGGTCTTAAAGCCAGCCTTTGGTGGCAGGGTTACGGTGGTTTGACTTTGAAACGGGCAAAATGGAAACTTATCACGTTGATGAAGGTAGAAGACCCACCAGACTTCATTATTCTTCATGTTGGCGGTAATGATGTGGGGCACACACCACTGAAGGTGTTGAAAGACATTCTAGCAGGTTTCCTAGGGTATATTGATTATTATATGCCAAGCACAAAGGTCATTTGGTCAGAAATCCTTCCGCGGCAGTGGGGCAATGTTAGGGGCTTGCATAGTGCCAGAAAGCGGCTCAACACATTGGCGGTTAAGCGTACAAAAGATATACGCGGCTTTTACCTGCGCCACACGAACCTTCAGAGTGGGAGTTATTTAAAACCTAACGGGGTACATTTGACTGAGGCAGGGAACGCCCTTTTCTTAGACAACATAAAAGTTGGGTTGCAATTTTTTATGCAAGGAAATCAACCCTGGTTTAAATCATGAGATTATTGTGAAAGTTTCACGGGCGTGACCCCCTCCCTCTTCTTTATTTTGAGGCCTTGCTGCCGCTTTTGGCGGTGGGAGAGTTGGATTGCGTCGCAGCGTTTGCCCTTTATTCTCCTCTCCCATTTGGCCATCAGCTACGGCCCAAATAGTGATTTTTAAAGACTTTTTATATGCAATTTGTGCAATGGTTTTAGGCCATGGCTTATTATTATTATTGCTTTGATATTGCTACTTAAAGCGCCATATATACACGTATAGATGTTTTCATTTAGGGTTAGTAAAAAAAGGGATACCATGTCGGTATTTACGTACACGTACGGGTCCCTGAACGATATGTGCTTTTAGGCGCCATATTGCTTTTGTGCGGCGCCAATGAATTTTAGGTTTTCCTTTAGGGTTAGTAAAAACGGGATACCATGCCGGTACTTATGTGCACGTACGGGTCCCGGGATATTTGTTTTGCTGCTATATAGGCGCCATATTGCTTTGTGCGGCGCCTCTTTTCATGGGTAGGTTGAGATACAAGATGGCGCATCAATAAGGACAAGCTTCCATAAGTGTACTTATGCTGCTTATAAAAATGTGTGTGCTTCGCTGCTTGCATTAATTGGTGTAATTTTTGTCATGCTTGTAATTTTCATCTAAACGGGGTCACGCCCATATCCGCCAGACTTAGGGTTCCTTTGATTAAGTAAAAAGTTAAAAGAGAAAATATTGTTGGTTTTTTGTTGTTATCCTTCAATTTATTATTCGGTTATCGCCACACCGTCTTTCTAGGTTTTATGATGGAATAGAGCTACGAGTAGCGCTGGAGCGACAGAAGTCGCCTCCGGTGTAGGTAAGGGGAGAGAAAGTCGACGTTAAGAGCGTCAGTTTCTCTGGTCCTGTTATTTCTTAGTTTTTTCCTTTAGGAGCCTCCCGAACAAAGATTTTTTTGAGTATTTTACTCGCAAAGCGAATTGGTAGTGACAAGAAAGAGCTAAAAGAGTTAATAGACATCTAATTTGCCCATCACAAGCCGTATACCACGAGTACTGCGCATTTGATATGTTAGACTCGTCAGGTCAGATTAAGATCAGCATAAGTTAATGGTCGATTATGCCTCAAAAAGCAGTGTATATTTCCTGGTCAATAAAGCAATGTGTGTGTTACAGATTTGTTACGGGATGCAGTCTGCACATACTCGTTGAGACAACGTTACTACAATGCATAAATAAAAAAAGAGTCTTTTATTCAAGAACATTCAACTGTTTACAAAAATAACTAATTTGCATATCCGCAAATCTTCGTCAATTTCCATAGACATTCCTTATGTCTCCGCAACGAGCAACGAGTGCACAAGCACGTTGCAGATAAACAAATTGTGATTCGACAACGATTTTTCAAATTCAAACTTTTTCGTCGATCATTAATGGATAATTCGATATGTACGAGCTCGTAATTCCGAGGATGTACAGTTTGTATTCAATGTATTAAATCAAATTGGTATTCTTATGTACACAACATGTACGATTAATTAGCTCATATCAATTTTTTTTATAACACAGAAGAAAAAGTAAATCATATCGAAAGTCATGATCACATGAGAAGACAATCACGTTTATATCAATCTATACATCAATCAATACGTTCATCTTTATCAATGTAGAAATTAAATATGTTACCAGTCAGAAGCTCTAAAAAAATCAAATTTATCCACGATTTATTTAAATAGAACACCTTTCTATTTTCTGTTGCACACTATCCAAATAGATCGATCTATTTGACGAAGTGACGAAGTATTTTGACAAATATCGCCTCCAGGGCGTTGCCTTTTGAATAGGTTAAAAGATAAAAACTAACCCGTTTCCATTCAAGCTGCATTATTTTCGAAGAAGACATCAAAAAGTAAGTATGAATTTACATCAGTTGCTTCGCACTATCTGTAGCTTGCACACTTACATCAGTTATTTCCTCTTTAAATTGTAAACGTTGGAAAATCTTAATCAAATCGCTTATATAAGCATTAGTTCAAATTTACTACCATACATCTTCGTGTATTTATGTCTAAGCAGTAAAAATAAAAGTGTGGTGAAATTTACACTCAAGTTTTGTCTATGTATGAAATAGGGGAAAGGTTTTTCTAGTATCGATTAAAATTGAACATATGACTGAAATACTGTCGGACGGACGTTAAACCCAACAAACTAAATAACAAACGAACTGTTGATGTAACACGAAACCTACCCTAACTTTCTGCTCATAATGTAATCGTCTATTTTAATGTTGCATAGCTTATTTCCCTGCCAACCGAAGCAATCGAGACATATGTGTGTCCCGGCTTCAGTGCAATAGATTTTAGTTATGTCGGGAATTTTTAAGTCTGATAGAAAATTTTAAGACATTTTTAAGCATACACTCGCTACGAGCGATTCAGTCTTCTTTTGTCTGTAGAAATGTGTTAATAGCCCTTATCCTATATACTGGCAAGAACTTATGTTGACTGCTTTGAAACTGAGGGTTGTTGGTTCGATTCAAGGCAAGGAAAAAAATGGTATATTTCTCTCTTTATTACTTAGAAAGGGGAAAAAAAGGTTTCATTACAATTCTATAAATTGCATAGCTGATTTTAAAAACACACATTAAATCTAATAACAAATGTGGTACCCCCGGTATGTTGAAAGCAGATATAAATCAAAACCATTGACAAAAGTCTTTTAATTTTGAGAATACTATCCAAAATATTACTAAAAGGTAAAACCCCTACATTAACACAATTATATGTTTGAATTTTTATATAAAACGTTTTAATCAGATATTCTTAACAAATATTGATTATATATTATTCATTATTAATTTTACATTTCTATCAACAATATTCAGTATGTTAGAAAATGACGAAATCGTTATGTTGTATTATTTTAGACTCATGTACCCAGGTAAAAGACGTTTGATACTACAATGATTTTTTACGCAATGCCCATGATTGTACTTGTAACTTATTGATATCTAAACTGTCGATATTTTCTTATGAATAAGACATTTTTTATTGTTTCAGAATGATACAAATGTGTAGATATTTAGGAAATATTTATTTGACAGTAGGCATTAATTTAAGAAACGGTCGTTTATCGATATTTTTTTAATATGTATTACCTTTAGAGGCACGAACTCTGTCATACTAGCCGTGAGCTACTACACACAGTATGAGAATTAGGCTTTTGTTACAACCTTCTGGTCTTTGTTAGACTACGAACATTCGGGTTCTAAATTGGGGGTTTAATAAAGAAAGAAAGAAAAAAGAGGTACAATACATATACGATGTACGGATAAGTGTGGTGGACTTACTTGCAATTAAATATTTCATTGTGGATATTCATTTATGGCATTTCAAAATCAAAATATTTTTTTTTGACTACGCACCTATTTTGTTAACTCTAAGAACTAATATAAATGTATCAAGTTACATTCCACATCTCTACGTTGTCTTTAAATGACTCAAATACTATAAATTGGCTTTAAGTTGTGTATGCGTAGAAGAAAAACACTTGTCTATTGGCTACATACATACGCCTGCTGTCTTTTTATGGCCCCAAGAAAGAGAAAACACCACATTCGAACCAGCACATTGGAACCTTTATTGAACTGCAAGTCCCGATTAATCAACAATTGGACCATTAAAGGCATATACCACTGATTGGTCCAACGTAAAGCGATAATACGACCTAAGCAGCAAGAGCTGTGACATCTGATAATTTAACTAGTGTGCCTGGATATCGTAGTGGTAAAGCACTTAGCTTCTCACCAATGCGTCTGCGTACAAGATTTCGTACGGTTGTTTTTCTCCGGTTTCTCCTGTTTCCTCCCACAGTGATAAGCAAATAATCCACTGTAAGCGCCATCGCGGACGACATATTTATATTGTTAGAACATATTTCGCAAGTCATTCTTAATACATAATGTTTGAGGATAAAAAGCTCTCTACATAACCTGAGAGCTAATTGAGTAGGAGATCAACTATAGATACAACATTTATATTTAGTCGACATAAGTTCTTCTGATGGCATTTTAAAAGGAAAATACTGGATACCTACAACAAACAATATACATTTCACTAGGGATTTTAGTCAGTCTCGATGGAAATATACGTATTAGAAAATTAAATATCAAAACAATCACGGTAAAAATATTTACACTATGAAATATATAAGTTTTAACCGTTAATTAAAAAAAATTAAATTTTTTGTTTTGGTAAGCTTGATTAAAATCATCTGAATTATTTCTAAGTTAAAAAATATTCCTGCACAAAATAAACACTTTGCATGTCAAACCTGTGTTTAACATAAATGGTAGCTTTGCACTCAAAATACATGTGATTTATTTACAATACATTTAGAATAAAATATAGAATGTATTTGACATAATATACTGTCTCTTACTATGTAATATTCAATTAATAAGCTTGACGAACACCTAACATTTGATACAGACTATTTGACCTGTGAACAATTAAAAATATGCTACATTTTTTGTTTCTGTATAATGAACAATAAAATCAAACAGTGTCAATAAACACACACATAAACACATTCATTTATGTGCCAAAACCTTGTGTTCAGTCATACTGTTTAAATAATAAACCATGATTAATATTTATATAAAAAACGCAGCAATTTCAAGTGTCACCAAAGTCTACAAGAAGATGACCTGATAGGCGGAATTTACGTGTACCGGAACTGAAATATGCTATCCTTCATCTGTGCCTCCCACAAAGCATCAAAAGCTTCACTTTCGGCCACAGTAAAATAATTCTTCCAGTCTCCAACTTCACCTGAAAAAATAAAGAAATGAAAAATTATTGCTTTATTAAACATTCGTTCTTGCTGTCTTGATACTGACTCATTCACCTGATATATCTTATTATATGGAATCAAATATAAATGTGCTGCCACTCTATATATTCCAAAAGCATTACCATACGAGTATAAATGTTGTATTTTGCTGTATATATAATTATGAATCTTATTTTTCTTTAAATACCATGCCTATTTGTCCAAGCAATACTATTATTGTTTTTAAAGTAGCAGTAGCAAAAGTAGCAGCATTTTATACATGTAGCTGGAAATTAAAATCATGCCGCAGCTAGTTTAACCGTTCACTCCGTGTTCAGTAGCCTATCCATGAGATTCTGCGCGTTCGAATATAGATGGGATGTGACATAAAACATTGTAATCAGAACAGCTTAACGCTTGTTATATAAATATTTTTCTCCTTCAGTTTTATGGGCTGGAAACATTCATTTTAAGCGTGAACAAAATATTAGGTTTTGTTTTTGAAAACCAACATAAAAAACATATAATACCTGGATATCTTCTCCTACATAAAAGTAGTGCTTCTAACTTTCCCAAAGTATTTCACAAGCCTTTTAAAATTATTAAAAAAAAAGTCAAGTTTATACACGTTATATACAACAGACATAATCTCTATCAGAATCAGAGCAGCTTTCACGGTACTGAATTAAGGTCATGACCTCCATAGGTACGCGAACGGAGTGGAATATGGGTCATGACCCTCACTCACTTCATAACAAAAATTGATAAAGAAACCTTTCTTAAAAACCTTTTCGATAAAGGACAGGAATTCCATCAGTGTTTCGAATGATAGTTTCGGTCCTCCCTGTGACGACATCATCCCTCAGTTTATTTATAGAACACCTGTCAATAATTTCCTGCAACCTCTCGTCACTATGGCAGATTCCAAAGTGTTTCTGGATCTTTTGCATTTCCCCCAACCCGTCCTGAAATGAGAAAAATGTGCCATCCTTTATGCCAGAGACTTCTTACATTAAACTTAAACACCTGTTCTATTTATGTAAATTGTACCTCTGTTTAAGTTTTCATTAAAGCTACCTTTGTTTCAAGGTTACATACCGATTTGACGTTTTGCCACGATATAATCATATGCAAAATATTTGAATGATTAAGAATAATTATATCATATGCATAAATAACATACACATAATATAATGCAAACAACACTGTTTACATATAGGAACACAGTCCCTAGACAACTTGGTAATGCTACCTAAGTTTTGACCAACCACTATCATTACGCTCTTCAAAATATGGAAACATTATGACGATGCACTTAGTACAGGTCTGTACTTAAAGTCTTGTCTGTCCGTCCTTTAGGTCTATAACTTAAATAGACAAAATAAAAGGAATGTGCATTTACCTAAAAATACATGATATAAATTACCTTAATAATATATTATGCATAAATACCCGTTTCAAATCTTCGTAATAAACGACGAGTATATTGGCGCCATTATCTTTCTTAATTTCCTTCTCAAACGATTTTAAGTAGTCGGTGTAAGGTCCAAATACCACTGAAATAGGTAAACAAAATATCAACAATCAAACTAAACATGCTTTCACAACAAGTATTTGGACACGAAATTTTTAACCTTAAAATCAAAATTTTGAAAAAAGTCGTTTACCCGCTCCAGTCAGAAAGTTCTTTTGGAAATGATTCCAAGACTCTTCTCCTTCATATTCATGTGCATTTTTAAAGTGGAAATACATCGACACAGCAACATCCTTTGGGTTACGAACAATCAAAATTATTTTACTCTTGGCAGCAATTTCTGTTGGCATCCGGTTTGGCATTAAATGAGAATGGACAACTTTTGGACTTGGCAGCGCACAGATGCTCTCGACTGTGAAGACATCGATACATCTAGGCATAAAAGATGGCGACTCTTCCATCGGTCCAGAGTAGAAAAGTAGTGAGAGCAGATTGGTAGACCAGTGAGTTCCTGTTTAAATATCACAGTAATATTACGAAACAATTAGATGACGAAGCTTTTCATTGTGACCATTTTATTTCATAATATAAAGTCGGACCACATTTGTTAATCAGAAACACTTTAGAATCGCAGCTTGACCTTAAAAGTATCATTATCTAAATAACCTTGAGTTAAATACATAGATAATGGACTAATGAACAATTTGTGTTTATAACACATATTGGATATCTCGAAATCAGTATCTTTTCTTTACCTAAAGAATTTCAACTTTATAAAATATTTTATAAAGCAGTAAACGTAAACCAATCTTAAGAAGTCACAAAAAAACTGATTTTAACTCAAAGTATGTTACCTGTTTTTGGAAATGAACAAAGCATTACATCTCCTTCCGAGTATTTCATATCTTTTATCTGCTGCAGTTTCTCTGCAATTGATTGGTTCGGTAATTTGTCCACATAATACTTTGGTATCAGAACTTCTTCATATTGAACTACGTCTAAGCCCTTACGCCCTTCTTCGTCCACTACTTCAATGACCTTTTGCATGTTAACACTGCAAAGAAAATATATCTCTTTATAGCTATTTTTACCTTTCAGATTATATCCTCAAGACAGTATTGTTATTGGTACTTATACATGGTTATGAATAAACATCAATAGACATATAAGTATTGGTGCATGATACGATTTTACTTATTTAAATATTTTAAAAATGACCTAGAAACACTAGGCAATTATGCGTACGAGTCAGATTTTAATATCAAATTTTGATCGCAAAAGAAGTTTAAAACTAGGGTAAAACAATGATCTTATATCTATGAGGGAATTCGGAATCAAATTATCATCTATTAGAAATCGAATTTTAATGAAGGTATTTTACTTATCGTTAGGCTGTTTAGCTAAAACTGAGATCCATTTGAACGACAAAAGTTATCACTCATCCATTAAAATAATCACCATAAAAAATGTTTTCCCGCGATGTCTTTTTTTTTAACTTTAAACGAGTGAATTCACTTTAAAAGACGCAATACCTGACGTAACAAGATAATGGAAGCAGTGTAAGTCTGATACACATGTTATGTTTAAGATTACATGAATGAAAACTTTGCTTTAATAATTATTACTCATTCCAAACAGGGATCAAACTATTGATTTATGGGTGATCGCTGGTGCACATCTGTAAGCGTAAGCATAATACACATTAAACCAATGATAGTGTATATCTTTATCTAAACTGTATCCTAAGTACAAAATGTTGATACATGTATACAGACCTGCTGCGGGTGATTAGACGAACATTATATCAGCAATTCCCTATCATAATTGTTTGGATCAAATCAGTTAAATATGTGACATTACAAATTTGCGGTTTCCAAAAATCCTGCTTACATTTTTTCATCTTATGATCTAAATCAAAATAAGTAAAATTAATATATTATGTTTGTCACACGCAAAACGTCTTCATAAAACTAAGAATTTATACAATGACCATAATCTCGTAAGGCTCATACCAGGCCTGTAGGTCTTTGGTTATGACATTTAAAGAAAAAATGTTACCTTTAATAAGCAATCATAATACGATTTAGAGATATTAGTTATGGGCATAATTTTTTAAGAAACGCTAGATATTGCTGGTATCGGAGAAGGGTGATGACACATTTCACAGATACTAAATAAAAAACCTGGAATCAAATGTACAACGTGCAAGAAGGATTTTACTACACTCATCAACTTTTAATGCAGCTCATTGCATTATCATGTACATTTAAACGTTACTTTTTATTGACATTGGTTTTCATAATTGAAAGACAGTTAAGTTTTAAAATACCTCTTTAACACGATGATCAGAGAAATAGATTTACTTCAAACTCTACAAACACTGCAAAGCTTATCCTTGTTATCACAATGACTGCATCTGACTACGTAATAGTAACAAAATAAGTTTACATTAGTTTATTCACCTCCTGCAGAGCAAGTGAACTCTGATTAGATGTATGTATATTCCCTACGTCTTTGCTTGAGTAAAAATGCTGATTCATTCTGAGCTGCAGATTTGTGCACCCTTTCGAGTGGGTCACTGTGTGGTATCTGCGCATGGAGGATTGTTGATAAACTGTTGATATCGCAAGATCCACTCACTACTGTTGATACCATTCTTTTAATTCCCACTCGCTGTGCTAGTACATTGACAATCCTTTAAAAAGATTTATAGTTCTATTTGAAAATTGAAACTATTTTTTTTTTACATATTTCTAGTGCATTATATACAGGTCATTGTACATGACAGATGATCCTTCTTATTTTGAATAGTCTGTTTTGTCAAGGGAGGAGAATATTATCAAAAAAAAGACTGAATGGCCTTGCTGAAATACTAAAGAACGAAATCTAATTACTCATATATTTTATGATATGAATTTCTTTACTATAATCTGCATGACTATTCATACCTTTTTCATTTGGATTTCTACCTTAGTTATATATTTTGTCAGGTTCTATGCGATTGTCATTTCCAATTCCATTACCGTGCACAGCCAACTAAATGCACAGATAAACGTATGGATATTGTATTGTGGTTATTTCTGCGGTCTTGCCCTCAGATAGGGTAAATTAATTTCAGTAGTTTTTCATGTTTAAGATTCTTGGATGAAGGAAGAATGTATATCTCTGATATTCTGCCGATCTTCTTAGTAGAGCTGGGTATACAAAACACTTACACTTGGTCAAGAAAGATAACTTTCTTTGTACCATTATAGGGGCATGAATAACGTATAATATACTTATGTTGTGTGATTATCATTTTTTCTTACCAGTAATTATTGTCTATTCGCAACCTGCATTTTCTAAATGCAGCGATGCACATGTCATTTATGATTATTGCCGGCTCAAGGCGGCGATATTGTACTATCGAGCAAGAAAGCAACATTTTACTTCCGCACCCCTGACGTAATAGTCAGACAGATCCCTTCTCAGTCGGTCGCAGAAAGATGAACAAATCAGATTACAGGGGACAAGATCGTGGAAACTGCTTTAAAGGCTTCAAATTCTGGACTGTGGCAATAGGTTACCGTAGTGAAACTGAAAAACACATATCTGTTGAACACCATTTTTTGAAGACTCCAGCTACCTGTGGAATAGCATGAACATAGTATTACATATAGCTAATACAAAATACAATACATGTAACACATACCTGTGTCTATCTAAAATAATGAAAAGAAGATATAAATGGCACAATATAACACTTTCATTAATCAAGTGCAAGAACTGATTTATTCTAGATAATGGAAAATCTCATGTTACAGACATAATAACAGACAGAGCTTTCTGAATCTATTCCCCTATTGTAACTTAAAAACGAACAAACCCAAAAGAAATAAAAATGCATACTAATATATCTTTATGCACAGTTGGCGAATCCGATTTTACATTTACCTCTTCCTTATACCCTCTAACTACAAGTCTTGCCTTCACAACACTGACTCCTTAATTCTCTTTTTTATTGATAACCCATCGTGTGGACATTAACTTTTGACCTGTAACCTGTAACTGAGTTATACACTTTAAATTGCTTCTTATTTTTGATTTCCGTTTGTTTAGCTGTTTCAACTTTGTCTTCATTTTAGTCTATACCTGAGGGTCATTCTTTATTTATTTCCTGTATATTTAGATATGATTTACCAGTAGCTTTACCTCCTTTACTTAGTATTGTCGCTTTCACCCAAGTATTATTGTTACAAGGTCGATACGCAATTTTCTCGACAATACTTGGTATGGTACGGTTTTGACTTACTCCCTCAGGGACTTCTCTGAGTTGTGCTAAAGCATCAGATGCAACTGACTGAATTTTAGCATTTTCTCTTGGGGGCTCTTGATTATGAGCAATCTCAACATCATCATTTTCTAATTCACTGAAACTTCCACTGTTAGCAAATTGCTCCTTTGACATTTCAAGACTTCCAACATCAATGTCATCTATTTTGATATCACCAATGAACTCGGTTCCGCATCTTATAAGTCTGCAAGGGTGGATGGAATCGGGCATTAATGCTCCCATGTCTTACAAACACAACTTTTCCATCTTGACCTATCACAACTCCTGGACCTTTCCATTTGTTGTCATCATCCCTTTTGTAGTATGCATGATCCCCGTGTTTGAAACATTCACTTGAGGCTCTATCTTCGGTCGCAAGGCTCAACGAATTCTTTCAGAAGACTCTGCTTGAATGAGTGCTTTCCGACTTGAGTCGAGCGCATTAAGATGCTTAGCATAGCGTTTCTGACGGTTGTGTTCCCTAGAGCAGGAGGTTTGTCATTTAGTAAACTAGGTACATTTGGATTAGCACCAAACACAGATGAGGACTCCATCCATAAACCATTGACAAACTGTTCTAAGCATTTACAGCCCAAGCTAGGGCTATTTCTAAACATAAGTCTGGTTGATCCTCAAAATTCCTGGCTACACAGTTGTCCACAACAGCGTGATTACGTTCAAATATTTCATTCTGTCATGGACTGTAGGCCCCCGTATTCATCACATCAATGTTCAAATTAGCGCACATATCTCGGAAAATTTCATTTGCAATCTCCCTTCCATTGTCAGCTAGAAATCGTTTAGTTGGTCCCATGCAACTGCCAATCCAGTCAGTATCTTGTCAGTTATAACCTTTTTTTCCTCACAACTGCAGCAAGACTAAATCTTGTGGAAACATCAATCAAGTGCAGAAAGTACACATAGAATTTCCATTCTTTTAGGTCCGCACCTCAACTTCATTGAATATCATAGCTAAAGGAAGGGAGACAACTTGTCTAGCTGGAGTCTTTTTATACCGCTTACACACACTACACTCTATCCACCATTTTCATATGTTCATCTGTATATCCTCCTGCATCTTTTATTAGAGACTTTAATCGCTTTGATGAAGGCTGAGCAATCTGCCTATGTAACTTCTCGATAATGGTTATATCTTCCGAAGCTTTAATTGCAATCAAAGTCAGATTTGGTGTCCTCAACACTGACACTGATTTGGTCAAAAGGAACACAATAGTGACAGAAAAAAAGGATGCACAGTCATTTTCAAGATCGAGCTTGACTTTCGCCTTTTTCATTGATTCTTTACTGAGTAAAAATGGCAACTCATTACTAACAACATCAGTCTGTATCTCACATTCGGTTCCTGCAATAACACAAGAAATGTGACCTTCTTATTAGATTCTAAATCAGTCCACTAGCCAATCAAATGCATCACTGTGTTGTTTCACAACCTTACTTTTGTCAATAGGATCGAGTGAATCCAAGTAAAAATCCACCAAACTTTGTCCAGCAACAGTTGACGTACCGGCATTATCTAACATTGCTGAGTTAGCAGATTCAGCCAAAAGAATGAGAACCTCTTGTGGTTTGTAGCTGTGAACAATACCGCCTTTATTACATTGCGTTTTGACATAATTTATAGGAATGAGGATAAAGTTTCACCATATGCCGTACTGAATCACAACTAAGACAATGGAGAGGTTGATCATTAGTATTTACTGGTTTGTTAGTTATGCTTGTTCTTTTAATTCTGTCATTGGAATCGCTTTGTTCCCAAGAATCATTTCCTCTGAAGATATGTGTGTTTGGTCGATTCATAAAACCGCCTCGTGCCCCACTATTACGCTCACGGTAGTTTATACGATTACCCATGTAATTTGAATTCCTTTCAAATCAGTTCCTCGAGAAATTTACATCTGCAGTAAGGCATTTTGATTCAACTTTAATACCAGTAATATCAAACATTCCTTTACCACATATAGCTTGCTGTCCAAAACACTTCTTCGGGGAAGTACACATCTGTTTGAACAAATCATCAACCTTTGAATAATCAACACCTATTAGCATTAATTGTTTATCTTTCAAGTCTAGTTCAGAGCATTCAATGCTAGTACAGATTGAGGCAGATTCATTTTGAATTCCTTGGTTTTTTTTGTATAGTTTTTAAAATTCAGTTACATAATCTTCCATAGATGTAGCCTTACTACGTATAAATCTTCCAAATTCAGTATATGCCTCATATACTTCACTAAATTCTGTCCATAAATAAGACAATTTTTTCAACATATAATCTGCATTTAGTACATCAATTAATTCGCTAAAACTTTGTCCCTTATTGATTTCTGTCCATCTTCAGGCAATGGCAGCGCTATAGCTATGCCCCTTTTCTTTTTATCTAGATCAGTCATAACCTACCATGCTTCAACTTTATCAACCCAACGACTATAGGGTTTAAGTGTGGTGAACACTGGGGGATCTTTGTAATTCACAGATGACGTCATTTTGTTTGATTTAAATCACAACTGATATAATATAGAAACTCAACATTACAAATGATACGATCTCCCACTAGATAATAAGTCACTGTCTCTCTGTCGCTATGCCTAATTTGTACATGCGCTTCACTGACGCTATCATACAACTACACAATTAAAACACTACACTATCACAGTCGCTTCACTACTTGCTGTGAGGGAACGTCGCTCTGCTTCCATGTTAAACTTGACTTGAATATTTGAGTTTACCGTCGCTTCGACAGTATTTCTGTCATATTTCGACGTCCAGCTAATTACGGGTGGAAGAAGACCCCGAATGCACGGAGGCATCCGGGAAGAATCACCGACCTACCGCAAGCCAGCTGAAGGCTTCCTCACATGAAAATTCTAATTACCCTGCCGGGATTCGAACCCACGCGGTGAGGAACTTAGTAAGTGTTAAAGTCAGCGACTTTACCCTCTCGGCCACGGAGGCCCCTCCATGTTAAACTGAAGAACACATATCTGTTAAACATCATTTATTGAAGATTCCAGCTCCCTATGGAATAGCATAAATATACGTATAGCTAATACAAAATACAGTACATGTTGCTAGTCGGTGCCAGACTGGTAGGCGCAAAGTTTGGCAGATTCGATTGGAGTACGCCCCTTTGTTCTAGCCAATTTCTTTTTTTGTTGTTGATGTTAAACCAAACAGTCATGGTCTGTTATTATATAAATATCATGCACTTTAAGATAATTGGTTATTAATGTCATTGTCTGTACAAATCTTCAACACTATCTTCTAGTCACGTGCTTTGTCGCTGTTTAGGGAAACCCAATTTTATTGGTCATTTATGATTTGCTGTGATATTGGAGCCGAAATGATTCGTGGATACAATACAATCTTTTTTAGCTTACCTGAGCAAAGCTTAGGGTGAGCTATTGTGATCCCGTGAGTGTCCGTCGTCCGTATGTGCGTCGTGCGTGGTGCGGCGTAAACAACTTTAGTGTTTACACTCAAATCACCTTTATTTCTTTAGCAATCATCTTCAAACTTTAAAACCATGTTTATGGCCATAATGTCTCGATTGAGTTCGATTATGACTGAAATTGGACAATTAGGTCAGGAGTTATGCCCCTTTTAATATTAAAAAAAATCCAGATTTCATGTTGTTTACACGCTAGCATCTTCATCTTTTGAGCAATCATCTTCAAACTTAATGGCAATGCTTATGACCATAGTGTCTCGATTGAGTTTGAATATGCTGAGATCGGTCAATTAGGTCAGGAGTAAAGCCCCTTTCAATATTAAAAAAATGCCAGATTTACTTTTTTACACCCTAGCATCTTCATCTTTTGAGCAATCATCTTCAAACTTTATGGCAATGCTGTCACAAAATAATGTTGACGTGGCCTGCAAATAAGTGTAGATTCAGAGTACGTTGTATTTGTCACGTTGGCCAGAGTGGAACTGTGTTAACCGATTTTGGTTATATAATGTTTATCACAGGTTTCTTTTACTACCTTTTGTTAAGAATGAGATATGATTAGGGTTTGAAATAGTTATATTTTTAAGTGTATTAAATTTTTTAAACCTTTAGCCCTTTTTATCAGTATACCTCATTGTTGTCAGTGTTTCTTGGGATGCACGGGATTCAGCGATTTACAATTTATTGCACGATTCACGTGATATTTGTTTTTAAGAGTAAATCGGGGGGTTTTAGTATATAAGCTGATTTGTATGGAGCCTCAGTGTCAGATATCGATGGGAGCTACGGAGGATACCTGGTCCAGTCTAGAGTATTCTGACCAATTTACATTACGGAGCTTGTGTGAGTAAAATTTTATTTTGTATTTCATTTTTGCAGGTAGATATGAAACTTAGATTTTATTTTAAACATTTATTTTGTAGATTGTTGTATTGTTTCTTCTCGGGGAAACAAGTGTACAATCATATTTAATTCTCGGTAGTTTTTGAAGTTTCTAAGGAAGCTAAGTACTTCGCTCTGCATTATTATGTATATTTGATGTAATTTTGAGAATAATTATGTTAGTTTATAGGTATGTCCTTAATTTTGATATTACATGAATATACATGGAAGCATTTGTCCAACAGTATTTGTTTTGGAATTAAGAAACGTGGAGTTGTATGGAATATCTGTCTGGTATATAATTGCTAACGAGGACGGTTCTGTTTTTAATGCACTGATGTAATTAGGAAATGTGGATATGTATGGAATATCTGTTTGGTATATAATTGCGAACAACAAGGGCAGTTCTCTACGTTAATGCGCTTATGTAAAACCATAATATTGTTGTATGGTATAAAATGCACGTATGTTATTTGGTATGAAAGTAATATTATGAAGTAATACAGTGTCTGCACATTATATTTGGCGTGAAAAGTAAATAAGAGCTATTTATTGTTTGTAGCCGTATTTAGTTGGGGCATGGAGCCTATGTAAGCCGGAAGGTTACAGTCGTTACGGGACCCCATTGGTAGACTACGTCACAAGGACGGGGAGAATCTACGCATGCGTCATATGGACGACAGGGTGTCTACGGTGGACTAGTCGTAATTAGTTATGTAATCTGGGTGGTCACAGTCGATACGGGACCCCATTGGTAGACTACGTCGCAAGGACGGGAGAATCTACGTATGCGCCATATGGACGACAGGGTGTCTACGGTGAACTAAGTGGATCACATATACTGAAGGGACAGCGACGACAGGAAGTCAGTGTTCATCGAAAAGAGCACGTGTTATAGTGTATGAGTACTTTGTATCAGTAAGCCATTATGTAGTTAATATACGGGCTTAAAGTAAAAACAGAACATTCAGTGCAGTTATTATTTATTATTGTACCAACAGATAAAGAGACAGTTAGCCAGCAGTTGTTGTTTTTTTTTCATATTCTTTAATTCTTTTTCTAATATTCTCGTTGTTTATATTTTTTTAGTAAATATAATTTTAAAGAAAGTTGTTTGGTATTTATTCTTCCTTAGAGAGTTGTCCGCCCTTGGTCATTTTGTTAAAAATGCTTATGACCATAATGTCTTGATTGAGTTTGATTATGGCTGAGATCGGTCGATTAGGTCAGGTGTTATGCCCCTTTTAATATTCAAAAAAATGCCAGATTTCACGATGTCTACACTCTATCATCTTCATTTTTGAGCAAACACCTTTAAACTTTATGGCAATGATTATGACCATAATTGTTTCAATATTTAAAAAATGCCAGATTTCACTTTGATTACACTCTAGCATCTTTTTTAGCAATCATCTTCAAACTTTGTGACATTGTTAATGACAATAATGTCTTAATTGAGTTAAATTGTGGCTGAGATGGGCCAATTAGGTCAGGAGTTATGCCCCTTTTAATGAAAAAAATGCAAGATTTCACTTTACCATCTTCATTTTATTAAAATTCTTTTTTAAACTTTAAGACAATGTTTATGCCCATAATCTCGCAATCGGGTTCAATTATAACTGATAGTGACTAGTTAATTTAGGAGTTATGCCCTTTTCATCATAAAAAAAAGCCAGATTTCACTTTGTTTACACTCTAGCATCTTTATTTCTTAAGCAATCACCTTTCTCAGGTGAGCAATCAAGGGCCATCTTGGCCCTCTTGTTTGTTCTTGAATTACAATATATTACCTTATTTTAGGGGAAAAGGGGAAAAATAGCATCTCCTTTAGTATTTTGTGTTTTTGATTTTTTCACCGAAATTGATTGAAATTGGAATTGATCCAGAATCTTCTGGTATCATTACTTCTTTTATCTTGTTGATAACCATTTTCGCCGCCCATTTTCCATTCTGGACTTATAAATCTTACCATTAAAAAATCCCACAAAAAGTGTTTGTATAATGTGCATGTGTATATCTTTGTGCTGCCTTCCGTATTTTATCTGGCTAGATATAATGCGTGTCATCGCATGTGTAAAATAATATTTATGTAACGGTTACTTTAACATAGATATAACCTAAGATTCCATATCAGTGTGAAACATATGAAACATATGCCTTCCAAAGTAGCTGACAAGGTAAAATGTTGTTTTCTAAGTGTAAAAGGGTCATCATTCTTTCAAAAATCAATATAAAGTTATGGTTCCTGCAGCCTAGAGTCAAATGATGATGATAAATAAGTGTTTTAAGTTTCAAACCAATAGCTTTGATAGCTTAAGTGGAAATTTTGACCAAAACATAGAACTTAACAAAGGAATCTGATATTTTCTAAGAGTTAAAGGGCAATAATTTTTGCAAAAAGCAAGATAGAATTATAATTCTTGCAGCCTAGATCAACTGATGATGGTAAATACGTGTTCATAAAAGCTTTGATAGTTGATGTGGAAAAGTTGACCTTAACATAAAACTTAGCCAGGGTGAACGCCGACGACGCCAGGGTGATGACAATAGATCATTTTTTTTCTTCTAAAAATGATCTATAAATATCTTTTGAATGAGTGCTGGCATATCGTCTCGTACATACCGCAAACTCGTGCAGAATATAAGTAGTTCATACCACAAGGTAATGGATACCTATAGCTCATATCGCAAACACGTGCAGGGAATTAGTAGTTCACACCGCAATGCAATGCAGTCCATACTGTAAACTCATTCAGGGTATTTAAAGTCTATTCTGCAGACTCATGCTGAATATTTGTAGTTCATACTTCAAACTATTCTGGTGAATTAATATTAAACACCAACATTATATGCAGGATATTTATAGTTAATACCGCTAACTTCACTTTTTAACTTCACAGTCCGAAATAACTTTACTATTATTGTACAATATGGAGTATTTACATACATAAATATAAATGAAATACAGCAGTTCCGATTGCAACTTACAGTTCAATGTAAGTGACATTTAGATTATGTTTTGAATTAAATTACCTAATTACCTACCATTAATTAGACATTACTTTTCGCGTAAGGGAAGTAATTAGAACAACATGACTGCCTATAGGTACCCCGCAAACATGGTTACAGGAATGGCGGTTTTCAACTTATGTGGGTTTTTTTTCGTTGTCACTTTCTGGTTAAGGGTACTTTTTAACTCATGGCTCTGACTCTGTATTCATTATTTGATCTAACAATACAATCACATATCTTTAACAAGAATATAAAATATCACTAAGTACTGCACTCAAAAATTACACGAAGCTTTAACACCTATGCTATGTTTATATTTAATTAGAACTGGTAGTTTATCCTTTTTGAATGTCTTAACTGTGTGACATAATGTCCTTTAAGCTGACTAACTACTAGGGTAACGATATCAATGCAGTTACCGTATTATGAATACAAAACGCGAGTCGCTAATGTGGGTTCGACACCAGACAGAGTCACTTGGATTTTTTATGCAAGGAAACCTTCCAGCTGGCTTACGGTAGGTAGGTGGTTCTATCTACTCGTGCGTATACATACGTATTACATACGTATTCGGTGAGAACGTCTACATGTCAAAATAAGGATCTAACTTGTTTTAATATAGCAGGCCCACTTTTAGACGTAATTAATCACCAATTTAGTTTATGAGAAGTTGATGATTTTCGATATATGATGGAGAAGACTTTAGGTTGGGTCAGGAACCCTACATGGGCTCGCGCTGTTAGAAAAGAACGTGATAAGTGACTGGCTCTAGGATATACTGGCCGTATTGCAGATCTATATAAAAAAAAAGTGTTGAACTGCGACTTTATTTCATCACCGCTACATTTTTGTATGTGGTTCATTGTATGGCTCCTATGGCCTTTAGTTAATAAACATTTGTCAAAATTGTCATATATTCAGTGAATAACACACACACACATGCAAATAATATTTAAGATATTATATCAACAGACATAAAGTCACTTCAAAAACAAACTTTACAGTTAAATCTCCCTTTGACTGATATTATGTTTCCGGGTTCCCGGTACTACGGTTAAAGAAAAGGCTTATAAGGCGGGGGACGTCCAGGCTTAAAATCAGGCCCAACATCCCGCAGATAACACACAGGCTTATCAGTCCAACCAGTTTGGCAGACATCCTTCCGTCAAAAGCACTTGTCAGATGTCTGCGTTGTTTAGCCGTCTCATTTGCAAGAACGTGCATCTCTTCGAGTGCGTTTCTAAACTCTGACATTATGTAGGAAGTAAGTCCTGATTCCTGCCGGTCTAAAGCAAATAGCTTTGTTTATGGTCATCGGCAGGGCCTTTGTGTACACTGGCGACCACGTTGTATACGCTGGAGTGACTGCGTACAATGTACGGCCATTCTGTTGATTGCACATTTGGCACTGAAATGAAATAGGACAATGTTAAAACTGAAAAAAATCAATGAATTCACGATGTAATATGAAGCAGACAAACCCCCTTAAGAAGAAACTAGTAATTATGTCAGTTTTAAAGATATGGGCCTATTAATATGCTTACTTCTAATTTTAAATGTTCTCTGGACTACGGGTTCTTAATTACTGTTGGACACTCGTCATATATATAATGTTTTGTTTGTTTGTTTATTGGATTTAACATCCCACTGTATTTCAGTCATTTGGGGACGATGTCTACTTGAGACAGATATAGTGCTGCCACACTGCAGTATCACGCCGTAGACATGTGGTATGATACCACACCCAGTCAAATTATCCTGAAACCGGGCCAACCATTTCGGGAACTAACCTTATATGACTGAGCGCCAAGCAAGGGACTATACCAGTACCATTTTTTACGACTTTGGTATGCCGCGGCCGGGGATCGAATCCACGACCTCCCGATTCCGGGGCGGACGCTCTAACCACTCACCCACCGGGACCGGTCATATTAATTGTCTTATAACAATCAAAGATATATGTCAAGTATAGGAAATTTAAATTATATATTTGTTATAATCGCACGTGGCATACATAAATGTTTCTGCATACCCATATTTTGTTGCATTTTTATTCGCATTTACATTAGCACGATTAACAAATACCTCAAAACAAAATTGTGTCATTTGTGCTTTTATTTTCAGAAAGAAGACAAATACATTTTGTATAATTATCCTTCCTAACTGTCTCTGTCCTTCCTTGGAGTAAGGGTTCTTTGAGAAGGTATATGTTTGAACGGCCAAATGACAATTTCAGAACATACAGATTTAGAACATCTTGTGACAAAATAATGCATTTGCAAGCAATCGTTTTTCTTCCCGATTTCTTTTGTATAATAGAATGTGTATTAGTATCACTTTTATTATGGATTGTAGTATCTTTGATAATACCGCACAAAGAAAATTATATATAATAACATATGATAAAATAAATCAAGACGCACTGTCAATCCAGAACTCCCCATTTGTAACGTCTAAGGCATCGGCGAATTCCAGCATCTCTGATAGGCACGTAAAGGCAACAAGGGACCCACCGACTGGTCCTGAACAATAGTCACGTGCATCGGTGACGTTCATTTTAACGTCATTCAGACAATACTCCCTCATCTGAAATAATGACCCGATACCGCCTGCAAAGAAAAGTTAAATCAGTGTAACGTATAAAAAAAAAAAAAAAGAAATAAATAGTTTTTCTAGTGAGCACAATAAGAGCTTACCGGTATTGGTTAGGCATAGGGGGATACTGGAATCCACGGATGGCAAGGTAACCGTGATGCATATAATAAGTTTTGAGAAATCCATCATTCACATTTACATCACCTCGAGACCTCTACACATGTGTTCGAAAGTATCAAATGGTTATCTGGCGATAAAAATGTAAAGTATTAACTTATCGTCAGGAAATGGAAATACAAAATATTAGCTTATCAACATCGATCTATAATTGGTCAACACTCATATCCGTTAATTTTCAAATCATTGTTGACTGATGGATAAAACGATATTGAATGCATATGTTCAGTACTACGATATGACGGCAATATGAAGTGATAGAGACGGCGATACGTTCAATATCTAAGTTTGAAATGTGGACATAAAAAACGTAGACCACATCAACAGATTAAAATGTGAGATTATCATCATCGAATTATAAAATAAAGAACAAAAAACCCACTATTATTTGTAAAATATGCTTTTTTATACGTTATGCAGTCATTGGCTTGTCAAAGATCAGTGTTCGATAGTCGTGTTACACACGTACAAGGGTCGTATGGTAAGCGAGTAGGGCTTGACTTTTTGTTATTAAGAACATAGATTTTACAGCATTATTAGCAGACTGCTATTTTTTTCTTAATAGTAGTAGTTCTATTCTTCTGAGCAAATATCATCCGGACGGAAACAGTATCATAGGATTGAGCGAATGACATGACATCTCACACATAATAACAAAGGTTCTGCCTCGAAATATTGTAAATCTTATTCTAAGTCTATTCTTTACCTCTAGGAGGCGTACCGTATCAAATTACTTTTTTTTTAATTGAAGTTAGATTGGTTTGTCCAATGAAATAAAAGTGTTTTCAATTAAATTAACTCTACCAATATTTCGGCAAAACTTGTCATAGAAAAAAAACATGAATTTTAAAACCACTACATAATAAAAGTTTGTACAATCGCCATATTATTATTGTCATGAACAGAAAAGTTTCATATTTATTAAAACTGTTTGGTGGATAAATTCTTTTAGCAAGTTCGAAACTCGCAAAGAAACGTAAATAGGGTGTGTATGCATAAGATAAGCTCCTTTTCGTTTTAGATGGGTTAAGATATTCTTTTTCAAAACAAATTTGCACAATATATATAGCGTAGCGATTTGAGCAAATTTATGGTCTGTTCCTTAGAAGTCAGGTAGTCTAGTTTCCAACTTCATATTATATAAGTCTGAAACAAACGAAATAATGACGGCGGACAGTTTGTAGTATCCTAGATACCAACTTGAATGTACTTTGTTGTTTTAATCATTTATTAATATGATCAAATGCAAAATGGGTATTTTCTTGTGTTGATAGCTAACTTGACTAACTTCAGAAATTGGTTTTAGGATACT
Organism: Solen grandis; assembly: GCA_021229015.1. Taxonomy (NCBI): domain Eukaryota; kingdom Metazoa; phylum Mollusca; class Bivalvia; order Adapedonta; family Solenidae; genus Solen; species Solen grandis. Next base: position 71,142,763 of record CM037777.1, read on the forward strand.
TTATATAGTACTCCAAAAAGGTACACCTAAATGTAAATTTTCCATTGATATATACACCTTTTAGGAAAAACTAAAAGTATGCTGTAATTTTTTTCTAATCAATTAGGAATAAATCTAAGCTATTTCTCATACGACATGTATAACCATTATTTATTTTATCAATAGTAACAGGGGAAGATACTCCAAACTTGAAGTCATATATCAGAGACCCCTGTCTTTACTGTTAACTTAATTTGCACGAATAAAGTTTTATTTATGTAACATATACGTGAGATATATGTAATATATATGGAAAGGCTTTCAGCGTAAAGATCATACTAATAGACGAATTCGAACTGGCTTACAATAAAAATTTATAGGAACCATTCCTGCGTATGCCAATGTGATTAGACTATGCCTATTTGTTGTTTTGAGCTTTTCAAATTTCTCAAATAGTAATTTACACTATTGATACCCATTCTATAATGCGTTCCATTGTTTCTATTCACATATTGCTATAGGTTATGGTATGGGAAGTAATGGATGATTCAATTATTTATATTTGTTTAACCAGCGTCTAAAACTGCATTTTCATTGTAGCTTCTCGTTTATTAATTAAACGCATTATTGCTCCGAATAACTATATTTTCTCATTTTTTTATACAAAGAAATGATAGGTTCCAAGACATTCATTTTATATACAGGGAAATGAATGGCTACATTACCGACCGGATTTCTTATAGTAATGCAAGCTTTTATAGACTTTGAGCAAAAGAGCCTATAACTTCAAGTCAATGTATGCTTGTATCTGCACTAAAATCTTTTTAAGCATTTGAGGGACCACGATTATAACTTGATGAAGCGGATGAATTGTCTTACTCTTGCTTAAACCCATGACCCACCCATATCAGATGAATTTCCATATTTCTTATTTAAGTGACTTTATGATTTCTTGATACTAGAAGGTATTGCTGATCACTTTGTCATAACTGCATTTAAGACGCTGCATACCACGTGGTATAAGAGGTCATTTTAAGCTATCAGAAGCAGCACATTTTGCCTCGATTCTGCTGTAAGTGTTTTGGGTTTTTTTAATTATTATTATTATTTCTTTACCAATTGTAATGGTATAAAACGCATGCGAAGCGGAAAATTGTGCTCTACACATAGGCCCTACTGATTCTTTTTCGGCCGTTAGACCGTTTATTTTCACCCCGACTTCCTGTGAAACACACAGTAATGAGGCGGAATAAAAAAGGCTTTTCATTGGTTGTTATATACTTTGCTAAATTCCCATTGGTCATTGTAAAATTAGTCAAAGGAAAAGAAATGAGTTGCGGAAATGAGTTCTTAGATCTCTGTTTGTTTTAAAAGTAGTAATAGTAATAGTAAGACACTGCACCTTTTTAAGGTAAACTGAAAGAGTAGAACGCTAAAAAATAGGAAACACATAGATTTCGGAATTGATTGTTCGACCCTGACAGATCCTATATTCAACAAAAACGTAATATTCGGTTTCGTTTTGTAGTCCGCAAAACGAAGTCTAATGCACAACTGTTGTAAGGCTGTAAGTGTCTACCAAGGTTGTACAAATAATTTGGATCCGTGGTATTTAAAAGAGCTGCACTGACACAGGAATTACACAACTATTAAACCAACAACAAAATATATTACATGTAAACCATTCAGACACTAATCACCAAGCTGGTTACCACGGCCGAGTATCTTTTTTAAAGACATTTTAAAGATATTTCTTGTTTCAGATGTGCAGGATTTACATTCAGAGATCGTGAGCATTATTTGTTATCACGAAAAGCACATTACTAATATTGTTTTCATGAATGTTAGTAAATAGGGTAGATAAGACAATCAAAACGTAAACAAAGATACCTCATTTGTCAAACTACTTTTTATCATTAAGTTAGCGATTGCAAACCACGTAGAGCAGATGGAATATTCTACATGGAAAAAACACCGTATGACTACTAGATCGAATCCTGCTGAGGTAATTTTCTTTTCTAATTAAAAAAGGAAATAATGATAATAATACCTTTGCATTTGTTGTCTCTATTTTCATATTTGATCAAAATACATACAGACTTTCTGTTGTGCATAAAAAAAATATATTTGAAATCTCCATTCTTCTGAAAAAGCATTACATGTATTTACAATATTAAACACCTGATCACATTTATATATGTTACTTAAATATGAGCCTTGATGTCTATTGCTTACCATTTGGGTCAAATGTATTGATATAAAACTTTAAACAACAATATACTGCACACACGTAAATATACTGTAGATACTGTAATTGAGATTTTTGTTGCCCGCCGCCTGTCCGTTTACAATTAGTTCGATAACATTCTAGTACTGAGCAATATTTTTCTTTTTTTTATCGCTGCAGCAATATCTTTGTGTATGGAGTACACTAAATCTCTCTTTATTTAGGGTCCTCTATCTCTCAACAATTGCAATATTTGGCGCCAAAATCTTTTACTTAGCAGTAAAACAATGTGTATGGTCAAAAGAAGTTCGGTTATGACTGATATCGGGCCAAAACGTCTTGAACTATGACCTTTTAGTTTCGATTATGGATGTAGATAGTGTTTAAGTACTATAGTTTGGATTTAGTCTTATTGGAGGACGAAACGCTTTCAATGTTTTTCCTAAGAGCAACGTACTGGCACAATCAGCGATTGGTTTTTAAGGCTTTAACAAACATTTAATTCCCAATCCGCTTTAAAAAAATGTTAAAAATATAAAACAAATCAGGAGATAGGGCTGTTGAATTGCCACACACACACACACATTTCATTAACTCATTACTCATTTTATTTACAATCTTTCTCAACAAGGTTTGATAATGGCTTATATTAAATTAGTAGGCTAGGTATTAGCAAATAAAAACAAAACAATTTAAAGCACTACACTTTATTCAATCGATTTCATTATGAAAAGAATAAACAGAGGGTGAGATATACGCTAATACAAACATTAGATTAAAATACAAAACAAGTAATAAAACAATTCACCATATGTACTTATACTTACTGTCATTTAAAACAAGAAATATCTTTACGATATGCGGTGTTGATGGGGATTTAAGGTAAAGTCCCTGTAATGGTTTCGCTACATTTCGGACCTCATGGCCTTTCACGGAGATACCTAAAGTTTCTTAATGTTTCATTAGGGTACCTTGGTTATCGTGTTAGAGGTTAAGTGGTCCAAGACGTAGCGGAACCATTACAGGGACTTAACCTTATTATAATAATAAGTAGTTGATGATGTGGAAAGAATTCTTATTTGTTAATTGATCCATACTGGGATGCCAAATTTGTCCACTCCACTATGAAGCGGACTATAACTGTCTTTCAGTCATACGGAGACGATGAAACCGACTATGATATAGATAATGTACTTTTCGATTGTGCAGATATTTATAACGTTCGATCCGAAGCAGATCTCAATGAGAGGAGAAGTGTTTTGATAAAACTCGTGGAATTTCATGAAAAAAAACTTGACTTCAGTCAGGAGACATGTTATCTTCTGTCTTAAAATTTCGTAATCCGTAACATATCATTTTTTGCTAGTTGTCATCTCACAAATAATAGCGCGAAACTTTTTCCCTTAGTATAGGCATTTTCTACAAATTGAAATATTGATTTGGTCTTAGAATACGTCATCATCCGTTTGTATATGTCAAAAGTTGCGTTAGACAGCCACGCCGAAAAAGAGGCGGGAAAGACAACACTCCCATAGCATGAATGTTGCTACATCGTATCATTTAATATATTTTAAATTTTTAAATGTTTTAAATTTTTCATAAGTATGATTATTAAACGTTAACGATTAAAGCGACTTAAAGGAAATTGTTTTGATAAATGAAAACCAAACAACGAGTCAAATATAAACGATTTACAGTTTGTTGTAACATACGGATTAAGTAAATAAAACGAATGACCTTACAATGTTTAAAAACACAATAAGCGTAATGACATGAAATATGAAATTAGTTATTGTCACTAACTGATTTATCCTATTTCTATCGTTGTCAGCAAATGGCTTTAAAAAAAGTTAAAATAAAAAATGATAGCAAAAGGTCCGCATAAAAAGAAGCATTTTACAAAAATTACCAAGCAGACAATGAGTTTATTAAAATATATCATACACAAAGTTTGATTTGAAAGTTACTTTACACTACAAAGAAGTTTTTAAGAAGCATTGTTATTTCCGATTGCCTTCATAAGCAATTTTTTCCCAAATATTACTATTGTTACTATTTTTTAAATGTTCATTGGATCCGGTGAAAACTTAACTGATTTTTAACACATTGGACCTAAATAGTGTTACGTGTTCCGAATATTCAAGTTCGTTGAATGTTACCATATTTTATACAGAATAGAAAATAAATAAAAACAAATGTTTATATGCAAATGTTCGCTGTATCCGGGCTCCATAATTTTCGAAGTTTACAATGTCAGGTAATAATTTCAAAACTAAACAATATTTCAAGCCATAGACTCATTTTCTTGCCCATTCTTAATGCTATCTCTTTTATTTTCCTTCTTCTTCTTCTTGTTTTTCTTTCTCTCATGACGCACTGGTTTACATTTAACCAGTTTCTTCAGCGTTGGTAGGTCGCAGATAACAATAACCGAGACGACTATTGCAATTATGATTGCTCCCATCTCCCCAAGCGCCATAGCTGACGGACGCCTATCGCTGGCACTGTACAATTTCCTACGGTTCCGACTGGTGTTCTTCTTGTCCACTGTCATCTCCTGTATCAGCTTCACAAACTTGGGATCATTCAAAATGTCTTCAATGTCAGCAGCACGGCTACAGATACTTTTAAACTCTTCACTGCAATTTGACCGGTATAGCACTGGTTGCAGACTGATGGTTCGGTCCAGGATTATACAAGCTCGTATGCCATATTTTGATATCGGTGAATCTGAAATGCAAGTACATCCGCTATGGTTTTTTTTCAATGTGGGCAAGGGTATGTATTTCCATTACATACACCAACAATTTCTTTCAGCACGAAAAGTTTACATACGATTATTGGAATAACATGCTGATTTTTTTGTTATGTTTAATAATTACTATAATTAAGATTATCGTTTCTCCTCAGTTTTTGAATTGTAGTCATTCCGATTCTACATAAGTTTAGGTAAAGCTGTTATAAACTACATGTATAATTAATTTAGACTCCACATATATAAAATCGCCAAACAAAGTTAAAAAGGGGAATTACAGAATATTCTTCCACTAACATTCAGCTTTGTTTTATCAAAAAGTATGATGCTTTGTTTCAAAGTGATGACAGTGCAACAATAAAACATACCTCCAACCCAGTATCTGTCTGAGGTGAGGTTTAGGAAAGAGGACAGGTTGAAGTACTGGATCGGGTAGTGAAACTCTATCAATCTGGCCTCCAAATGATGGCAATATTCGAAAGCCTTACTGTAATTCAAGCTGTTAGTGTTTACTAGCATCTCTCGCCTGTAAGTCTTCACCCAAACTGTAATGTATATATGCAGAAACATTGTGCATGCATGTTTGAACTCGATTCAAGTGGGAACGTATCGGAAGTTAGGGGGCAAATTTGAAAATTTTATCCTAGTATAATTCATTTTAATATTTCTTAAGTTAGTCTTTCATGCTAATTCTAAATCAGTATCCTGCAAGGAACAATATCTTAAAGCACTAAAAGTTAAACACGCCATAATTTGCCGGACTATGCAGATGTTGCTGGACTATGCATTTGTTTATTGATAAAATATCTATTTATCTGGCTGGAATTCATGAGATGGGCGCACTTTTTAACTAGCGGAGAGATATAAGAATCTGAGTTGTCAGTCTTGCGATATGTGTACTATTATGCTGGCGGAGAGATAAATGAATCTGAGTTGTCAATCTCGAGATGTGTGCTCTATTTAACTAGCGGATAGATATATGAATCTGAGTTGTCAGTCTTAGATGTGTACTATTATGCTGGCGAAAGATATGTGAATCTGAGTTGTCAGTATTGAGATCAATCTCCACACAGTGATCTTCCTTGCACGCTCACTTAGCAAAAGGAATCACTGCCGTCACAGATGTTACGTGATGATGGTAGACTTACCAAATGGCGAAGTTTAATTACTGATAGATCTTCATGCACAGAAAAAGTTATTCTCTAAACAGATTTTTTTACCACAAGGCGATACTTGGTGTTTATTTAAGAAAATATACGTAGGAAAACGCCACTCGCTGTAAAATAAAAATAATTTAAAAAAAAAATAACGGTTATTTTCATTCTTTAAATATTTTTATTTGTAATATTTTTTTATTTATTTCATCATAATCAATATTACATGAATGAGAGGAAACTAAGCTGATACAGAGAAACAGTTTTCTAACATTTAAAAAAAAAATAATATTATTTATTATATACCTATACATTTTCTGGCCCTAAAACACGCAAAATACGAGACGCAAATACAACTCAACAGATTAAAAATCCGTATTATATCAGCGTCTAATACATAGTATGACGTCACACTGTGCGGACTACTTTCGGCATGGTTCCCGCTGTAAGTGGGCGCTACGTAGTAAATAGAGACGAGAACCAATACTACTGGGAGAACCAGTTTCTATTTTTATCAAAGAAATCATCTCGTCAAATTTATTTAATAAACGATAAAAAAGGATGTTCTTGTTGTTGTTTTTAAATTATTATCAAAGAAACATTTTTTTTATTTGTTTTCTTTAAATTTCTTTACAAACTTATCACAAATAACAGACACGTTTTCGAGATTCACCGTTATTTCATTGTTGTCGGCTGCAGCAATTGTTTACATTTCAGGATAGGATTAAAACGCTGACTATCTTTCATTGAAAATGTCAGATTTTGATTTTGACGATGACATTGATTTTCTACAGTTAAGTCAAAGTGGTTATTTTGACATAGTTGAATCAGTTGATGAATGTTTTGAGTTTGAATTTGAAGAGACAGGGTTTTGTGAATCTGCCCATTCCCAGGGTAAAAATGTCAGCACTGAGGCTGAGAAAAAGACTGAAAAAAAACAATCTGATTCCAAAAGCACAGTAAGTGACCATCAGTTTCAACCAACAGCTACAATTACAACTGATCATGAAAACATTAATCCTAACAACCCTGCTGAAGCTAATACCTCTGCAATTGAAATGAAACAAAAATCATCTAAGCTTCCAATATTTGTAGACATTAGTCATGAGGAAAAAGAAAACTTTGTATAAAACATGCGGAATCAAAATACTGTGAAAAAAACTGAATCAAGTCCAAGACAATTTCAACGCTGGCTGGCAGAGCCACCGAGAAATGATGACAGAAAAATCTGGAAGATAATGCCTGAAGAGCTGGACAACTTTATAGGCTGTTTTCTTCTATCCATTCGAAAAGCAGATGGGTCAGATTATGAACCAGACACACTGACATCTTTCCATAGAGGTCTTGATAGGTAAAATAATAAACAAAATTATATATATAATTCATAAAAATCATATTATTTGCTTTTTGACATCTTTTATCCATTCAAATAAAATGACAAATATTTTATAAAATATATATAATATATATATAATAAAATAAATAAAATAATGTTATTACACCAATCAATGTGAGGATATTTTTTTATTTTTATTTATATGAAATTGCAGATGCCTCAGAGAGCAGAAATATCCATACAGTATCATAAAGGACAGCGAATTTTCAACATCACGTCAGGTTCTAGCATCTAAACGGAAAGAGTTGAAAGGAAAAGGAAAAGGAAATCTTCCAAATGCAGCTGAGTCTTTAACCGCAACAGAGAGAAAAATACTGCGTGACAGAGGACTTACAGGAACAGATTCTCCTAAGAAACTTTTGAACCTTATATGGTTGAACAACACAGTGTTATTTGGTCTCCGTGGGGTAATGAAAACAGGCAACTTAGGTGGGGTGATATTAAGCTTAAGACAAATGACAGTGGTAGAGAGTACAAAGAGTACAATGAACGTTTAACTAAAACAAGAACTGCTGAGAAAACCACAGAAATCCGTGCTTTCAATCCTAAGCAGTTTGCTCATGAAACTCAAGAAACCTGTCCCGTTTATGCATACAAAGTTTTTGCACACCACAGGCCTGCTGACATGTGTCTGCCTGACTCTCCATTTTATTTGGGTATAAGTCATAAACGCCTTCCTGACTCTGAAAAGTGGTTCAAATCTCAACCTCTTGGCCAGCATTCCCTTAACACTTTGATGAAAAATATGGCAAGTGAATGTGGATTGCAAGGCAAAAAAACAAATCACAGTGCAAAAAAAACCACATGCACTGACCTTTTACATGGTGGAATTGCACCAACAACAATCCAACAATTAAGTGCTCACAGAAATGTCCAAAGCATCAATAATTATGCCAATGCATCTCTAGAAATGCAAGAACAATTGTCAGACATACTGTCTCTAAACCCAAATCCTTCTCATGTGGCTAAAGCTCTTGCAAAATTTAATCAGCCTATGAGCAAATATCAACAATTTTCACATACTTCCAGTTCCACTTCCTGTCATCCCTGTCCAGCCCTTGAACCCGTTCCTTCAACATCTAAGTCTGTGGTGTCATCAAATATCCACAGCATGTCAGAAATAGAATGTGTCTCAAAGCACGCTGGTCAGATCTTTCAAAATGCAACGCTCATGAACTGTCCTATCACAATCATAAACAAGACCTCGAAAACTGACGACACTTCTCCTACCTTGCCCAAACGCCGGAAAAGAATCTGTCCAGTTATCACGTCTGACACTGACAGTGATTGAAAAACGAAAGGTTTTCCAGCAGACATGGTTTATTCCAAATTCAGTGTTCACATGTTAGTGTTTTTCATATTGTTAAAATCCACTTACAGTTAGCGTGTTGGCCGCCATTTTTCTTAAATACATGAGAAGAGGTGGGGCGTGGCTTAAATTCCATAGTAAAATTCATCCGCCATTGATGATTTTTTTTTCTTTTTTTTTTTAAGAAAAAAGTAATAAAGCCATCAAAACCCTAAAACTGACTTCTTCTGTTTTGTTTTGAAAATGTTAAGGTATATAATAAAAGGAAAATCATGTTGCAGTAGCTTTCCGTGGCTTCGTATTTTGCTTCTCGCAGCGTGGAAAGAAAGATACAAAGCCACGGAAAGCTACTGCAACATAATATTCCCTATGTATCAGAAATCCGGATAAATGTCCTCCTATGGTGGCAGAGATCTATGCCGAAGAAAGAAGGGGAGAAAACTGCGCGAAGATTGGTATTGAAATGTGTGCACTATTTTACTAGCGGAGAGATATATGGATTAGAGTAGTCAGCCATAATGAGAGCATGATTCTTATAAGGCGTTTCAAGCTTGCAACCTCAGACTTCAAAAACAATTATTGTAATGATACCTTCTTCCTGCTTTATATTGTGAGGCGTCTGAACACCGGGCCGTGAGGATACAGGTCCTTAAAAATATTGAAAAAAATATCTGTATCATTTTATGTCGTAAGTTTGATGCGATAAAAAATATAATAATTAAACATAAGATCATGTAGAACATGGAAGGATATGAAAGTAAGAAAAAGTGTGTGTATTTGCATACATCAATATTATTGTGCTCGGAGGGCAAGCTGTGATATGTCGAATTATGGTTATCCAGCTATTTAATCTTATGGGTATTCCATCCCCTTAATTCATTAATAGGACATTTGAAAAGGATTCATTGGTTCTAATTGAATGAATTCTGATAATTTCTGTGAATAAAGATTTAAAAAATATACAAACAGCTAACCTTAAAGAAAATGCTTTTATAAGACAAATAACGCAATTAAGCATTCATACGCACCAATTATGTCACAAATCACATCCTGGCGACTCCAGTGACCATTATCCTGACAGGTAACATTATCGTCTCCTACCAAATGATAACCTGCCTCACAGGCAAAGACAGCCTTCATCCCGTTTTGAATGCCGTTCGGAGTAGTAACATTGCCATTTGAAACTGTCGGTAGGTGTGGGCATTCTAGAATATAAGGTTCAATAGGAATATAATAAGTATCACCAAAGGCAAAGTATAAGGTTTGGAAGCGGGAATCAAAACAAAGCCAATCTATCAGTATAAACTGTAAAATTTAAAGGAGTAAAATGGTGGTAATGTTGCCGTTTTTTGGGGTGCTCTTTTTTTTTTTTTTTTGGCAAGGTATATTATATTAATTATATTATATTAAATTAAATTTGGTATATTAATATAAAAAAAATCTTATATTAGCTTCCATTGATTTAAGGATCTTAAAAGAAATACACTAAAATTTAATTTAAAAGAAAATAAATTCATATGAAATTAGGAGTTCAAAAATACACAAACAATTAACCAAGAAGAAATTGAATTTATTTGACAAATATTGCAATGTGATAATCATACTCACTTATTATGTCACAAGTTACATTCTCTCGACTCCAGTGACCATCAGCCTGACAGGTAACATTATCGTCTCCTACTAAATTGTAACCTGTCTCACAGTCAAAGACAGCCTCATCCGTATTGATGCCGTTCGAGTATACATTGCATTGAAACTGTCGGTAAGTGTGGGCATTCTATTTCAATTAAAACTAAGCAATACAGTCTCGAAAAAAGAAATGAAAACAAACCCAAATCATCCAAATAGATCATTATATTGACAATGATATTGATGATTAATTTAGAATAATCACTTTAATGTCAGTTGACGAAAAAATACCCGTGTTTAATTTTGTGGATGTTTATCCACATTAATACATTGATAAGATCTTACACCTATTCTCACTGGTTTTAAATGATTACAAAAAGCACTGCGCTATCTGACTACCAGTCGTTTACTATTTTTGTGAAATTAGGACTTCAAAAATACACAAACAATTAACAAGAAGAAAATGAATTTATTTGACAAATATTGCAATGCGATAATCATACTCACTTATTATGTCACAAGTTACATCCTCTCGACTCCAGTGACCATCAGCCTGACAGGTAACATTATCGTCTCCTACCAAATGGTAACCTGTCTCACAGGCAAAGACAGCCTTCATCCCGTATTGAATGCCGTTCGGAGTAGTAACATTGCCATTTGAAACTGTCGGTAAGTGTGGGCATTCTATTTCAATGAAAACTAAGCAATACAGTTACGGAAAAAGAAATAAATCAAACCCGAATCATCAAAATAGATTATTATATTGACAATGATGTTGATGATGAATTTAGAATAAACATTTTAATGTCAGTTGACGAAAAAATCACCGTATTTAATTTTGTGGATGTTCATCTAAATGATTGCACAAAGCACTGCGCTAACTACCACTCTTTTACTATTTTTGTGAAATTAGGACTTCAAGAATACACAAACAATTAGCCTAGAAAAATTGAATTATTGCAATGTGACAATCATACTCACTTATAATGTCACAAGTTACAACCTCACGACTCCAGTGACTATCAGCCTGACAGGTAACATTATCGTCTCCTACTAAATGGTAACCTGCCTCACAGTCAAAGACAGCCTTCATCCCGAATTGAATGCCGTTCGGAGTAGTAACATTGCCATTTGAAACTGTCGGTAAGTGTGGGCACTCTAGAATATAAGGTTCATTAGGAATATAATCAGTACACTAAATACAAAGTAATAATGTTTTGGAAGGAGGAATCAAAACATGGCTAAGCTATCAGTATAAACTATAAAAATGAATGGAGAAGTATGACGGTGATGATGACGATGACTTTTACATTCCTTTAACAAAAGACATGCTAATGTTATTTGACAAATTTTGCTATCAACCTTTAAATTTTGTTGGTGTTCATTCACGTTAGAATTTGTCTTCACTGGTTCCATATGAATACACTAAGCAATGCATTCACAGGACAACTATTTTGTATTCTTTTAATTTCTGTGAATATATGAGCTTAGGAATACTCAAACATATAATTGAAAAGAAAATGATTTTTTATGAAAAAAGACAATTATAAATACGAACCAACTATGTCACTATGTCTTTGCTACACGGACTGTGTAGAAACTGAGCTACAATATTGTATGAGAAAACAAAGGAGACCCTGATCATATAGCTCCTATAGGAGCTGTCTGATCTGAGTCTGCTCTGTTTGCGGATGCATCAAAATGAGTCTATATTAAGTAAAGGGTTAATCATTTGGGTATTCCATTTACATATTACACTAAGAAAGCGTTGAAAAGGACGCATTGGTTCTAATCACTGCTTTCACGGGACAACCACTAATGAATTCTGATTATTTCTGTGAATAAGGATTTCAAAAATACACAAGTAGCCTAGAAGAAAATGATTTTATTATAAATAATGCAAGTAAGTATTTATACGCACCAACCATGTCACAAATCACATCCTGACGACTCCAGCTACCATCAGCTTGACAGGTGATATTATCGTCTCCTACCAAATGGTAGCCTGCCTCACAGGCAAAGACAGCCTTCATCCCGTATTGAATGCCGTTCGGAGTAGTAACATTGCCATTTGAAACTGTCGGTAATTGTGGACATTCTGAAATATTAAGTTTAATTCAAACTAGAACACTAACACAGTTAGAAAGGGCCCCAATAAAGCTGCCAGAAAGTGTCGGGGGTGGAATAGCATATTGCATATATGTAAACAAGTTTTTAAACGGTTAGCAGTAATATATTTTCACCTTTGTACTGTAATTAGTTATTTCATGTTGCAGCGGGGACTCCGCTAAACATACTTTATAAAAAAATTTGGAAATATCTTTTAATCTATCGGCCCTAATAATATTTATTTATTTTGAAGTTATTTATTTATTTAGTTTTTTTCAATTCTAATGATGTATCTTCTAGGAAGTGCACTGATTACCGAAAGTTAAATAAAGTTGAGAATTTTGGGTGGATTATTGATACCTAAATAGGCACTTTTGGCTATATCAAGGACCATAACTCTCAAGTGCCTCGGGCAATTTTGCCAATTATTCGACATGACCTAGATTTTATATCTTCAAACATTTACAGCAAGTTTAGTGAAGATCCGAAAAAAATGTTTGACTTAGGGAAAAGTTTCGGTAGAAAGAAAATTAAAAAAAATTAAACTATAAAATTTGACGGAGATAAATGACGATAATGTAGACTTTCCTTAAGTAAGATACGTTCATATAACAGCACCCATGTGTGTTTTGACAGGACCACTTTGATATTGTAGGTGTTCATCGGTAAGAAATTCGAAATTGCATTACAGGTTCTAAATGAACGCACTTGGCACTGCGCTATATGACAACCAATGTCGTGTCTTAATTTATCTTATTTATTTTCAATTTCTGTGAATTAATGATTTCAGCAATACACAAACAATTAATTTAGATAAGATTTATATCGATATATTAATTCGAAAAAAAAATCAAATCGAAGCAACTATGTAACAAGACGAAACTTCTTGACTCCAGCTATCATTAACAAGACAGGTAACCCACATTACAAGTAAAGACGGTCTTTAGCCCATATTCTGGCGGTTAATGTTAACCGTCTAAAATCACATGTTCAGTTGGCGTTTAACAAGTTCGGGAAAAAAAATATAACCTATAATTGGGTTTAAGGTCCCACAAACAGTATTTCAGTGACTTGGAGACCATGTCTACTTGAGACAGATATCGTGCTCCCAGTCACATTACCCTAACACTGGGCCAACTAATCCTGGAATTACCTTTATATGTTGAGCCATGAGCAAGGGAGCTATACCAGTATCACTTTTACGACTTTGGTATGTCATCTTTCAATTGCGTGACCTGTATAAACGAACCCACGACCTATCAATTCCGGGGCAAACAGATCTAAACACACGGCCATCGGGACCTGTATCCTTATTAATAATGATAAGAAAAATTGTAAAAAGAAGACGATGATTGTGTCGATGATAGTGTTTAACGTGAGGCATACTTTCATATAATAACAAACATGGTAATTATAATTGTCGATACTGGATAAAACCAATCTATTTGATATAGTTGGTGACACCAAACATCAACATACAATTGAGAAATTCTAAAACATGTCACATGAGTGCACGGCCAACGTATGAGTTCACTTTTTAAATATATCATTAATTTCATATTACCTAATTTACGAAAAAGGTATGAACTAAAAAAAATAATACGTACCGTTTATTTCACAAGTTCCATTTCCTTTCCAGGTGCCATTAGTACTACAGACAACATAATTGTCTCCTACCAAATAGTATCCTACATCACAAGCAACGCCGAGTGTCCTTCCATAACCGAAGTGCATGCCGCTGGGAACAATAGTACCATGTGGAACTGTCGGTGCTTTCAGGCAGCCTAAAATAACAAATTTGGTTCTAGTTTAACAAGTTTCGGAAGAAGGACTCGAAACACATCTACATATCCTATAATGGTAAAAATTCAAAACAAAATGGACGACGAAGACTTGTATTCGGAAGAAGAGAGCAAAACAAATTTACATACTATATATAACTATGAACAACGTATTGATTCCTGTGGGTAATCAGGGCAGTCCATTCAAGAAAACATTGGTTTAAATAGACGTTACTGTGATAATAGTGCCAAATTTGGTTTAGGGGTTTAAAATTATCAGAGAATACAACAAAACATTTGAAGATAATGAATTAGCAAAACAAAACATTCATACGCACCAGAAAAATGACAAGACGGGAACTCTCGACTCCAGCTACCATTAGATAGACAGGTTACATTGTCATTTCCTTCCAAATGGTAACGTCTTTCACAGGTAAAGACGGCTTTCATCCCATAACGAATGCCGTTTGGAGTAGTAACTATGCCATGAGAAACTATCGGTAAGTCTGGGCATACTAAAATATAAAGTTCAATTTAAATATGATAAGTTTTCATTTGAAACTCTCGGTGGTTGCAGTCTAAATTAAAATACACTGAACAAAATTTCTAAACGTCCATTTTATCAAATTCATTTTCAATAAAAATTTACATTTTACTGTTTCGGTTGACTGCGCGAGACAATGACTACGATTTCGAGTTTGGGCACGAGGATCACGTTCATTGTGAATTAAATGCTAAATATTATTCATAGCATTGTCAACTTGAAAACTAAAAGAGATGGTGAGAATGGCCAGACACGAGCGACATGATGGTATCCTGATAAGACAGGTCTGACTTATTTTGTAAGTTGATTAATCAATTCCGACAGAAATAAGATTTTTTTTCACCAATTACATTCAATAATTCTATTCTTAGGAATCGCTTGTGAGCCTGTTTGTTCGTAATTGCTCAGATGCGCTTCCCAATTAAGAGTTATAGCTTCGTTTCGCTGTCTGATTGAGAATATTCATTTATAACTAAAGTTCCGAAAAATTGTTTCAAAATTTCAAAAAGTTTCTTTCCTTTTAAATTATGTATGGTATCATAATACGCATGCCGCATTCATGACATAAAATTGGATCTGTTTTAGCAACTCTTTTCTTAGTCCACAGTTTGCTAACAGTTACCGCATTGTGCAAACTGAATCGGACAGTGGCATATTCCCAGATCAGCGCTGGGCGGACAGAGGTGTGTAGATTTCGAAAGCGCTCGAAATCGGTAACCGATCGCATGCTTAGTTGCCATGATTGGTGTTCAAAATCTTTGAATTTATTTTTGCATATTCGTTTCCATGACTGATATTGAATAAAGGATCCAGAGTTTGTGTCATTTATGAGATGAGTAGTCAAGTTGTATTTTAATAAGACTTTAACTACATTTGGAATGAACTTTTATGTTTTTATTGTGAACTACAGACGAACATTAAAAGACGTGCATTAAAAATACTTTTACCTAGAACACTGCATGGCACAGTAGTTCACGTAAATCAATTTGAGACTGCACAGAGTCCCAGCCTAACATTCTTAGACAGATATCAGTGCGTGTACAGGCTAGGAAGCCTTGAACAGCAGCGAGTCAAGCATGTTTAAGCCAGAAACACTTAGATTGTTCCATAGCTCGGCACCAACGAGAAGTCTGGGTGTGCACACTTTGGAAACTATGGATTTAATATCCAGCATCTCCTTGAGGTTCTGGGGGTGAGGGCAGAGAGAACTATGTCATCTGCAAGTGTATTGTTGCCAATATTGTTACTTAATACTGTTGTACCGAGACCACTTTTCACAAGGTCATTTAAAAGGTCATCAAGGAAGAGATTATAAATCCAAGTGGATAACACCCCCCTAGCCTAATTTCCTGGTTAACTGGAAAGAAACGAGATTGTATGCCAGTTACTACTGTACAGCTAGACATGTTGGAATGTGTATTTATAAGTACGGTCCACAATTTGCCCTTAATACCCAGTTTGAAAAGCTTATAAAATACTCCTGAGAGCCAGACCGTATCAAATGCCTGTTTGGTGTCTAAAGTTGATACATACACACTTTACTTCGTAATTCAGTGTTGTGGTATATAGACTCTTGTGAAGAAATGATGCGGTAATGGCCCCAATGTGTTTCTGGTAGGCATTTTGCTGCCTATTAGGAAATACTATATTTTGCATTGAAGTCCATTTGGTTAGAGTTTCATGGAGAATTTTCTCTAGCAGCTTGTATATAACGGGAAGGAGAGTAATAGGCCTATAATTTTTCGGACCTGTTCGACTTTTCCTATTTTCCTTATATACTGGAATTAGCATGTCCACCTTTCACATTTTAAGAAAATCTCCATTTTTAATGATTAAATTAAACAATTCGGCTAAGGTCGAACATTATGGGGTGCCGCCAAGCTTTATATACTCATTGTGTATGTTATCATACGAGGCCGCTTTTCCATTTTTAAGAGTATTAATATACTTGCGTAAGGTACCATTTGTAAAATTTGCTTGTATATCTGGAACGCTAGGAGTGCGTTCGTTTCGTTCTTTGAACTTTGAAACATCAGAGTCGATATATTTTTTAAAAATCTGAGTCAAAATGCTGTGCATTAAGAGGTGAATACAAACCCTGATAGTAAGCGGTGAAAGCTTATGAAATCAAATCGAGGTCGCGAAAGATGCCGTTTTCAGTTTCCAGTTGCGTGCATGTTATGCGCGCGTTTTCTCTACGCAATTTAACAAGTCCCAAAAATGTCTATTATCACATTTCGCTGTCCTATTTACTTCCGAGATAAAGTTCAGTTCAACTTTCTCAATTGACAGTTTTTTGAATATTAACAAAATATCGCGTTGGCTGTTTGTAGGTACGATACGACTTGCGTTGTACCCTGCGCGGGCAACTCCCTGTCTCTGAATGATCCTTTTGAGTTTACAAAATAAGGTACATGTTTTGCGTTCATATCTCCTAGGAATATTACAGTACCAAAATCTAAGTATGCACTACACAATGCCTGAAGTGCGTTTAGATATTCAATATACATCGCATTTGAATAGTTTGATGATGGTAAATAAATGCAAAAAGCAAAAATCTTTGAATTATTATTACATGATACTTCAATACTTGAAATACGATGATCACTTATTTCATCTATCTTCCTAATGGTAAAATTTAACGATGATTTATATAAAATTGAGACCCCGCCCTTGCCGCAGCGTAGGGATCCATACAAGTCGAAAGTAGGGTCGCACATAGTGAAATGATAGTAATGTTCAATAACCGTGTCCATAAAATATCTAGAGTGATCAAATATATATGCTCAGTAATGAAGATTAAATCTACATCCCAATTGTCTAGACGTTTACACAGACTGGCAGCAGATGACATTATACCTCGTACATTCCATGTCACCATTGTCAATAAGGACGATGTTTCGGTAGCACAATTTTCATTTACTGTAGTTTATTGTACTTGATTAGTTTTTGTTTTATGTTTATAAATAGCTATAAGCATTTTGGCCGTAGCCGTTCCAGGCATAGTCATTGCTGGTCAGTTCGTAATTTTGATGTGTGGATGATTACCAACAACTTTTTTTTATTCAAAATGCAATTTGCTTTTACAGAATTGATCAAACATTTCAAATAAAATCTGCACAAGCCAAAGGACCGGTAAAATTCCAGCTACCATGTGCAAGCATGGGACCCAAAAGGTAACCTGTCTAAGACAGCTTTAAAATCTCTTTGGATTAGAATTAGTTTCATAAGTAACTCTCAATAAGTGCCAGCAGTCTAAAATTACAAGTTTGGTTCG
>CM037777.1:71161022-71211022 GCA_021229015.1 Solen grandis
GCAGATACTGCATTTCTAGTCCGATAGTATGCTAGTGTTTATGGTGATTAAGTGTCGTATATGTGGACTATTTAAGATGGGCGGAATTTACTGCGTTAAGGTTTAGACCGGTAAGACTGAAATATTGTCGAAGCAGCGGTAAACTCCAATTGTCAAGTCAGACATTTAAAGACGGAAACAACAACAACAACATTTCTTGTAAATAGTGTATATATTATTGTTTTGTCTTGTGTATAATAATATTGATTTCATTTTTGTGTAGTTAAAACGTTATTTTTGTTCTCTGTACAGTATTGTTTGTTCTGTATCATTGGTCGTAATGTATATATTTGTGATGTTTAAATATGATATTTGTTCTCCGTAATGTATATAATTATATATTATTATGATGTATGTTAATATGATTAGTATCAATCGTTATCTACACAGATGTACAAATAAAAATGAATTTTACTATTTCTTTGATTTGTTTTATAACCCTACATGTACGTGTGCGTATGTGATTGAATATGTTGATTGTGTTTGAGTTATCCATTTAATTTGCGCATCTGAAATAAAAATGATATTGAGTAACACCACTATAGGGTTATACAATATATAAAACTCAATAATCATGGTACACATCATAATAATAATCAAATTAGGCCGAGTTGGACCAGGCCGATCTGGTTAGTAGGCCGACTTGGACCGGGCCGAGTTGGTAATTAGGCCGAGTTGACCCGGATTCCTGCCTTGTGTGGTTTGAGATTAGTAATAAGTTTGTGAATTCCTTTTTCTGTTATATGTATATTTTGCATTTGTGGATAAGGACTAGTGCCTTTGTTGGGAATATAATCGTTGTTGTGTGGTGTGAAGGCTGTTTGGAATTGTTTATTTAATATATTTGCTTTACTTGTAGCATCTGATTTAAGTATGCCTTCATGTCGTAGTGGTGGAATAATTTTACTATCAGTTTTTTGTGTCTTAATGTAAGAGAACAGGTTTTTGGGTGTCTTGTTTTGTATGTTGTTACCTTGTTCTGGTATTGGAATATCAAAAATCATGTTTTCAATGTAAGTCCAATAAGCTTTCTACAGAACTAAAAACAAAACATGTAATGCATGTATACATACACACAACTTTTTAACATAAAACATAAACTAATTCGTGATTTGCATGTCCCGATTCGCAATTTGAATCGGATCGCCATGTGGCTTGTAATCCACAGCCCTAACTTAAGAAAACCCCTGCGATGCCTTCAGCTTCATTAATAACAATAAATACAAATTGGCGCTATAAAACCGAACGTAGGTTCCATTCGGATTAATTTAGTAATTTTAATGACTTAGCATACACGGCAAGGGAAAAAAAAGAAAAAGTAACTTACAGTTTATGTTACTCTGAAAAAAGTACTAATTATGTTCAATAAGAACAATCTCTGCATGTTTCAGGTTGTAGGTTGTCCTTATCCTAATTTTAAAGGTGCCGCCAATAGACGAGTTCAATGTTGTTGTTTTGAATTCGTTATTTTGCGCATGCGCACTCTCTGGTTGGCAAAAAAAAAAGGAAAACAAACATGTCGTCTGACGTATTCTATGCAACGAAGTTAGAAACTGACAATCAACGGATATGTTATTCCGGATCCATACAGTGATGCCTTGAAATGGGAGGACTGTGTACAGAAGTGGCCAAATGTGTTGTATGGAGACATTTACAGCTACCTCAATTCAATCTCCTGGACTCTACACTAAGGAAGCCCTGAAGGCTTACAAATCCCTCGAAGGTTACAACTTTTTTGAGTGTGGACACGTACAATCTGTGTTATATTCAGATATTTCATCTGATTGTTCTGCTTGTGTATTGAAAGCGAAAGTGATCCCATCACAACGTACATCTGAGAAACCACACGAAGCTTGGGTGTGCATAAATAAAGAGAAAGGCTACATCATAGCAGGCCATTGTACATGCAAAGCTGGGTATGTTGACAATTTGAAGTTCTTTGTGTCCCTTTCTTGCTTCGAAACATATTTGATTGCTTTCCAAAGCCGATAAATAATTCACTTATTCTTCAAGTTACTGCTCTCCCCCTTTATTGATGATTATAAATGTGAAGGCTCTGGTTTAAAATAGCATTTTCTTTTATTAATTTATATTATAACATTTTATATTTTAACATTTTCGAATATAGTTATATATTATAATTATCAAAACAATGAATTTACATGGTGCTCAAAATGAATATTAAATGGCTTGTACACAATTGTTACATTTTATTTTTTAATTATAGGTTATTCTTATTATTTTTCAGTCTGGGAGAGGCATGCAGTCATGTTGCGGCTGTTCTGTTCAAAGTTGAAAGGGCATCGTTGTATGGCCTGAACAAAGAAAGCCGCACAAGTACCACCTGTTACTGGAATCAGTTTTATCGAAAGAAGGTATGTTGTTGTTTGCTATATGCATCCTTTTATATTTCTCTAAAATCATTATATTATTATAATAAAAAAGAATCCAAACATATTACATAAACTTTTGTTTGGGTCCTATTGTGCTGTAGTTACATAGATGAGGAAAAGATACACATGGAGTTCATGCAATGTTTAAGTATTCAGGGTTGTCAAAATGTTTCAGAGTAGGTGATTTTTTTTTTAAAGTAACAGATTAAGCCGGGGGTCAAGGGGGCTGCATGCCCCCTGTAGGTCCAGGGCAACGCCCTGGTAGGGGGACCAGGGGGGCAAAGCCCCCCGGCCGAAAATGAATTTTAGCATTTTCAGACCTACCCAGAAGCCATATCCTTGCAAGTAGTTCTCTATTTTGCTTGTCTAAAAAATGTAAAAAGAAAAAAACAAAGTGGCAAATTTTGTTAAGTTAAAACATTCCACTGATTTGTGGTGTCACTTTGGGTATTGTATTTTTTTAACAAACAAAACAAAATAAATCCATGTTTAATTTTTTATTTATTTTGGCTCACTTACATGTCCAATCACTGAAGATGATACAGGCGCTTGAAGGAATTCGGCAGTGTTGTGGTAAACAAGTATCTGTCTGTTTAATCTGTAAAATATCAAAAAATGGGCACATCAATGGGAAAACTAACCGATCCAAAAGCGATTTTAACCGATAATTATGATCGGCAATCGGCTTATTTTGACAACACTGAGTATTGATATTTACTCTATGTTACTAATACTTATAATAAGTTCATAAGGTTACTTCACTTGTTTTATGTATTCTAATTTTATGTTTTGTTTTTAAATGGAAAAATAAAAATAAGCTGTGCCTTTGACATGTTATCTTTTAGGTAAAGAAAAGGACTGATGTTGGTTAAGTTTCAAGTTACAAAAACATAACAATGAATTTGATGCCTATATTTAAAAGTTAATTTATTATCTTTTACTTCTACCTTGAATAGGTAACACCACAACCAATTGCTGACATAGACTTCAGTAGGCCAAAACGGGGGACAACAAAACGAAAGAGGCAACAAAGACAGTCCCAGGATGAGAGTGATGATGACCTTGATGAGGCAGCTCTATTCAGAAAGCTTAAACAAGTTCATCCATCCGCATGCGTGTTGTTGAAGGAAGATTCCGAGACAGACAGTGCATCTGATGACGAAGATTTGCCCCCAGTAAGAATATTTTTGTATTAATGAAAAATTTAATAAATAATAATTCTAACTAAAAATTAGTGTTGGGCCAATAGTCTCCGCTTAACCTTATTTGTCGTCGAAAAGTCACAATCAGCAACTATGGATTGTATTTTATTTAATATTTATTAGTTACTTTTATTACACCACATTTATATAACACTTTTTTTCATACATGACATATGTTCAAAAGTGCTTAATAAGATTAACTTATCATCCTCAGTGTCTCATGATCAATGTTACAATAACAAGCCTTGCTGTCAAACTGAAATAATAGAACAATTTTATTTAATTTGTGAAATACATTTTAGAAAACCATAAGAATCTTGGTACACATTAATTATATAACTTGAAATCCTGAATGCATAGAAAGACCTTAGTACAAAACCTTAAGAATGATTTAAGAAACCTGTACTATCAATCGGTTTATGCCTTCTGATTATTGATAGTGGTCCTCCTGTCCAATATCCAACACTACTCAACATCCACAAATTTTGATGGGCCTTCAAAATGAAGTGTAACTGTCAGACTTTATGCAATGACATTAAAAACTGAATTTTATGTAAATGAAAAATTTGTGGACCCATTGAATATTATGGTCCATATGGTGGTATTTGACATGATAATTTCATATAATTTCACATTATATATACTCATTATCTATACTCTTTTTTGAATTATCACAACATTCTGTATATTTTTTTACATGAGTGTTCTTTGTACTTACAGTTGTTGCATGCTGGCTTGAATTTGGACTCTGTCAAGCTTGGACCAGACCTAGAGGCCATAGTATTGAAAGACTTTACCATAACTGAGACACAGGCCAGGAACCTTGAGGAAATGAGAAGAGGGCAGCATGAAAGTGCAATTTGGCATAGACAGAGACAGGGAAGAATTACGGCCTCAATTGCTCATGACATTAAAACTCTACAAGAGAAAACACCAAGAACATCCCTGGTGAAGAAAGTTTTGAAAGAAGGGCAGAAAAACTTGGACTCCTTAGAAGCTGTTCAGTTTGGGTTGAAGCATGAAGGATTAGCTAAGAAAGCCTACTGTGCAAAGATGTCTGCAACCCATGATGGATTTTCTTTTCAGGAAAGTGGTTTAGTAGTAGACACTACTTGCTCTTTTTTGGCAGCAACTCCAGATGGAATTAGAACCTGCAAATGCCATGGCACTGGGTTACTTGAAGTTAAGTGTTCTTTTAAACACAGAGACTTGGACATCAAAGATATAAGTGACAATAGTTTCTACTTAGATAAAGACACTTTGAGTTTGAAGAGAAGTCATCGTTACTACACACAAGTTCAGTTTCAAATGTTTGTTTGTGCTAAGAACTTTTGCGACTTTGTGGTCTACACAAAGAAAGAAATTCATGTGCAGACAATTCAGTATGACCCAGACTTTGTTCAGGAGTTGATCACTAAGTGCCATAAGTTCATCACAGATGATCTTCTTGTTGATGTTATAAGTCGTAAACTTGAGTTAGCATAAAGAATGAAGTTTCAAGAGTCAAAATGTCATTTTCAAATTTCAAGGGTCAAAACTCAGTTTCAGGAGTCGAAGGAGAGCCCTGAAGAATATACATTCTTCATTTTATAAAATTTTCTGTTTGTTAAATGTATAGGGAATATTATGTTGCAGTAGCTTCCCTTGGCCTTGTATTTTGCTACGAGCAGCGTTGGAAAATGGTATCTCGCGAGATATTTTTTCCTTGTGTTTTGCGTGATTTAGGGCCAGAAAATTTATAGGTATATAATAAAATATATGACCTGACATTTATTACCACTTTGTTCTTAAAACCAACCCAGATGCATGCAAATATGCTTGTGTTGCTTATTAGTTCCTTTATTACTTAAGATAACATGCATATGTGCTATTTCTTGAAGCTCATTACTCTTTTTTACTTTAAACATTTTAAATTAATAGTATTATGTAGAATCATTTAACTAAGACATCCCTTATTGATTGCCACATTAATCTAACAATACATTCATTTATTATTAACCGTCACCCTTTGTGTTTACCCTTACTGTGACAGTATTTAAGCCGTGAATTTGTCTATGGGGGGGGGGGGGTCGTACTAAAACGCTGACGAATGTGCTGACGATATAGAACATATAGTAAACTGCTGACCATATATACAAAGAAGGATATCGGAAAACGCTGACGATGCGTAAATACTTTGATACCTAATGCGCAAACTAGAGCCATGCTTGTACGATACCGGTGAAAATATAATGGTGTATCGTTTTTACTTATTAGGAACTTTCTGGCGTGGTATCTGTGCGAGTTTAGAAAAAAAGTGACTCTAAATGTTCACTCAGATGACTCCTATCTCACTTGCTCAATCTTGCTTCGCAGCTATTCGAAATATTAATACACAAGATTTTTCTTTTTACAGGAAGTACCCAATCATGCCTGAAATTACCATAAACATCAGTGGAGTGGAAAAACTTATATCAAATTTAAGACCAGATAAAGCTGCTGGACCAGACAACATCAAACCATTAATTTTAAAAAATCTTTGTCAACAAATCTCACCAATCTTGCTAATACTATTCCAAAAGTCTCTTGATACAGGTACCCTCCCCAAGGTATGGACATCTGCAAACGTGACCCCTCTATTCAAGAAAGGAAACAAAGAAGATCCAGCAAATTATAGACCAATATCTTTAACATGTATTCTTTGTAAGGTGCTTGAACATATTGTAGCTTCAAATTTAACAAAGCACTTCAATAAGCATAATATACTTTATGACTTACAGCATGGTTTCAGAGAAAAACGTTCCTGTGAAACAACTCCTGCAACTTACTGACCAACTAGCGAGAAATCTTGTTAATGGACAACAGACTGATTTAGTTCTTTTAGATTTTAGTAAAGCTTTTGACAAGGTCAGCCACTTAAAGTTATTGTACAAATTACAGGAACATGGAGTCAATAATTCAACCCTGTTGTGGATAAAATCTTTTCTCATAGGCAGAACACAAAAAGTCGTTTTGGAGGGAGGATGCTCATCAGTAGTCCCAGTAACATCAGGAGTACCTCAGGGATCTGTACTTGGCCCACTTCTCTTTCTGTTATATATAAATGATCTTCCAGATACCATAACTTCTCAAGTTCGTTTATTTGCAGATGACACTGCCGTTTACCTAGCTATAAACAACAAGCAGGACTGTATTACACTTCAGAAAGACCTCGACAAGCTGGTGCAGTGGGAAAAGAAATGGGAAATGGAATTTAATCCCAGTAAATGCATTGTTTTAAATATTACTAAAAAGAAGAAAGCACTTTCCTTTGATTACAGATTACATGGACAAGCTTTAGAAACAGTGGATAATGCCAAATACTTAGGAGTTACAATATCAAAAGATCTCTCTTGGAATAAACATATTGACAACATTACTTCTTCTGCTAATAAAACTCTTGGTTTCCTCCACAGAAACATCCAGACAAAGAATAAGGAAGTTAGAGAAGCAGCTTACAAAGCATTGGTTAGACCTCAAGTAGAATATGCCTCTACAGTCTGGAGTCCTCATACACAGACATATATAGATAAAATAGAAAAAGTACAACGCAGAGCAGTCCGATGGGTTAATAATAACTATTCTTATTACGACAGTGTCACCAGCATGCAGAAGGAACTTGACTGGCAAACCCTTCAGTACAGACGTGATGTCACCAGACTTCTTATGTTTTACAAAATAGTAAATAACCTTGTTGCTGTCCCATTACCTGCATATCTTGAAAGACCAGCGAGGATATCCCGCCACTTACACTCTTTATCTTACAGGCAAATTCATACTCCAGCTAGCTACTTTAAATATTCCTTTTTTCCTTATACAGTGATACTTTGGAACAGCTTACCAGAAAATATAGTCTCACAAAATGATCTTTTAGCATTTAAACAAAAGCTCCTCTCGTTTCAGATAGTAGACCGTCCCTGAATCAACAAAAAGATGTTTTTACCAGATCTTAAACCTAACATATTCACCTTTTTTTCAGAAAATTTTCTCACCCTAACAAAATTTTTATTTTAACAGTTTTATCCTTGCACAGACGCGCACCTGCCAGTAATACCCGAAAGGGGAGTTTGTGCAGTATATATAGATAGATAGATAGATAAATACATTTATTCCCATGAAATCTAAACCATTCTTAAATTGGCTGTTTAAATTATCATTTTAATACATGACTTGGGATTAATACGGTTTGCACGAAAAAAACCTGCCCAGCGTATTTCCATGGCCTACCGTGGTATCGAAGCACACACACACACACACACGTATATATATATATATATAATATATATATATATATAATATATATATATATATATATATATAAAAATGATGAAAAATATTAATATGACGAGGAACAACCTGGCTGGTGCGACGATACCGGGGTAGTGTATATTCCGATTGAGTCTTACCGGCGTTGTATTAATGGGGATTATAACAATAACAATGATTAAAAAAATAAATTTTGAATTTACATTTCTTCTACATGAATTGGTAAGATTTCATATAAATATGACCAGTAAAAACCCGGGTGGCACGATGATATTGGAGTCGTGTATATTTATATTGGAGTCTTACCGCCGTGGTATCGGAGGGGATTTTAAGAAATAAACGAATACATTTTAAATGAAATTAACACCCATTTTAAGAAATGGTCATCTCTATGAATTAGTAAGTTATCATGAAAATATGACCATTCATAACCCGGTTGGCGCGATGATTACCTATTAATGAGTAGTCTATATTCCTATTTGAGACTGACCGCCGTGGTATAGGGGATGGGAATTAAAAAAATAATTTAATTGCATTAAACAAAATGAAATAAAATGTACACGTATTTTAGGTTTCTAAGGATTGGCCTATTTTCATATTGATACATTGTATATTTATTTTATAAAAAAAAAAACCGGGTGGCGCGATGATACTATAAAGTAACGTATATTCCTATTTGAGTCTGACCGCCGTAGTATAGGTGGTGATTTTAAACATAATTTAAATGAATTTATGTTTAGTTATGTTTCTTTATTTATTTTATTTTTTTCTTATTTAAAATAAACCGGTAGACACGAACACACTAGATCCCCCTAGATCCGGATTTGGTATCCGCATAATAGCACCGTACCAAGTTTACAGGTGCGAGATCGAGGAAAACAGGAAAAAGGGTATTATGCAATAAAAACATAAAATTTTCGAATGAAATTTGCACAGATGTCGTAAAATGATATTCTAAAACAACTTGTGAAATTTCATACAAATACGACTTGAAATAACACGGGTGGCGTCTTCATTCCCCGGACGGCGTCAAGACCCCCACCGGCGAGATCTTTAAGTGAATTTTGAAACTGGATTTAAGCATCAAAAAAAAAAAATATATATCAATGAAATTTGCACATATGATGTAAAAGGCTATAACAAAGCTACTGGTGAAATTTTATACCTATACGACCAGTAATAAAGCGGGTGGCGCCATAGAACCCTGGATGGCGCATGGATGGCGCATAATCCTGGATGGCGTCGGGTCCTACTAAATTACGCCATCCAGGATTATACGCCATCCATACGCCATCCAGGGTTCTATGGCGCCACCCGCTTTATTACTGGTCGTATTGGTATAAAATTATGGATGGCGCATAATCCTGGATGGCGTCGGGTCCTACTAAATTACGCCATCCAGGATTATACGCCATCCATACGCCATCCAGGGTTCTATGGCGCCACCCGCTTTATTACTGGTCGTATTGATATAAAATTTCATCAGTAGCTTTGTAATAGCCTTTTACATCATATGTGCAAATTTCATTGATATATTTTATTTTTTTGATGCTTAAATCCAGTTTCAAAATTCACTTAAAGATCTCGCCGGGTGGGGGTCTTGACGCCGTCCGGGGAATGAAGACGCCACCCGTGTTATTTCAAGTCGTATTTGTATGAAATTTCACAAGTTGTTCTGGAATATCATTTTACAGCATCTGTGCAAATTTCATTCGAAAATTTTATGTTTTTATTGCATAATACCCTTATTCCTGTTTCCCTCGATCTCGCGGATCTCGCACCGGCGCCGCTCGCACCTGTAAACTTGGTACGGTGCTATTATGCGGGTACCAAATCCCGATCTAGGGGAATCTAGTGTGTTCGTGCCTACCGGTTTATTTTAAATAAGAAAAATAATTTTAAAAAAAAGAAAGAAACTATAACATGTGTTAAATTCATTAAATTCATTTAAATTATGTTTCAAATCACCACCTATACTACGGCGGTCAGACTCAAGTAGGAATATACGCTACATTATAGTACCACCGCGCCACCCGTGTTTTTTTCTACTCAAGTATCTTTAAATAAGAAAAATAATTAAGAAAAAATTAAGAAACTATAACATGTGTTAAATTCATTTAAATTATGTTTAAAATCACCACCTATACTACGGCGGTCAGACTCAAGTAAGAATATACGCTACTTTATAGTACCATCGCGCCACCCGTGTTTTTTTCTACTCAAGTATCTTTAAATAAGAAAAATAATTAAAAAAAAATAAGATACTATAACATGTGTTAAATTCATTTAAATTATGTTTAAATTTTTTTTTTTTAAATCTCACCCTACACCACGGCGGTCAGACTGAAGTAGGAATATAAGCTACCACAGAAACACCGCGGCATCCGGGTTTCTATTGGTCATATCAATATTGAAATTTGCCAAAACATAGAGAAGACTATATCCCAAAGTGTGTGAAAAAAATATAAGTTCAACTTTTTTTTGTTTTTTGTTTTATGCACTTATTTTTTTAATCCATACATATACCACGGCGGTCAGAATATTCACTACTCCAGTATCATCGAGCCACCCGGGATTTTACTGGTCATATTTATAGGAAATCTGACCAATTCATAGAAAAGACTATGAACTAAAACATGTGTAAATTTCATTTCAAATTGTGCATTTTAATTATTTTTAAAAACTCCACTTTTACCACGGCGGCCAGACTCGAATAGGAATATACGCTTCTTATATCTTTTACTAGTCATAAGAAATACAATGTATTAACAATTCATAGCAAAAAACTTTGACCTAAAACACGTGTAAATGTCATTTCAAAATGTTATCTTTTAGAGCACTTTTTTTTTAATCCAACCCTTTACACCGGCGGTCAGACTCAAATAGGACTATTCACTATGCCAGTATCATCGCGCCACCCGGGTTATTAATGGTCATATTTATAAATCTTACCAATTAATAGAGAAGACTATATCCTAAAATGTGTGTAAATGTCATTTCAAATTTTACTCTAGTATTGCATTTTTCATATCGCACCCTGACGCCGGTAAGACTCTAATTGGAATATACTTTACCCTATAGTTTCACCGCGCCACCCGGGTTTCTACTGGTCATATTAACATAAATACTTGCCAAATCAAAGAGACTACTCGAACAATGTGTGTAACTTTAATTTCAAACTTTCATTCTTTTAGCGCATTTTTTTTTTTCATATCGCACACGCTACTCTATATTATCATCGTGCCTCTCGTGTTATGAATTGTCATATTTATAAGAAATCTTTCAAACTCATATCATCGCGCCATCCGGGTCATTAAAAGTCATATGAACATAAATACTTACCAAATCAATTTGATTCTAAATTGTGTGTAAATGTCATTTCAAAATTCATTCGTTTATCGCAATTTAAGGATTGTTCATATCGCACCGTATACGACGCCGGTAAATTGGAATATCCGCGACTCTATATTATCATCGCGCCACCCGGTCATATTTATCAGATATCAAAATTCATAAATCTAATTCATAGAGAATACTTTATTTAAAAATGTTAGTAACTTTTGTTTCAATATGTTATTCGTTTAGGGCACTTTAAAGATTTTCATGTCGCATTCTATACGACGCCGGTAAAACTCTAATTGGAATATAAGCTACTATGTAGTATGATCGCGCCACCTGGGTTATTAAAAGTCATATCAACATAAATACTTGCCAAATCAAAGAGAATACCCGATTATAAATTGTGTGTACTTTTTTTTTTGGCCAAATTCCTTTATTTTAGCACAGTTTAAGGGATTTCATATCGCACCCTATACGACACCTGTAAGATTCTACTTGGAATGTACGCTACCCTGTAGTATCATCGCGCCACCCGGGTTTCTACTGGTCATATTACCATGAAAACTTACCAATTCATGGAAAAGGTACTAATAAATAATGTGTGTAAATTTCATTTCCAAATTTTTATTCTTCTTCCGCAATTTAAGGATTTTTCATATCGCACCCTATGCGACGCCCGTAAGACTCTACCTAGTAATACCTTACCCCGTAGTATCATCGCGCCACCAAGGTTTCTACTGGCCATATTATCATGAAAACTTACAAATTGATGAAGAAGGTACTAATAAATAATGTGTGTAAATTTAAATGCCAAATTTCTAATCTTTATGCGCAATTTAAGGATATTTCATATCGCACCCTATACGACGCCCGTAAGACTCTAGCTAGTAATACGCTAACCCACAGTATCATCGCGCCACCCGGGTTTCTACCGGTCATATTAACATGAAAACTTACAAATTGATGAAGAAGGTTATAATAAATAATGTGTGTCAATTTCAATTCCAAATTTTTATTCTTTATGCGCAATTTAAGGATTTTTCATATCGCACCCTATGCGACGCCCGTAAGACTCTAGTTAGTAATTCGCTACCCCGTAGTATCATCGCGCCACCCGGGTTTCTACTAGAAAGTCCCTAATAAGTAACAACGGTATCCCAATATATTTTCACCGTTATCTCACCAGCACGGCTCTAGTTTGCGCATACGACAAATCATAGTATTTGCGTTCCAACCGATCCAGTCATATATATTTATTTCAATAAAAACAAATAACCATAACCTAACATTTGTGAAGATTTTCCTCATCCGCATATTTCACGACTGCCATGGGAGACAGAGTAAGGCTGAAAAATATCTCATTATGATCTTACTAGTCGCCCAATTATGTAATGCAATTGAATGAAGAGGATCAAATATGCCTTATATAAACGAAACGTGTTCTTAATTACGGTAAAACGTCAGCCGAGAGACCAGTTGACTGTTACACATGAGTTACCAAGGTTGATGGATTTTAAAGCAAAGATATGCAAGGAAACCATAATCAGGTAGTGACTGCAAAATAATCCTACACAAATATATAACTCATGGACCCAACAACACTTAATGCTAGACACGTGCCGTTACATTTAAACTGTCAAAGAAGCTGATTATAAAATTACTGAGCGTATAATATAATGAGAATACGGAGTTTCAAGTTACTTTATCTACTCCCCCCCTCTCTCTCTCTCTGTATCCTTAAATGCGTGAAAATTTCAATGATAGAACAGGAAAGAAATTTGATAAAAATCGACAAAAATAATAAAAAAGTATATTTCATTTGTACGGGATATTGAATTGTAAAGAAACATTCGCACCGTATGGGAGCGACACCGGATATTAGTACCAATATCCGGTGTCGCTCCCATACGGTGAATATAGCTGTAATCAATATCTATGTAACTTACCCTTGATATGATAGATGTAAACACGTATTCGCGAGATGGTACTTACACGCAGCTACATTCACATCTCTGCTTAGGACATTACATATATTCAATATATTTCAAAAAATTGAGAGTTTACTTTCTTATCACTTTGGAAGAACTCCTTAAGCATCTCAAGAGGCGGAAGTATCTGTGGTCGATATACCAGATGATAATATACAGGAAATTGACGCCTCTGATGCCAATCTAGATCAGCGTATACGTGAATACCTTGACAACGATGAAAGCAACTCATCAGAAAGCGAGACTGAGACGTTTGCTACAGCTAAGAGTTGTAAGATTGATTGCAGTGGAGATGCCGGTCTTGTGAAATTGAAGGTCTTGAAGGATCGTGGATGTAATTGTCATGTGAAGTGTACTGACCAGTTTAGTTTGTCTGATCTCATTGAACAACATCTCAACATGAGGGAACTTTTAAAAGAGGAAAGGGAGGTGTACATATTATATAATGGCATCAATAACTGATGAAGACAGATCAGACAAAAAGGGTGAAAAAGAGGTGTCGGCTGAGACAGACATATACATTGTACGGACAGCAAAATACGATGAAATTTACACAAATTTTAGATCATAGTCTTTTCTATGGTAAGTCTTCATGTAAATATGATCAGTAAAAACCCGGTTGGCGCGATGATACTAGGCTAGCGTATATTCCTATTTGAGTCTTACCGGCGTGGTAAAGGTGGGGATTTTAAGAAATAATGAAAGTGCATAAAGCAATTAAATTTTGAAATGAAATTTACACACATTTTAGGTCATATTCTTTTCTATGCATTGGCAATTCTTAATATTGATATGACCAGTAAAAACCCAGTTGGCGCGATAATACTAGGGTTGCGTATATTCCTTTACGGGTCTTGCAGGCGTGGTATAGGGTGATTTAAATAAAATACCAAAGTGTATAAAAAATAAAACTTTGAAATGAAATTTAAACATATCTTAGGTGATAGTCATATCTATAGTTATGAGGTGAATTTTGAAAATGGATTTAAACATCAAAAAAGTAAAATATACCAATGAAATTTGTACACATGATATAAAATGATATTATAAAGCCACTGGTGACATTTTAAACCTATACGACCTGTAATAAGGCGGGTGGTGCTTTAGAACCCTGGACGACGCATGGATGGTGCATAATCCTTGATGGCGCTTTTAAGTAGGACCGTTAACCAAAGCTCATTAAAATATAATATTTCCATTGCGTCTTTTCCTTTCCATTGCGTCCAATGCGCCAAATAAAAAAATCTCATGTGGACTAAGACCACAGTTAATTTTACTATGTGTTCTATATAAGCATATATGCAAATGACAATTTCTTAAGGGAAATTGACATCCAAACTTACCCTCATTAGATAGATCTATTCAAGAGAAATAATTCTGTACATTTTAAACATGGGGTCACCCGACTACTTTTTGACCTATTTAAGGCCAAATAACATACGTATGAATTTAGTGTAGTCTGGTTCCCGACTTACTATAATAGTATATTACTTCAGTAATAAGGGGAAGGTACTCCAGACTAGACGTAGTGTTGAAATGCGGCAGGGAACCAGACTAAACCGTACTCGGAGTTCACCCCTGAAAATTGTTGACAAGCGATACAATGGCATTGGTTTTCTTCACAGGTGGACTAGAAAATATTTTCTGAGTTAAACGTATGTTTCATATTTGCTTATCTTTTTTTTTATTTGATAAGTCTATTTTTAAATTAAATTTATTCCACAGATCCATTGTGGAAGAATACAGGTCAATTCGTAACCTAACCAATTCGTAACCTATTATTTTTGGTCGATTCTTAACCTTTTTTTAAAGTCAATTCGTAACCTTTTCAATTTGCTGGTTGATTCGTAACCGTGACTCGTCACCTTAAGAAGGTGTTAATTATTTATCGTATTATTTGGTGTTCCTTTAAGTAGGTGTTGATTGAATTGATGTGTAAATGCTAATTAATGATGATAAGAGGAATGTGACTGACGGACAAGTAATTAAAAAAAGGTGTTGATTGGTTTGATGTAGAGTATTTGTTGATTGGTTTGATGTAGATTATTTGGTGGTATTTCTCTCTTTTTTGGTGATATGTATATAAAGACGTATATGAAGATTTTTTTCTTTACCTTCTCACACACACACACACACAAACACACACAGCAGACCATTGTTTTCTTTTATTGAATGACCAGATCGAGATTATGCAGATAGATAGTAACAAACACAACTCGGAAACATTTTTATTATTTCTTTATTTAATTAATTTAAATAACAATATACATTCAACAATGCTAGGTTTCAAATCATGTTCCTTGAAACAACGTATCACTTGCTGTAAACTCTGCCCAGCTTCCTCAGGAGTTTGGATGCACTCATCTCTCCCAAACTATATTCTCCCCACACCTGGAAGACTCTGCCCTCCATGGCCCGCTTCGACTTCCGTTGATTTTTCTTGAGTTTGTTGATCGACACCAGCTTCGTCTGCGTCTCAACGTACTTCGCTTCGTCGTGCAGCAAGTTGATGAGAACGTAGAAAGAAGGCGGGTTTTGGGCTCGCACGTTTAGACGATGGTGCCAACCTGAAATTATAGATAAAAAATATTAGTGGCACTATGATAAAGTATTAAGCAAAGTGATCTTTTAGTAAATATTTTTAGTAAATATTTTTTTGTTGGCTATTACTATTATTATATGGGTTTATGGTATATGCATTAGTTTTTTTATATATTTAAAAAAATAATTCATTTTAATTATTCAAATACTAAGCCTAAGTAAGGCATTTATGCTCTTAACATACCTTCACAGTCATTGTTCGTCCCGACTGGCATTCCATAGACGGACCAGTCTTCCGGTGACCACACTGACCCGTCCATCCACTGTCCCTCCACATACTCATATACCTGGCAGAGTAGCTCATTGTTGACTGCTTTTCTTCTCTCCTCCTCAAACACGGCAGGGATGTGTAGTGCAGGGAGAAGTGGAAGAGCCAGGAGACGTCGAAGAACTCTCTGTATCCCACCTCCTTCCTCATAGTTAGGGGCAAGACCAACGCTCTGTATTTTCTTCCACACGGCCTGCGTCCAATGGAATGCGCATCCAGATACCTTTGCTTCGGGAAACACGGCGCGGATAGCTTGCCACGCTGCAGCCTCGAAGTCGAGCATGAAAGCCTGAACAGCGGGCTCTGTTGGCAGCAGATTCCTGAGTTTCTATAATGACAGAATATAAAAAACACATTTGCATATACGCACAAAATCATCGTATTTTAAGCAAAAAAAAAACAAAAACAAATTTCACTTATTTTGACCACTTTAACATCTATATGAAAAATCCCATATTTCATATGCAGTATTCATATAATACATAAATTTAAACTGATTCCGAATTTTAAAGATAATTAAAATATCTTTTATCACATTACTCTTCAATCACATACCTTCAAAACCTTCTTGTAATCCTTCTTTCGCTTTCTCGTCATAAAAACGAAAGCCAGGGGAACCTGCTTGATGCTGTCTTCTTTCCTGATGAAGGCGTGAATCCCGAATAGTTGTTCAAAGATGTCCTTAGACCGGATAACCTTGAATGTACCGTCGATGTACCAAGTCTTCGCTCGACTCAGGAGACTCAGCTGTGATAGAGTGGCGAAGATGATGTGCCGGGCGCCGTCAACCATTACGTCAGCTTGTAGGAAGTCCTCTGCGATATGATCCACAGCAAGCTGCAAATACAGAAAAAAAAAATCCATACGGTTCTTGTATTGATTTTTTTCTTCAATATTCTAACCATGTTACTTAAATATGAAGAATTTCAAACACAAAATATCATTACCACATGTACATAAGTGTTGAGTTCCGGATTGCTTTTTATTACTTCAAAATCCATAGTGCGGGGATCATCTGGACGTTGGTTCAGTCGGAAACGATTGGCCTTCCTCACAAGCAGATTTGGTTCTGGTAGGTTGTCTGTGTCTTTTGAAGGAACGTCTCTCAGCTTGTCCTGGACCACCACCATCGCAGATCTGAACACATTATCTGCTGCAGCGTCTTTCACCTGTGTAAATCATACATATGTTGGCCCAAACATAGTCGAGAAATACTCCTGCAGTATGATTATGATTAAATTTATTAATATAATGCACTTTAGGGTAGCGAGATTGGATAATGGACGGCTATCATATTTACTAGTTTTGAATAACCTGATTAAAAACATAGTTAGTACGAAAGTTATAACCAATTCTGTCTAGATATCCGTAATCAGAGTCGACACAATATTATACTGTACACAATTTTCGAAAATTTCGGACGACGATATCTTATTAATTTTTCACAAAATGGCTTCGTTTTTGTATAAAACTGTATTTAAACAAATGAACTAGTGATCAGTGTCTCATTTTTTTTTTAAATATTCCGATCAAAATATATTTAACCTTCCTTTTTATTTTATATAGATAGATAGATACCTCTCTTGATAATTGCCTATGGAGGAGACAACCATGGTCTGATGGATGAGAGTGACTGATCATGTTCCTCTTGTAGACACCACCTCTTTCACTGACGGCAGCCGGACAGCGATTCCAACTTCGACGAACACTACACCACCATGAACGTGTCGTCTTCGTCACCTTCTGTAAAAATCAATACACACCCACACGCATGTTTATATGTCTATGTATTACTAACGGACATCTTTTAAAAAAATGTATACATGTATTATATTAAGAACTGTAAATCAATTAAATGTCTTTAAATTCTGAATGAACAATTTTGCCTTTTGTCTTGTTCTGCATAATTATTTTATGCATACTCGAACAGTGTAGGAGTATCCAGAGGACTCCACTAGAAGATCTTTTCCTCGCTCCGTCCCCCTCAGAATCACGGTGAATTCTGGTCTGGACAGGGTGCCATCATGTATCTCTGTCTTGTCTAGCACAGAACTGCAATTACGAGAAAATAGCATGCTTTTGTCATAAAATAAGTATGGTACTTACTGAATGTTTATAGAAAATATTCATTAAGGTAACTCACAAAATACATTTCATTTATGTAATATTTAAGTTTCAACATATTTCTTTTGTTTACATACCTCTCATTGAGAACACTTGGCATGGGAACCGGTTGTAGGAACATGGAGGTATCGTCGGTTTCCATGTCTTCCGGTGAATCGACGGCACCCTCCGTTGTATCCATCCGCGTGGTTGCGACCTCAGTCAGCTCAGCAGAAACGGACACCCTTGTGCTTTCTGCTGTCGGTAGTTCTATCATAGTATGCTGAAAGTAAATACACACGGTCTTATTGCAGAATGTTCAAATCGACATTTGACATTTGAAAAATACTGTAATGACAATAAACTTAGACTAAATATTACATTGCTATAAACGTGTGTAATTGTTTAATGTGTAAATTTGATGATAGTGTGTGTTTAAAAAAAGCAGTACATATATATATATAGGTACCTGTGTCGCTGAGCACGAACTGCAAACAAAGTCGATGTTAATCAGCCCCTTCTTCATCTTGGCATACATGTACCTGGTGATACCTAAAGAAAAAAAAAGAAAGGTAGACAGGACAGATAGACAGATAGATAGATATATTACTTGGTATAGGAGATACAAATGATTGATGATTAATATAACTAATATTCAGCATACTTATTATTTAAGAATAAATAATTCACTATAATATACTGCACTTATACAAATATATATTTTTTAAAAATATCCACTAAATTCAAACTATATTTTATGTATTATTTGGTAATGCCGTACATTGTACTTCAAAAATACATTAGCGATTATATGTTCTAAACGATAATTAATTAACATTTATGGGATAGAAATATAATGAAATTAATAAATGAAAAGAAAAAAAAACCTGTATCTCCACAAGCACGATGCTGCCATCCATTGCAAACATCGCACGCTATTGCCTGGTGATGATCGCGAACTATCCTATCACAAGAAAGACACATGTACTGTGAGTAGTCCATTGTATAAATAATACAAGACACCTTGTCATTTCCATTTTTATACCGAATTGTTTTCAAATTACGTCGATCCCGAGACAAACAATGAAAATTACTAAGTTTAATTGCTAAAACATTTTCCTTTATTTCAATTGTTTCATAATCATTTACACTCCTTTGGCGGTTTCCCTCAAAGAAAGGCAGGTGTATACACTTACGTGTGATGCGAGGCGCTAATTAAAAGGCACATTCCCAAACTATAAAAACACGCACAACAGCATTAATTGCTTAAATAAATCATTAAGCTATTATCACCTATTCAACACCGACAATATATTAAAAACAAAATTAACACTAGCAGTGGATGATTATATGGCTCATTAGTGATATTCGGCAATAATTGGTCGTTATTCAACACCGTCTTTTATATCTTTAATTATATCAAAGGTAATATCTTCAACTCTTTGTTGGAGGTTACGAATTGACCTGTAAAATTGGAAAACGGTAACGAATTGACCAAAAAAAATAGGTTACGAATGGGTTTGGTTACGAATTGACCGCAACCCATTGTGGAAGTGTTCGTATACAGGGCGAATGAGGGGCATTATGCAAACCCCTCATTCGCACTGAGTACGAATATTTCCTTTTTATCTGAACTGTATCTGGTACACTTTTGTGAAAACTTACCAAGCAAAAACTGAAAGAAAATAAATTTGATTCATAAAAAATAATTTAGTCAGATTATCTTGAAAGATATCAGATTTTTTTTTCTATTCCGATATTGTTGAACAAGGGTCAACTCGGCCCATATACCAAGTCGTTATGGTCCAACTCGGCCTATTACTATAAGATATCGTACTGGTCAATAATTCAACTCAATCCTTTGAAGCCTACTCCCCTATCAGATTTTCAATCCAGCAAATAGTCAATATCAAAGTTTAAAATGTCACTTGTAATAAATGTTTAAGATGTATTTCTCACACTTCATCGTGCTGAATATTATAGGGGGACAGCCTATTATCACTTGGGTGTTAAAACCTAACTTACTTCCTTCATCATACATCAAAGTTGGCCGACTTTGAACAGGCTGATAAGGTTTTAAGTCGTCTTGACCGGGTCATCTCCTCTGCTAATTATAGACTTCACCCACTGGCTACTGTGCAATATTTAAGTCACGCAATTAACATTTGAATTAGGGTGTGAATTGATGATGTTCCATTGCATTCAGGATTAATTTGATTAAGTCAATATCCCTTTTTTATATAAGATGCATCACAGAATCTGCAAAAACATCAGCACACTGCTGTTGAAGCCGAAGTTTGACCTCAGTGCAGCCAGATGTCCATATCAGTCAGTCAGTCTCTCCAGCCTGCAAGGTCACATGGACAGGTACAAGGGGGTCACTGTGAATGTCCAGAATCAAATTCAGGCTGACACGCCCACAGATGTCTTCCATGCCATTCTGAAAGGTGAAAGAAAATATCCAGCTCTCGAACTTTTGGACTAAGCTTTAGATCTACCTATTTAAAAAAAACAAAAAACATTATGATACTTTCAAGCATTAAGGAACCAAAACAGGCAAGAATTGTTAAGCGATTTTTCTTATGGGCTTATGTTAGATGCTAAGTAGTTGTATTACCTTTTGGTATTTATATTGGCATATATGGTCATTTGTGTAAAACCCCGTATTGGGATCTACAACAAAATAAATCGGATTCAGAATATATGATCAGTGTTTCTGCAATATTCAAACCCTAGATCCTTTGGCTTGATCCTTAAGATCACTGCTCATTAAATTGTTTAAGGACCTTACACTATGCCAAGCCTTCGCCCTTGAGAGCAATTATAAGGCAGTGTTGCTATGTTGCCTAGGTTCAGTGATAGTGTATATCACTATATGACTGTGTATCAAAAAGATTTAGAAGTCAAACATTGTTGGGGCAAGTACGTCTCTTGCCATCCCAGGCTCAAGGGACTGGCTCAATCCAGGAATCCCACATGCACATCTTTCTCCCATATTGTAGATAATCGGTATCTCCCCCCCCTGGCCAGTGTCAAGATAATGGGACAGTGCCAAATATCTGCATCTTGTAACTGCAGTGTGGTAGCACTACATACTGAGGTGTAGATAGATATAGGAGGAGATAGAACAGCTTTGTGGTCAGCCCTTGTTATGCAATTCTCATTTATCAGGCAGAAAAACTGTATAGGTTGTTACTAAAATTAAGAGCTAGGAAAATTTTATCTCATATGATCTTATCTTAAACCCTGCTTACACGCTTTTGTCAGTAGGAATTTATTCTGACTCACATGTGACACTATTGCAGAAAATCATAATTATTGGTAACAGACATGATGTATGTTATGCAAAAACTTATCAAGAGTTGCTGTCATATAAAATATAAGTTTAATAGATTTTATTGGGTTTTAATTACATATAATTAAAGTATAAATAATGAAATGTTAAGATAAAAAAATCTAAAGTGATTAATCTTGCACTATCAGGATATGTTTTATTCTACTATTTTGTTAATTTCCTTGGTAACACATGTACTCATCACTAAATATTTCAGAGTCATTATCACAATGGAGGAGAGCAGACCGCACTGCGGTGTGGTTGAAGTTCCCTATAAGCTACAGTCGCTACATAGAAGTAGCTGCCTCAGAGGGTTTCCAGTTCCATAATGCAGAAAAGGACCAGTGTTTGCTCAAGCTGTGGCTGGGCCAGCGTCCGGACCCAACCCCGCAGTTTGCAACACATCAGCTGGGTGTCTGTGGTGAGTAAGACTGACACTGTAGTTAATTTTACTATATGTTCTGTATAAACATAAACGTTAATGACATTTTCATTAAAAAAAATGACATCTAAACTTTCCCTTGTTAGTTAGATCTATTCAATAGAAATAATTCCCTACATTCCATACTTGGAATCATCCATTTACTTTTTTACCCATTTAAGGCCAAATAACTGAATTTAGTGCAAATGTCCATCATTTCACACCAATTTTCTCAAAATTTCCCTCTCAGCTTTTAAAATTGTCACGTTACAAGACCTCCACTGGCTGCGACATACCTAAGTTGTAAATAATGGTACTGGCTTGGAGCATAGCATATAAAGGTAGTTCCAGGACTGGTTGGCCCAGTGTCAGGATAATGTGACTTGGTGTGGTATCATGCCACATGTCTACGGTGTGATAATGCAGTGTGGCAGCACTATATCTGTCTCAAGTAGACATCTTCTCCAAATGACTGAAATACTGTCTGTGGGACGTTAAATCCATTAAACAAACAAGGCATCCAAAATGGGCATTTTATAACTATTTTATTGCATGTCTTTCAGTCAAAAATACACCATAATTAAGCATTAAATAGGATGATTTTCTGTGTTAATACATCCAGATGCAGGGTAACCAAGGGCAGGTAACTGTGGTTTTAATCCTGTAGACATCAGTCTCACCAGTACAATTGTATATGTAACGCTTTCTTCTGAGAAAAGCCATGCAAGGACAAACTATTTTTAAAAAATGGAGACTTAATTGTGTCAATGATGGTTATATGTACTGGCTCGAATTCCATCAATAATACTTAACGATAAGTAATACTTAAATTCTTAAACTAGGTAGATACACATTCCACCATTATTATTCTATGAAATATTCAAGTACACGACTAAGCTGAAATGAATGATTACCTTAATAACTAGCAATTATTGATAAGAAATGAAACATTTGGGTGTTTTTATTAGAAAAACAAGACTGATGAAATTCGCCTTTAAGTATTTAAGTTTTACTTAGTGCTAAGAATTGTTGATGGAATTTGACCCTGGAGCTTGTCACCAGTACCTCACACTTGTGTACCTTTCTTTCAATGTCCTACAGGCACTGCCTTGTGAATTTTGATCTTAACTCCATGCTACAGTTCCTTGACATTCAAAATTAGACTGTTAACCTTGACCTTTAAGTTCATCTCCAATTATCTTGTCTCAAAGGTGAGACTCTAATAACTAGCTCATATGATCAAGAATGTGCCCTTACTGCAGATTACATAGAACTTTAATTACACATCTAAGATTTGTTTAATCTCATTTTTAATTTCTGAGAGTTTGATTTTTTCCCCACCTCACTAGATATATGTTCTGGCAGTCACAATGGTGATCTTCTTGTTATATTTAATTAAGTAGTGGTCTTTGGTCCTGATTCAATTTTAATTTAATTTTCAAATCAATAAGAATGCTGGTAGTTTCCCAATGGTAACTGAACAAATAAACATGCTTTACATTGTGGTTATTTTCTGTATTCTTGCTGATCAGGGGTGGTGCTGCGGGAAGATACAAACCATGTGCTGGTAGTCCAGGAGAAGAAAAGTCAGGTACACAAGTTTACCTCACACTCAGTACATCTCTCACTGTACTTAATATCTCGGAAATATCGCACTGTATTGTTTCTCTACAGTATATTTCTATTATGTAACTTTTAATAATAACCATCCCCAATGGCCAAGGGGGTCAGAGCGCCTGCCTCAGGTACAGAGGATTATGGGTGCCATCCTCAACAGCAACAACTTAAGTCTCTAAAAAAAATGGTGCTGGTAGTCCTTGCTTGGCTCTCTGACAGTATATATACAGGGAAGTTCCAGGACTGGTTGGTCCAGTGTCAGGATAATTTGACCAGGTGTGGTATCATGCCACATGTCTACGGCATGATACCATAATATTGTATCAGTCAAGAGGACATGGTCTCTAACTAAAATGCTGTTGGTGGGACATTAAACCTAATAAACAAATCAACATGAATAGTAGCTTACTATGAATAATTTAAAATATCATGGAAGAAAAATGTCATTAATTGTGTTTACCATGCCAATACAGGCATATCTGATGTGCAAATACAGGTTTTTGGTACAGTGCATAAAACAGAATCAATTGCACATGCATCAGAACAAATTATAACAAAAATTGTCACTAGATTTAGATGGTGACTTTTAGGATCTTGGGTATTTTTTTCACAATTTTATAGTTAAATTAACTACATGCTAATATATGACTAAAATTAGTTAAAAATAGGTCAGCCTTAAATATTTGTCTTTATTCTTATAGTGCAATTTGTTAAGTGATGTCAATAATGACATTAAGATATGTTGCTCAGGCTTTTCTCTCTCTCTCTCTCTTTCTCTCTAATGTGAATGACAATGTATTAATACTGCAAGTAGATATTGTCATTCAAAAGCCAGTACTAGCACTAGGGCTAAATTCTTCATGCCAGGTGGGGCCTCCGTGGCCAAGAGGGTAAAGTCGCTGACTTAAACACTCACTCAGCCCCTCACCGTGTGGGTTCAAATCCCTGCAGGGTCATTCGGATTTTCATGTGAGGAAGCCTTCCAGCTGGCTTAAGGTAGGTCGATGGTTCTACCCGGATGCCTCCGTGCATTCGGGGTCTTCCTCCACCTGTAATTAGCTGGACGTCACTATATGACTGAAATACTGTCGAAACTCAAATAGTCAAGTCTTCATACCAGGTGGAATGTGCCAGTAACCACTTCTGCCTTCTGGTATTTGACATCTCACAGTGCATTG
Organism: Solen grandis; assembly: GCA_021229015.1. NCBI lineage: Eukaryota > Metazoa > Mollusca > Bivalvia > Adapedonta > Solenidae > Solen > Solen grandis. Next base: position 71,185,790 of record CM037777.1, read on the forward strand.
TACATGTACTATGCATTATACAATGCATTACAGTGAAACCTCATTAGTCCGGACACTTTGGTCCTTGTTTAAATTTCCGGATTAATGAATGAATTTTCCGTATTAATGAATCAATCCATATCTCTCTTCTTCTTTTTTCTTTCATACTTTCTCATTGTACACTGTGTGTGTGTGTTTATGTTTGTTACATTTGTTTTCCATTAATAATAATTATATTTAAAATTATATGCTTAGGACTATATATGATTATGTATTTAAATTGATGTTTACAAATGATACATTGGTTTAATTTTATTTTAATCCATCCTTGACATCAGCATTCTTTAAGAGAAGAAAAAGACACCTTAAGTAGGTGACAGCATAATTGTGACCCATTTCTTGTTCTGCATTCGTGAGCAAAATGAATTGGATTTAATTATTTTAGCCAAAACAGTCACAAACAAATAAATATTAAATGTACGCACTGAAAACAAAACATATGAACAAAAGACGATCTAAAGGACGGTTGGCTTTTCTGTCTCTTTTTACAGCATACATCTGCAACTGTGAATTAATTTTACCTTCTTCACTCGCTAGTTAGTATATTATATGTAGCTTGCGGCTATACCAGCCCTTAATTGCCCCCTGTTCTCTGGACTAATTAGTGTGAAGCACTCGCGGCTATGTGTAAACAATCTGCAGGTGACACTTCTATGACAGTCACGCGTAAAGAGTAGTCCGAATGATGTCTAAAAATAGTAGGTGGGAAATCCAGTCTGAACTGGTACCCGGATTATCAAGTCATTTTAAATAGCAAATGGAAGATTGGTTCCCAAAATGGATGTCCGGATCCAGAACGCGAATTTCCGTATTATCGAATCAGTTTTACGTTGTGGAAATCCGTTCCAAGAGAAAAGTGTCCGGATGACGAGGTTTCCGGAACAATGGAGCCCGGACTAACGAGGTTTCACTGTAAACCATGACTTGTTTAAGTAAATAAAAATTGTTCTCTTATAGAGCATGCTGAAATGCTACTAGAGATCAGTTTTATGTATGTCATTAGACAATATGGTTTATGGTAAACCTTGTGAAGTGCCATCTGACATGTACAGGGAACCAATAAGTGACAACATTTAACACTGTCTTATTTGAAGTGGCCAAAAGCATTCATTTGTAAAGTTTTATGATTGTACAAACAATAAAAGGTGGACATATCATAATTCTAAATTTAGTGAGCTATTAGAGTTTGTATGAATAACTGCTTTGAATTAATGTAATTTCTGCTGTCATTATTATTATTAGCATTGTTGTTATGTGCTTCTAAATCATTTTTGACTTAACCCTTTCCCTCATATAGACTCATTTTGACGCACTCAGTAGGTACCATAAAAAGCCTGATCTGCAGGAAACCACAGTTAAACCTTACCAAATTTAATTACAAAATCCTCATTTCCAGACCACTGAGGAGCAGCGAACAGCATAAAACCTGATCAGCCTGGGAGTTACTCGCAGGCTGATCTGGTTTTATCTGTTCGCATAGGTCTTTTCATGGTGTCCTCTATGAGGGAAAGGGTTAAAGATATGACATTTACCAGATAATCATAAAAAAAAAATGTGTTGGTGGCCAAATGATTAGAGCGTATGCCTTGTATGCAGGATTTCGTGGTTTGATACCCTCCCAAGACATAACACGCCATTCATTACAAATGGTACATTAATATCTCCCTTCCTTGATGCTCAATATGTTAGGGTAGTTTTAGAACAGGTTGACCCAGAGTCAAGATAATATGACCAGTCTGGTATGCCAAATGTCCTATATGAACCATATCGAAGATTGGTTTTTACCAAACAAATATGTTATCCACTATCCCCATGTAGCTGGCTTGAAAATCTGTAGGAGTTGATTTAAATATATTTGTCAAAATCTGGAGGTTGTATTGTATGCAGTGTGGGGTCTAATACAGACATAGTCCCCAAGTGACCGATACACTGGTACTGCTGGTGAGACATTAGAAACAAAGAGTAAGAGAAAAAAAATAGCTATTAGCATGGAATTTCATTTCCTGTATATCTGTTGTAAATTTTCTGATTTATGATAAATTCAGATGTATAGCATGTATGACAGAACATTTAAAGGGAACATTGTATAAATCCATTTACTCAGAGCAATTATTTCTTTTACCTTGGATATTTTGGCTAAATCACATATCGATGACTCAAAGTCACATGACACCCACCGACCAAATCTCAGTGCAGTCAGCTGATGAAGGCTATGCGATAAAGCCGAAATATCCGAGGTAAAACATAATTGCTGACAAGATAGATTTATACAATGATGTACAATCCAGATCAAGAGAACAACCTTCATTGTTGTATTTAAAGGGAAGTTGTTAAATTCATAAGGCTGATGTCACATCACAGAAAATATGTTGATACCGTTGACTTCTATATAACTTGCATTAATTATACTAATTGCTCAAACACACCTTAACTTATGGGTATTGTGTACAAAGCTTTATTCTACTACTACATATATTAGTATGTATTTTCAGTTTACTCTGTGGAAGTTCCCTGGAGGCCTGGCTGACCTGGGCGAGGATATAGGTGAGCTGAGAGGGGATCATGGGTAGAATATAGCAGAGATTAGCTGAATGTCGGCAGGAATAGATATATCAAGCCAACAGGCTTTATTCACTGTTTGTTGATTTAGTCTCAGCATGATAAATCTCCTTCAAAAGGAAATATTTCTTTCACATATTTCCTCTTTACCATTGCTCAGTTTACGGTAAATTTTCACTAGTGCTTAAGTGACCAAGGGAGGTTACTCTATGGACGCGTGTTTCAAAATGGCTGAAAATGAAATATGGTCATACCAGCATGTCTTCAAGATACTGGAATGAGCCAGGCCACCAACCAAATAAACACTTGATCAGAAGATTTTGCAGAAAGATCTACATCAAGAAAGGTATGGAAATATTGAAAAGTCGCAAATTCTTGTGAATTTGTATGGAATGAATTAGATTATTAGTTCTTTTTGGGGATTATCAAATATGTTTTCTTTCGGTTTATTAGTTCCAAAAAACAATACATATTAAACCATTCTGCAGTATTTCTGTAAGTTTTGAAAGAAACACCTGAGTATAAGACCTATTCACATACAATCTAACCTACCTTAGCAAGCTTGGTTACTTAGCAGTCTCACTGCCTTTAGCAGTCAGTTTGTGATAGCCCCGACAAAAATTACTATATTCTAACACTGATGTAAGTGGTCATTTGCTTTTAGCACCCAACCAGAAGGAAATACCATTCCCAATAGTAAGATAAAACTGCTTGAGGTAGGCAGACATCTTGGGGTGGAGCCATACGTGTCCATCTATCTGTGTTATTCTGTTAGAGGCCTTGTGTCAGACCTCACTAGGTGTCATGTTTAACCATAATCATCATATTCATCATGTTAACAAAATAATATTCAAGAGTCAGTCTGTATCACTATACAAAATCATTGTTTTCTGCTATATACATTTGCCAACATTACCAGTGCAGACTTTCAAAATGAATGAATAAAACCATTTCTGCAAGGTTTTTTTGTATTAAGGTATTTATTAGCATCTAGTATTCTTTCTTTAAAAAGAATTTGTCCTTGAGTAAAAAGGCTTTGAATCTTTGGAAATCATTGGAACTTACCTGTCATTATCTGATGGCAATGGATAAAATTTTTAATAAATAACATATAAAATCTTTTTAAACAAATGTAGTTGTAAATGAAATCACAAAAATATAGCATATTGCATATTTTATTTTTAGAGGGTCACCTGACCTAAATAGCCAAAATGGCTACATCCTTTGACTGGCTGCATAAACCAGTGTTAACCCTTTCCCTCATAGAGGAAACCATGAAAAGACCTATGCGAACAGCATAAAACCAGATCAGCCTGCGAGTAACTCGCAGGCTGATGAGGTTTTATGCTGTTCGCTGCTCCTCAGTGGTCTGGAAATAAGGACTTTATAATTAAATTTGGTAAGGTTTAACTGTGGTTTTCTGCAGATCAGGCTTTATGTGGTACCTATTGAGTGCGTCAAAATGAGTCTACATGAGGGAAAGGGTTAACTGTAAGTATGAAGAAACTTGATATTTGCTTATGCATTTATACTGCACTTTGTTCACTCTGTGTAAAAAACCATGGGTATGAAATGTAAAGAACTTTCTCCTATGACACAATGTCATTGTTTATTTTTATATTCTATGAACATGTGTAGTATAATTTTTATGATGTGAAAATTTTTTTTCTCATTTAAATAAAGAACCAAAACATAAAATGATACATTTACACTGCTTTAAGAAGAACATGTATGATATGCAACATACACCTATGTGGTAGATGGGTTGATAAAGGGGCATAATACACTTTGGCCAATGTCAAACCTTGCTATTAAGGCCAAATTTCAAGTTAGGGCCACTTAGCTCATAAAATTGGTCTCAATAACAAAGTTCTACTGTATTTAAATTTGCAATATCAAAAAGCATTTGTATAAATTTTGGTTAGAATATTGAATATTTTAAACTAATTGGTTACTGCAAATTAATGATGTTAAGCAAGACCCCTAGATATATTAATCCCTGGTATCAAACTCTTGTATCGTTTCATGATTAAGCCTGAAAAAAATAATCTGTATTTCGGCCTGGTTAGAATTTGTGATTTGTTCATTGTTATGACTGGACTTAAAAAAGAAAGTAAAAAAAACTCAAACTCAATCCCAACCCTACCTAACCTTTTAGAGACTGTTGCCCTAAACACTTTTTTTTTTCTTTAGGTAATCCAAAGTCTTATCACTGAGAATAGAGCATGGCACTTACAAGACTCTTCCAGAGTTTTTATGTCAATGAAAAACAAAAAAAACAACAACAATAAAACAAATCTGCTATATTTTGCATTGTGCATTTATTAAATAATTTTATACTGACACAAGTTTGTTATATTTTAGAAGCTGAATCTGTTATTTGTTTGTTTCCAGATATTTCCTCCCAAGTCAAGGATTCATGAGACATGGATATTAAACGTTAAGTTATGATAAAACAAATGAAATAGACATCGAAACTTGTTTCAGAAACTGTTCATTTGTTGTTAAAAACTTGAGACAGACATCAAAGACCTTTCCTGTGTTTACAGATATATTCAAATTATTCAATATCAATTGCTACACGGATTATATCAATGTTGATCTATACCAAAGAGCTTCCGCTGCCACTTTGTATACTGTTTGTGAATTTACTTGTCATATGTAAAAATAACCCTTACAGTGGAATGGCCCATCTGCGAGCTAAGTGTAAAATAACCCATACAAGAAAATGCCACATCTTGCTGGAGCTCAGAGTGTAAAATAACCCCCTACATGGAGAAATGGCCACATCTTGCTGGAGCTGAGTGTAAATAACCCCTAAATAGAGAATGGCCACTCTTGCTGGAGCTGAGTGTAAAAAACCCCTACAATGAGAAATGGCCACATCTTGCTGGAGCTGAGTGTAAAATAACCCCCTCTATCAACTGTAGTGAAATGCCACATTCTGGAGCTTTGTGAGTGAGTGTAAAATAACCCCCTTACAGTGGAGAAATGGCCACATCTTGCTGGAGCTCGAGTGTAAAATAACCCCCATACAAAGGAGAAATGGCCATATCTTGCTGGAGCTAGAGTGTAAAACAACCCCCTTACAATAGAGAAATGGCCACATCTTGCTGGAGCTGGAGTGTAAAATAACCCCCATACAATGGAGAAATGGCCACATCTTGCTGGAGCTGGAGTGTAAAATAACCCCCTTACAATGGAGAAATGGCCACATCTTGCTGGAGCTGGAGTGTAAAATAACCCCCTTACAGTGGAGAAATGGCCACATCTTGCTGGAGCTGGAGTGTAAAATAACCCCCTTACAATGGAGAAATGGCCACATCTTGCTGGAGCTAGAGTGTAAAATAACCCCCTTACAGTTGAGAAATGGCCACATCTTGCTGGAGCTCGAGTGAAAAATAACCCCCATACAATGGAGAAATGGCCACATCTTGCTGGAGCTAGAGTGTAAAACAACCCCCTTACAATGGAGAAATGGCCACATCTTGCTGGAGTTCAAGTGAAAAATAACCCCCATACAATGGAGAAATGGCCACATCTTGCTGGAGCTAGAGTGTAAAATAACCCCCTTACAATGGAGAAATGGCCACATCTTGCTGGAGCTGAGTGTAAAATAACCCCCTTACAATAGAGAAATGGCCACATCTTGCTGGAGCTAGAGTGTAAAATAACCCCCTTACAATGGAAAAATGGCCACATCTTGCTGAAGCTAAATATCATAAGAAATGCTACAAACAAATGTAGGCAAATTAAAAAAAAACTAAAATACTTCAGCATGATGTTAAACCCAAGAAAGGTCTCTATATATAGTATTAAGAGACCTTGACTCAAGCAAACAAACAAACAATCATTTTTATATTTAAAACAAACAAATATTGTTATATGTTATATGTATACTGTATGGGGAAATTAAAAAAACTTCTGCCAATTCTGATGTCTAAACACGTATCACTAAAGTCCCGAGGAATAGTGTTCTCCGTGTGTGTCCACTCTGCTTTACTGCATGGAAGTGAAACCAGGGAACCTGCAGCTTCAGACCTCCAAATGCTTTACTGACATGACAGATCCATGATCCACAGGCCAAGCTGTGATTCAGGAGGTATCAACAGTTATATGTGTCTAAGATAGTATGGGGGCGTTGAACGCGCCTCAACATGCATGAATACAGTCAAGAGCTTGGCAATTACTAGCTGCAGAAGGTGTGATAGACCTAGGAAGGCATGGTCTGAATAACCTGAAAATGTGCAATCTGGCCAACACTGTTCCTTTGGACAAAGATGCATGGAGAGAGGGTATAAGACACTGTAGCTGTCTACCCTAGAACCTGAGACTATGGCAGCAGTTGAAAAATTAAATCAGGATCAAGCAAGCCAAGTTTAATAGGTATTGAACTTGTTCTAATAATTAGTCAACTCTTCACCTCTTGGATATTTTGTGAACACACTGTTAGATACATTCATCTAACTAGCATTTTCTGCTTATCGAAAAATCCAGGTTGTAACTATTATACTGTATTGACTGTACATATCAGGTGAAAATGTAATTTCCCGTGCACCAGTGTTAATGTCATATCTTTGTATGATGACCGCGTCACCAGTTTAGTTGAAAAACCCACTTCATGGGAGAAGAGAATCATTTTGTCAGCTATTTATTCTGCTCCTAATTTCTTTTCTTTTTTGGTGTTTACTCTCTCTCTCTTCCATTCTCTTTTATCTTTCTCTCTTTCTTTCTTGCCTTTTTCCATTTTTCTCAAGTTTTTGATTGATCATTCGTTTATCAACACAAGAAACTATTTATTGCAATAAAAATATTTGTAAAGATGTTTTTACCTGTGTCAAGCATACTTTTGTCCAGATAGTTTACTGATTTCTTTTGAAGTTAAACATTTTATTTTTCGTAACAATATTGCTTCCAATTTGTTACTTTCACTTTAAAAATGTTCCTTGCCCTAATTTCGATGACAAACATTGTCATGGACTAATCTGTCATTGGATACTTCTATACCCCTCAGTGAATTGTTTCCTTAATGTTTACAGCAATGACGGTTAATGCTCACCTCTAACTCTGTTGTTTCATGTGAGGAAGCCTTCCAGCTGGCTTGCGGTAGGTCGGTGGTTCTATCCGGATGCCTCCATGCATAAGGGTCTTCCTCCACCTGTAATTAGCTGGATATCACTATATGACTGAAATACTGTTGAAGCGAGGGTAAACTCAAATAGTCAAGTCAAGTCTAACTCTGTTATGTCTTCTCTCTGACCATCATATTATACATATCTACATGTCTGTCTTTAATGTTTTTGGGGTTTTTTTCTCTGTGTGTTAACATGATGCACACATTATCCCCAACTGAAACAAATGTTTGTATTGTATTTGTTTCTTTAATATTTCTCCATATTGTATATCATTGAACTTGATTAGAATACAATTGTTTGGTTCTGGTCTAATGTGTTACTAAGATAGTTCACTCTTGTTAGTTGTCAGAGTTTGGCCACCCCAACTCAGGAGCTGATGAATGTTAAACAGTAAAAAACACAACCTGTTTATAAACTGGTCAGTGGTAACACAAGTCAGTCTCCTGTTATAAAGTTCATATAATCTAGGGTTGAAGTGCAATTTACTGTTTATGTGAAACATAATAATGAGCACCAAAATGTTAAATTTTAGAGTTTTTTTATACACCCATCTTAAGATGGGGCGTATTATGTGAACACTCACGGCGCACGGGCGGGTGGGTGGGCGTGGAACATTTGTTGTCCGGCTCTAACTTCAATACCGTTTGCCCAATCCTTTTCAAACTTTCCATACATGTGCATGGCCATAATATCGCGGATGAGTTCAATATCCAGCATTATCGCGTGAATGACTTAAAAGTTATGGCCCTTGACGTACACAAAATACTTGAAATTGTGATTGTCCGGGCTCTTTCAATACCGTTTGCCCAATCCTTTTCAAACTTTCCATACATGTGCATGGCCATAATATCGCGGATGAGTTCAATATCCAGCATTATCGCGTGAATGACTTAAAAGTTATGGCCCTTGACGTACACAAAATACTTGAAATTTTGATTGTCCGGGCTCTAACTTCAATACCGTTAGACCAATCCTTTTCAAACTTTCCACACATGTGCATGGCCATAAAATCGCGGATGAGTTCGATATTCAGCATTATTGCGTGAATGACATGCCATTGCAGAAGCCATTTAAGCCTGTAAAAATAAAAGCACCTTCCATTTTCTTCACAGGAACAATCCATATCTGTAGAATAGCATTTCAAAGATGATTTTTCAAAAATACTTCTTGAAAAATCAAGATTTTTTATCTTTTCAGCAACATTGCAGAATCCAATCACTCCTATTACAGCTCTCTGGTCTTTGTCTTCATTATTTGTCCCCTAAACTGTTCTTGTTTTTGAACCAAAATTAAGTATGTAACTACTTTAAGAAAAGATTAGCTATTCATAGACCAACTCTTTGAAATTTTTTACAGATCTGACAACACCATCCAGTTTTAGGCATTCTTTTCTGATCTTGACCAAAATTGCAAGAAATGTGAATAGTTGTAAAATATTGGCTAAGTTCAATACCTAGCAAAATCATGTAATTTGGACTTGAACACTTGAATAAGTCAAAAGAGACATTTTCCTTCAAATTAATGGAAATGTTTCAACATGATTGTTTTAATAAGTAACATTCATTAACTAATGGGATTTAGGAGACAATAGCTTGTTTCTCTGAGCTATTTCTGAGAGTCCCCATACTGTGATGGGCGTATTTTGTGGCAGTCCTGACCCTTGTTCTGTATATACAATGTACTATGCATATACATGCAGTGCTGTTATATTGAACACAAAATATAAATGTTAAACAGTAGAACTTTTTAACAGATCAGTTAGTAGTTTCTGGTTATTTTAACGATCAGTCAACTCAGATATCCAGCGAATGGATGTTGGAAGTTCTAGCAGATGGCCTGTCCCTGGTGGTCAATAAGGAGGAAGACTAGTGACCACTTGTCCCTGGCGGGATGGCACAGGGAGGCATCACTGTAGGCAGAGTCCCAGTGGCTGAGTGGTCTGAGTGTCCATCCCAAATGGGAGGTTGTTTGATTGATTGTTCCCAGTCACAATTTACCAAAGTCATTAACAGGGTACAAGTATACCACCCTTGTGCTTTGCACATGAGGGTAGAACAAGGTCTGGTTGTAAGGTCTGTTGTTAGGATAGCGTGACTGGGTGTGGTATTGTGCCACTTGTTGGATATTGCATTGGAGCAGCACTATTAGTATGTCTCGTGTCCCCAAAAGATTGAAATAGATCTTAAACCCAAATCAGTAAATGATTAAAATATGATAGATTCAAGGAATGACCTTTATATCTAATTACAAAGATTACCCACAAACATTGCCATGTGGATATTGTAATATGCTTGTTTGTGGTGAACTTTTGTCAGATAATGCTAATTTCAAGTGTCATGGATCTGTCCAAAACACTTTTTACACCATGTTTAAAAGGTCTCTGATCTATTCATTTCAGATTTTATTAAAACTCTCATTACAATATACAACTTTAAACATGAGATTGTACAAAATCGACATAAGGAATGGGGTATAAATTACATTTCATCTTCCTTATCATTTCATGTATGTTATTTTAATGGATACATATATTTTTAACCTTTTTAAAAATGATTTGGAATTTTAATTTAATAAATCATTATGTCATGGATTTTACATAAATACTACAAATGTTTTAGTGGGAAAATATGCATGCTACCATTTACATTATGTATTGTTAACTGTTGAATACTCATTAGCACCTGTATGTTTATCTTTAAAAAAAAATATATTTTGCTGTAATGTCTGTTGCATCTATGCATTATATACGCATCATATTTTGTCTATTTGAAACAAAAACAAGAAAAAAAAACTCGCCAAAAAAATCATAATTTCTTCAAGATAGACCATTCAGTTGGGTATTTTGAATATGCTTACGCACAGTTACCTCCCTTGTATTACTAGTGAACATGACAGGAGTGAGTTTTAACTCTCTTCCATACCTACAGGGTTTCTCCCTGGACCACACAGCTCTTCTCCATTTCATTTATTATTTTTTGTTTTATTCTAATTTAAAATATTAAATATTCGTACATGTATAGGGTCACACAAAGAGCAAAATAAATAAAAGTAGGCATAAACTTGAAACTGGGGTTAGGGTTAGTGTTAGGGTTTATACATAAACAAGATGCTGGGTATAGCTAGGACAGTGGACCTGTACACACGCTGAGACAAACGGTTGCTTTTTTCAACTCCGATGGATGGGGTGGGGATAAACCCAGGAACCATGGAGACCAAAAATGACTTGTCACTTTTTTTTTTTTTTTTTTTTTGAGGTTCTATATGGAAACCCTGTTGACTTGTCACTTCGATATAAGGAACAAACTCCATTGCACGAGTAAACAAGATTATACGGTTTATTGTATAAATAAACAAGATTACGGTTTATTGCACGTGTAAACAGAATTCAGTGTATTACACATGTAAACAGATTACGATGTATTAAACAAAAACAGTGTATTACACATGTAAACGGAATATGGTGTATTGCAAATGTAAACAAGTATTGCGCAAGTAACCAAGTTTACAGTGTATTGCACATGTAAACGAGATTACGGTATATTGCACCTTGTGTGAAAGATTAAAAAGTAGAGATCCAGTTGTTTCGAAAAGATGCTGCATGTCGTGGGTTTAGTTATAGTTGACAGGAGTTGTTTTATTTTTTATTTGAATACATAATTCTGAAATCTACGAGAGTATCCCGTCCCACAGACTGGTACCGCTATTCATTTCTGTTGTAGTAGTTTCACATTACCTAGAGAAATATCTTACCCAGATATGAAACCATGACGAAGGCGGTCTGTCCAGGATAGTGACATTGGCTTCTATTTTGTGCATTGCCGCTTTGATAGCAAAAGGGCATCGGATTCTACCGCCCCAAATTTGGCTCGCCTTTCTGTGAGAAAACTGACAGAATTGATGGAGATTGACGACTACACTAGCTCTTCAACACTCCAAATATATACAGACTTACTGAGATCAAAGTGCGTCCCAGTCCAACTCCCGTAATTTGGTATTTCTAATGCGTGCCTCATGCATAATTAGATATATATGTAAATTTATAGGTCCTGGGCGACTAAGGTTATACCCATTCAGGAGGACTTTGATCTTCATCACAACGGACGTATGCCTACGGTAGACTCGGGCGGGGATTTCGAGGGTTTGTGGGAGAACGAGGTGGCCGACACCGTGTTGTGGAGATACGTTGATTCGGGTTAAGCGAATTTTCATCGCCCTGTTGTTTCATCTTCACCCCGCGTTTTGTGAAAGAGAGAATGAAGCAAACGATGTGAGTCGTGAAAAACTGGCCCACGGAACTTTTTCTCAGCTGGCCATACTTAATGTTGTATAAACACATATAGGCATAAAATAAGTTCATGATTAGTGACGTGGGCTGTAGCCACGGTAACGCGAGACCGTGAGTTCGATCCCCAACTACAGCTACTCACGGAAATCATTTAAAGCACTTGAATGACGCTTGGCGCACAAGGAGTTTTTCAGTCTAGACGACAGAGTGTCAGGATGGGGTGACTAGTGTGTGATATCACACTAATTATCTATGGGGAAAAAAGCAGTGAGGCAGGATTGTGTCATGAAGATGTAGCCACATTCCTTATCGACTGAAATTCAGCCGTAGTTTAGTAAAAACAAGATGTAAACAATTAAACATAGTGAACAATGAAGTCGATTAGCCACAAATGCTCATCACATACTGTGTGCTATGTCCCATTTCTTTTAGAATGTTACGGACTTGGATTAATTTAAGGAAGTTTTGAGACATATAAATCCTCTTTTTTATGTTTCAGCGTATATATTATATTTTGTACATATTTCATACAAGTTTTTTTTTCATTATACCTGAAGAATTGTACTGGCCTGATGAGTTATGACATGATTCGAGTACTAATGGAAGAAAATAGTCGACGTTACGTCTTCTCCAACTCTAGCTTCTATCTCTTGTGTGTCTGTATGTGTCCGGGCACGTCTCGCATCCCGTCGGGATTCACGACGATGGCACGTGATGGGTACCAAGGAGTTATAAAATGTAGTAACTTTGCGGCTTTTATTGACAATCTGAATTTTTATTACGTGTTGGGATTGATTTATTTCTTCCGACACATCGGTGGATCAGAGAGCCTTATCTGTATATACTGATAAATTGTCATATAATGAGGCTTTTGACCCGCTGTGTGACTCACGTGACCCGGTCCCGTCATGGCAGCCCGGCCTCGCTGGGTGGGTAGGGCGGGCCGAGACAGGGCTATCTACACACACCTGGGCACGTCACATAGGGTGCTTAGCTGCCGAGTGCGTCAGCGCGTAGACTAACACCAATCAAAATCATATATAGAATTATCAATTATAGGGTTAGTGGAGGTCAACATAGTTCAACCACATAATGATGGTGCGGGGTCACAGATTCTGTGGATCGGTAGGGCTCACTGAGGAGGGTCCACGGAATAAAGTAGTGAATCTACACGCCTTGCCCGGGGGATAGTCAGAGCTAGCTGTGAAAGCTTAGCCGGTAATTACACATGAAAAAAATAGAGTTTTAAATGCATGAACTGGAGATTTTAAAATTCTAACCTGGCGGCATGTGAAGTGGGTTACTAGGCCAGACAGACGGGTTACATAAGGATGGCAGTTACATGTCTTACATTGGACACTCGGTAACCAGTCTGGTTAACGTCCCCATAGAGCAGATAGACGAAGACTGGTTTTGTTTTAACCTTGTATAAGATAAACATATACAATATATATGGTAAACTGAAGTACATGTCAAAATGAAAAGTACCTGGCCCACTGGGCCAATATGTCACCCGTGTTCAAAAAATATATCAAGGATATTATTTTTTTAAATTCAAATAATCTGATTATATGAGAATAATATATGTGAGAGGGGTCATCAATCCACAGTTGGGGGCCGCCGTGGCCGAGCGGTTACAGTCGTGGACTACAAATCTCTCAGCCCCTCACCGCTGTGGGTTCGAATCCCGGTAGGGATTTCGGATTTTTCATGTGAGGAAGCCTTCCAGCTGGCTTGCGGTAGGTCGGTGGTTCTACCCGGGTACCTCTGTGTACTCGGGGTCTTCCTCCACCTGTAATTAGCTGGACGTCGCTATATGATTGAAATACTATCGCAGCGACGGTAAACCCCAATACAGCAACAACAGCAATCCACAGTTGACTTAAACAAAGATGAATATAGAAGAAGTCTATAATACAGGTAGATGTGAACTTTTATAGTCTGTATCAGTATTACATGCTAATTTCGATCCCCACAACAGATTTTAACACAATATTAGAATTGCACACAAAGCATGTATATACCTACATATACAGTAGGTTTATAAGCTTAAACGTAATATGAACTAATTTATTTACAAAGGATATTTCGCCTTGTCAGATATGTGCATACTAAGAATCTCGCCAATTTTCTAGGATTTGATCTCATCAAACATGATATACTTTGAATATTCGAAATTTCAAAATTATTAAACAAATCACAAAATCTCCCAGACAATAAGTTTCTGTAAATGTAACAATGAAACAGAAAAGATTCTCGACATCCGCCGAGTCTACACAGTCTCTGATCTACGGGCTCACTGACGTAACTTCCTGTTTCTATCTGAACTTGCACATTATAGAGCGTTCGGATTTGTTTAGACTTATGGCTACGCAGTCTTCACATTTGAGGATAGTTTTAACAATTTATCATTGAAGTTCTGAGTTTTCGGTACTCTTGCAACTCCTTCTACCATGGATTAGAATAACACTCCTGTAAGCTAGTCTTATGTTGTATACGTATCGAAGTTGATGTTTAACCCTTTTATTCCACATCATAGTACCAGTTATTTCCACATTTCGTATCATCCTTTGTCGAATACTTTCTTTGTAATATGAAATAGTCCATTCCATAAGTCAGCGTCAATACCTTCTCGGAATCAATCCTGTATAAGTTGAACCTGTATTAGTGGCCGGCTATACTAAGCGGTCAACCTGTATTAGGCGGTCAATATTAATATTACTAAACTGTCACCTCTGTTAAGCGGTGACTTTCTCTTTTTCCACATGACTGACCGCTTAAGACATTCATGAAGAGCAGTTTTGACTGTACGTAATTTACTCTATATTTTAATCGATCGCGCGGACACACACATTGAAACACCATGGTTGAAAATATTGTGTAAGCATATTCCAGCAATAAAATGGAAGTTGCAGTGTCGTTGGTTCTTTTTCATTATCCATGATTGTAGTCCTGTTATTACAGTTGAAATTAAAATCATTGCTCTAGCTTATTGTGATGTCATATCCGAGTAATTGAATTTAAAATTTAGTAAATCCAACAAAAACACATTTTAAAATTTGAGTAACAACAATACAACAAGCGGAAGTTACGTCATAAACATAACGAAAAACGTTATATAAATGTATCTAGCTTTCGGATTATAGAATACATAATTTCCTATAGTATGAATATATAATAACATGAAATAGGAAATTGATTTAAAATTTCAAACAGTATTTCAATGTCAGCATGATATTACTAGTAGATATATGCTAACGTGATATAACTAATAGGTTAAAATTTAATATATAGTTAACAGGTATATGTTGACATATTATTTACTGTCCCCGGTGGCCGAGTGGTTAGAGCTTCCGCCTCGGGAGCGGGAGGTCGTGGGTTCGATCCCCGGCCGCGACATAAAAAAGTCGTAAAAAATGGTACTGTTATAGCTCCCTTGCTTGGCGTTCATCATATAAGGGTAGTTCCAGGACTGGTTGGCTCGGGTGTCAGGATAATGTGACTGGGTGTGGTATCATGCCACATGTCTTCGGCGTGATACTTCAGTGTGGCACAGCACTATATATCTGTCTCAAGTACACATCGTCTCCAAATAACTGAAATACTGTCGGTGGGACGTTAACCCCCCCCCCCAAAAAAAAAAAAACCAGACACGATATTACTAGTTATTTATTATTTATGTGTTAACCTTATATTACTAGTAGGTATATGTTGACATGATATAACTAGTAGGTATATGTTAACATGATATTACTAGTAGGTATATATGTTGACATGATATAACTAGCAGGTATACGTTAACATGATATTACTAGTAGGTATATATGTTGACATGATATAACTAGCAGGTATACGTTAACATGATATTACTAGTAGGTATACGTTAACATTATATTACAGTAGTATATATGTGACATGATATAATAGATAATGTTGACTGATAACTAGTATATATTTACTAGTAGGTATATATGATATTACTAGAGGTATATAGTTACATGATATTACTAGTGGTATATATGTTGACATGATATAACTAGCAGGTATACGTTAACATTATATTACTAGTAGGTATATATGTTGACATGATATAACTAGCAGGTATACGTTAACATGATATTACTTGTGGGTATATATGTTGACATGATATAACTAGCAGGTATACGTTGACATGATATTACTAGCAGGTATACGTTAACATGATATTACTTGTGGGTATATATGTTGACATGATATAACTAGCAGGTATACGTTGACATGATATTACTAGTAGGTATATATGTTGAAATAACATAAATCACATTGATAATTATGTTTATATGGTGTTACTAATAAATAATAAATGCATTTGTATATTGACCAGTTTTATTTGGGAGTGGGTATATAGGAGTGAGACTGTTGATAGTTTTATTACACCAGGTCATCTCAATAAAATAAAGGCCAAGTTCGGCTTTGGCCAAAAATCCGTAAAATCTTAAAGTAAAGGCTCCTTTTTAACTTCGAATTTGCTAGAAAAAACCTTGTCTGATCAATAAAATGGTTTTAATAACATACGGTTCTGGCCCTTTTTTCGACTAAGAATTTGCCAAAAGTATCTTATCCGATCGATAATTTATCAAAGGCCCATCGGATGCGTTATACGTTTTAGTATAAAGTAAAAAATGAAGGCCAAGTTAAAATTTTGACAAAATCTGTAAATTATGACAGTTATGGCCTCTTTTCGACTAAGAATTTCCTAAACAAAAAGGTTTTCTCACCGATGAGGCTCCACATTGTGTGTCAAAGCGCTGTGTAGGGATATTTATCTTGTTACGTCAACACGAAGATACTAGTATTTATACATGTATCGGCATGATATAAAGCGTATTTGTGTGCTGACATGATATTATTATTATCAATACATGTATATGAAATAATATCAGTAGAATTAATGTCGACAATATATCTAGTGTAGTTTTTATTGTGTTTCCAGCGGATACTGCCGTCCGGGAGACGTTTGAAGAAACCGGTATAAGAACAGGTAGGTGTGATGAAGCTCGTAATCATTTTTTTAAAGTTCTGTTAATATTTTTTTATAATTATTTATATATTTAGACATGGCGATGTTTCCTGTCAAGTAATTTAATGTTTTAGTTAACAGTCCGATACTGCCTGCTGGAGAATAAGATCGTGACGTCATCAACACGAGCAATGTATTGTTGCGAAATAGTTTCAATTAGAAAAACTTAATTAAAAATATATGGTAATTTAAGAAAGACTCCTGCAGTGAGATGGGCCTTGTCATCTACAGGTGTTTGGTACCTAGGACGGGTTCAAAACCAGAAAAAAGGGCTAAATATGTGTATTCTGTTGACTAAGAAGCAAGAACGAAGATGTAATGAGTATTTTGAATTGTATTATTTTTGTTTTACCGATTTGTCACCATCTCGAACTGACTTATTAAGACGGTTATCTTAGAAAAAGGGGGAGGAGGGGGTTATTTCACACGCGTGTCTTATTATTTCAACGAACAAACGCGTGTCTTACTACTGGAATACTGATGGAAGAACAGGTATCGATTCCCTGACCTGCAGCCCCCGTAGTGAATGTTTAAACTGTTGGTCAGTATGGCAGTTAGCGATGTGTATGTTTTAAAATGTTTACAGTCACCGTGTTACACCAGGATATAGGGCACTAACATTTATAATTTTAAAATTCACATTTTCTCTGCAGTCTTCAATTCCAGAATGTTGTATAGTATGATATAGGTGCCGTAAAATTTCATGAACTAATTAAGTAAGTAATCTGTTTGCTATCGTGACATGCTAGTATATGTAATGTGTACATACAATAAATATTATAGAAGTAAGCACCCGGCCAAGTGGACCTACAGTCACCAAACATCAAGTTAAACATGATATAACATGTATTTTTAAATGAAGATTAGGTAATCACGTGACACAGCATGCATATAAATATAAACATAATTATGTATATATGAAAGAAATACTGAATCGTTATACTAAAGGGGCCTCCGTGACCGAGTGGGTAAAGTCGCTGACTTTAACACTCATTCAGCCCCTCACCTCGTGGGTTCAAATCCCGGCAGGGCCATTCGGATTTTCATGTGAGGAAGCCTTCCAGCTGGCTTGCGGTAGGTCGGTGGTTCTACCCGGATGCCTCCGTGCATTCGGGGTCTTCCTCTACCTGTAATTAGCTGAACGTCGCTATATGACTGAAATACTGTCGAAGCGACGGTAAACTCAAATAGTCAAGTCGTTATACTAAAATAAAGTCAATCAACGGTAACATCTACCAGTATAATGGACCAAAATATTTGACGTTTATTGTAAAGGTGATTTCTACGTTGAAGAAAAGCCCTTATTATTTGGCGTCTAAAAAAAGAAACATCTGGTGAAATTCAGCTGAAAATATCTTTCTTCACATTAAGTTTCTTTACATATTTTTAAGATGACTGTCCTGCCGGGCGTTCTACACGTTATGCAATATTCCTTCTTAATAGACAGGGCCTGTCTATGTCTTCACTTTGGACATTAATCCAGGACTACTTGCAGGATAATTTTTCGATACAGTATATTAATATTTTAATGAGCTGACTCCCGAGCGCGACATACGAAAGTCGTAAAAAGCTTCCTGCTTGGCACCCAACATATTTACAAAAAAGTTCCAGGACTGGTTGGCCCGGTGTCACGCTACATGTCTACGGCATGATACTACAATGTCTGTATCGAGTAGACACAGTCTCCAAAATAACTTAAATGCTGTCAGTGGATGTTAAACCCAACAAATAATTATAATTAGCCGACTAGAATACGGTATTCTTTAGTAAAATCGTGTGTTTTTGTGTGTGTAAAACGTAACTGCTGTTGATTTCATTTTGTGTTGTTTGTTAAAACGTCCCTTGGATGCTTCTCACACTTTCTTTTATTTCACATTTAGGATCGATCATGCTTATCACCAGTCTTTAACAATTGAAGCGATAGTCGTGAAGAAATCGTTCAGTTCAAAAATGAATTGCATTCCAACTTAAACACCATTAAATTACTTAAAGCTCATATTTCTTCCCTAAACAAAAGCAGTGTGCACAATTTGAAACATAGATCCATCATGTCCACTTGACTTGCTCGCCATAGGAGCACTTAAAAAGCCATGTCTGCAAGGCTGCGGGCACTGGACCGGAAGAATATTTATTTATGTGTACTTATTTGCACAACTCGTTTCATTTGATTGCCAGGATCATGCAGAAAAGATATTACGGAACCTTCAACTTTCTGGGTGTCCACTGTCCAGTATTTGGGTGGTTCAGACAACGGTGATACATGAGTAAAAGAAACACATTAATACATGTTGCATGTAGCATGCCAGGTCATAAGGGGCACGAGATTCAGACAGGAAACCAATGTGTATCCATTTTCCTATCTCGATATTTTTGCAGTAGAAGAATAAATACACAGTAGACAGACCACCGGTATGTCTATTGAGTTTATTATTTCAGATTATAATGGAGATAACAGGGTGAGATTAACCGTCTGAAGCTTGTGAAGCCACGTGCTTGTGATTTCCAGAAGTACGGACGGCAAGATGGTTCGCCTTAATTCGTCAGCGTTTCACCTTTGAACACCTTGTTAAAACAATTTTGAAAATAATATTAACATACTTGAACTCAAATTCGATATGCAACATTTATGAGCACCTGTTAATCAATTCGAATTTATACAGACGTGATTTCAGACAGCTAATTTTGTAGAAGGCCTCATCTAGTGATCTAGATAATGGCGTATAAACAATATCGCCAGGTTATCGATAAAAGCTATTTTAGATGTGAAGAAAAAATGTGTCCAGATAAGCTAATCTCTACATTTTTTCTCTCTGGCTGCCACCCGCATCCCGCGTCTGAGCTATACAACATAATCAGGTAGTCGCTCGGAAAGTGTAAACTGAAGATTTATTGATAAACATTTGACCCCTTGTCAAAGCCGTCTTTATAAGCACCCGGTAAGGTCCTGGGAAACATTGGTCCATGTTATAATTACCCCGTTTAACTCTGACCAGCTAGGTAGGTCCTACCTACATCTTCATTGCTGGTAAGTGTTTCTTTATCTGCCGTCATACGTTATGAAACATTAGACCTCTCAGAAGGTGAAAGCAAAAGCATGTCAAAGGCTAATATGAGAGATACTGCAGATAGTGGGGTAATCTGTTTCATTGCTGTAGATTTAGAGATAATCTCCCTTTTGAAAGGGTAATTCAATATATCAAGGTCTTTCCCAAATATTTCAGCTCACACAAACACCGAGTCTTCAAACTCTCATAAAGGCCTTTGGCAGTATAAATGTGAATAAAGAATGACAATATCATTTTAAACTGACATTAACATATTGCGAGAGAATGAAACAGTATCTAGCTGTAGTCAGGTCGGGGGTTCCCCTCGTTTCGCGGTATCAGATGAGCAGTGATGGCCATGACTGTCGGCATCTCAAGACTTCCGAGGAATTAACTAAGATACAAGAAGTGCATGTAATGCAACAGAAAACAACTTCTTGTGTATTATAGTCATGTGTTATTCAGGTTCCTTTTACTTTGTTATATTCAATATGTTTGTAACATTTGTGTAAGAAATGAATTATCTCAAGGAGACCGGCTGACTAGGCTGCAATGTTGCAGTTCCATTCATGGCAATGAATACAGTTACATTGCATTCGACTAACACTTGAATTGACCATTGCTGGATGCGAACAAGACTTCTGTGAGGACCTTGTTTCATTACACCGTGTGAACTCGAACTGAATTATACGAGCTGGTATCAATCGTGAAAACAGTTTTATGTTTTAACCATCGGTCTGCTAATCCAACGGAACAACGAGTCGAATTGTCCCGACAGTTTCGTCTCGGGTTTCAGTTGTACCATAACAATTGCGCTTATTATTTCAATTGTGGGAATTTTTATAATGAATCAAAGACGTGTTATTGCCTCCTAAACTAGTGTGGTAAGTCTGAATTAGAGGTTTCTATTCAAACAAAGATGTTTTCTCATTGACGCTTGCGGGCATAGTTTACCCGTGTTTATTGAATGAAACCAGGACATTGTGTTTGATGTTGTCGTGGTGGGTATTTGCAGAGATAGCGATTTTTATTTATTCTTATTCAAGTGAAGACTATTCGATGTCAAGAGATCATGTTTGTTAAGGGTATATGTAGTTATTAAGCCCGTTACCTTCGTAATTGGCCGGTCCATAAACCAATGGACAATATTGTTACTGCCTCTGTAGAAAACGAGTCTGCCGATCAAGTCTTGACCCCAGAAAGTTCATTAGCAGTCGGAGGCGGTGTTGCCAGGTCTAGCTCACTGAGTCAACGTCTAAGGTCAAATGTCTCAACTTCATGCCGTGCCCCGGGGAAGACATCTGTGGTATGATATACTACCCAGTTTGTTTTATATTCTCTTGTATATAGTTTCTGCACGTTGTTTCCTCAATGAATGGTATAAAATTTACTTTCCTGTAAGAACATACTAGTAATATAATATTACACCGTTTCTTCTCGACGGTTCCTGGGTTTGGCCAATAGTTTGCGCCAGGTAAGGTTACAAATAAGTATTGCTGCCGACGGGGCTTGCACCCAAACCCTCCACACCTGCAGTCATGTACCTTACCTCTGGACTAACCTGTTTCCTCGAGTTAAGGAGACACATAACGGTCAGGTACATGCCATGTCTCTGGTTTCTAACGTTACAGAGTGCACGTGCAAAACTATTTATGAAGGCTTCAGAATTTAGAAACTGTGAAATTGAACAATTCGCGAAATCAACGAAAATAAGCCCTCCACGAAAATTAATGACTTAATAATAGCTGATATTATGATAACGAAATTGAATCGGTATCAATATCGTATATTCTAAACAGCAGTTGTTTGTTTCATGTAGTTGAAGAATTATTACTGTAAGTTTAATGTTATTTACTCACATGTGCTCTCTATAACCTGTTTCTTGTATATGATATCGAATGTGATTCAGTCTCAAACATATTTACGTTATATAAAAAATGCAGGTACTAGAATTGAGCAATAAATAACAAAGGATCTTTTTAGTGAAATGAATGCTAGATAAATGCATTCTATTCGAGGTGTGTAAGATACACCCCCATTGGCGCACCGATTGAAATGTGTGATAGAGTCTCAATACAGGCAGGTCACCGTGACATACAATCCTCAATGAACGGGGCCCGGGGAATGTGGTGCCCTCTGTCGGTGAGGAACTGCTGGCTCAGGTGAAATGACTGGGTACTTTGCGCCATTAAAGACGGGAGGGACTGCGGTGAGTGTCCGGTAAACAACAGGTAATCACCTGGAAAAATGGGGAACCACAATGCCACGCCCACTGACTGCTGGGTGCGCTGGGAACCACTAGGTGTAATTTGTACTCAATGGAGACACTTTATACAATTTGTTAGACTATTGCCGATCCTAGATCAGTCTGAACGCCTGGTGAAGGTCATGTACAAACATGATTTCTGATTAGTATGTGGGCTTCTCCGAGCTGGTTCCACTCTCATTGTAAGACTTCTTTTAGCTCGACTATTCGAAGAAACACTCACCACTGTGTCGCTGTCGGCGTTTGTTTAAACTTTTTTTTATATAATTTGAAATGTTAATATCTGAATAATTATGTCAAATCACATAACTATGTCAATAGTTATTTCAGAATTATGCCTCTTTTTGCCTGTATTGAACCCCCTCCTAATCAATATGGAGATACCTTTTTTGGAAACTTCACACATGGATGTGAGTGTCGTGACAGATTTGCTGCAGCGTAGGGTCTGTTGTTGCTAGGTAACTAGCATAGACAAATGTCCTGTTAGAATCGGGGAGAATGAAATGAGAAATTGTGAATAGTCCCTGTGGCAGGGTGGTTACAGCGTCCGCCCCGTGACCGGGTGGTCCTGTGTTGGTTGACCCATTATTAGGACAATTTGAGATGTCACTCACAGTTTTTGAATTTCTACTGTCGACGGGATGTGAACACAAACAGAAGCTGCGTACGTAAAGAAATTATTCCAATCTGAAGACGAGAGACGTAATCCTTATAGACTACCATTACCTTCCAAATAACAAGTGTGAGAAAAGTTTGATGTTTGTATTTCAGTTTCAACTTTTGAAATTTATTTTTACAATTAGATATTCTAAGATTATTATTATTATTATTATTATTATTATTAAGGGTAGTTCCAGGCAGGACTGGTTGGCCAGGTGTCAGGACAATGTGACTGGGCATGGTATCTTGCCACTTGTCTACGGTGTGATACTGCAGTGTGGCAGCACTATATCAGTCTCAAGTAGCCTCCAAATGACAGAAATTTTGTTGGTGGGATGTTAAAGCTAATAAAGAAACATTATTATTATTATTATTATTATTATTGTTATTATTATTATTATTATTTTAGTAGTAGTCTAGTGGTAAAAACTGTGATGTAAGGCAACAACATTCAACGATTTCGTGGAAAACGTTATGAGTAATGGCGGATTTTGATTAGTGTCCATTGGCTCTTGTTTCCGTGATGCGTTGTATTACATGCCTGAGGTTTGAAGTGTGGGTTAATGCTGTAGTCGTCGTGTCAGAAGTGGTCGGTCCCGGGGGAAGCATTTCACGGGGAGAGATAGACGCCTACTCATGCCGGGAAACATTAAGTTGAACAGGGCTATTGTATCCATATCCAATATAGATAAATGTTACTGAGCGGAAAATGAATTAGAATTACTTAATATGGTGTGATGATAACACCACGACGGT
Organism: Solen grandis; assembly: GCA_021229015.1. Lineage (NCBI taxonomy): Eukaryota > Metazoa > Mollusca > Bivalvia > Adapedonta > Solenidae > Solen > Solen grandis. The sequence continues at coordinate 71,209,593 of CM037777.1, forward strand.
GATCTATATCGGGGCCTTATTGTTGGTTAACATTTTGTGTGGGCGTGCATTTCAGAGAAATTGAATGTGGGGGTAGGTTTTAGTGTTGTATGGCATATCGCCTTGATTGTGCATGCCAAATGGATTTATATAATTATGTACATATATATTTTTTTGTAATGTATACCCATTGGCATATTCATTTTTGACGCCTCTTTATGATCGTAAAGGTCAGTTATAAAATATTAACCATTTTGATCAAAATGGATGTCGATAGACACGTCAAAAGTCTGGTATGAATTTAGTGAGACTGGAAAGTTGAACTTAATTAGGCATATCTGTGTTGAAGTTGATAAGGCATTGAAGTAAATTCGACATATCAATGTTGAAGTTAAACGTTTCTATGTTGTTGTTGATAAGACAAATTCATGTTGATGTTAAAACAAGTCAATGTTGAAGTTAGACGTTTTTATGTTGTTGATAAAACGTTTTTATGTCTGTGTTGATAACACAAATTAATGTTTAAGTTAATTAGTTAAATAGACATATTTATGTTGAAGTTCATTACACATATCCATGCTGAAGTTTATTACACATATCCATGCTAAAGTTTACTAGACGTATATTTGTTGAAGTTCATTACACATATCCATGCTGAAGTTTATTACACATATCCATGCTAAAGTTTACTAGACGTATATTTGTTGAAGTTCATTTCACATATTTATGTTGAAGTTCATTAGACATATCCATGCTGAAGTTTACTAGACGTATATTTGTTGAAGTTCATTTCACATATTTATGTTGAAGTTCATTAGACATATCTTTATGCGGTAATGGGAAAATGGCACTCCTTTGCTTAGCGCATAGTATATAACAGTAGTTCGGGGACTGGCTGGTCTGATGTTGTAATGATGTTAAATGCTAGCAATTAAACAACAAATTGCATTTAAACGCCATACTGACTTGATGTCATGACTGGTCACGTGATTCCTTGCTTACGCCACAATATGAAACAATATTATCATCATTTGTATTTGCACAACAGATGATTTTACGGATTTAGTAGTTTAGTTCTTCTCGCAACATTATACATTAATATTGTATGACTGGTTATGTAAAGATGATATGTAGATCTGTCATGTACCAAAGTACAGGAAGGAGAACCAGTCAGTTAATCGTACACTAGGCCTGTCACTGAACTTATTAATTAAAACCTCAGTCAACGTAACACTGGTGTGGTTTCCTGGATCACGGTTTGTTTTAGTTAAAACAATTCTTGTTTTGAAAGTCACAGTGTGACAGTCAGGTATGACAAATGTCAGACGACATCATGACACGCGATGTCTGTGACGTAAAAGAAGTACTTTGTCATTATGATAGAGATAATGTCGTGTCTGTTCTGGATTCAGATGAAGGGGTACCGTCGAACATATCGTATATATCATTTA
>CM037777.1:71211122-71240686 GCA_021229015.1 Solen grandis
CCTGACGTAAAGCTAAAATAGTGAAAAATGGTATTCGCGCTCTACAGCGTCATTTATGATAAGATTTTCTTCAAATTTTTACAGATGGTACATTTTGCAACTAAGGTGTGAATATTTTGTCAGCTAACCTTAATTCCAAAAAAACCGAAGTATTGTGGCTGAAGTAAGATTCGAACATAGGACATTTAAACTAGAAATCAAGTTTGCAGTCATGTCCTTACGTCATATGACATCATGTTACGTCTACAGACTAATACTTAGTTCTTATCATTTGCACTGATTTCGGAATATAATGTCAATTGTTCAGCATGAACATGAAATACTACCAGAGGTGAGTCATTTACATGAAACTTCTATCTCCTGCTTTTTGCATTAACACAGCTTGCAGAAAGTCTATCATTGTTTTCACGATGACATCTAGTTATTATTATTATTAGGACTTTCTGCCTAAAGCAGAAAGTCCTATTGGGTTTGTACTGTTTATTCTTCTTCTTCTTATTATTATTAGGACTTTCTGCCTAAAGCAGAAAGTCCTATTGGGTTTGTTATGTTTATTAGGACTTTCTGCCTAAAGCAGAAAGTCCTATTGGGTTTGTTCTGTTTATTATTATTATTATTATTAGGACTTTCTGCCTAAAGCAGAAAGTCCTATTGGGTTTGTTCTGTTTATTATTATTATTATTATTATTATTCTTTTCTTCCTCACGGATTTTCATATGTTGCAATCGTCCTAGGAGAATGAAATTTCGATGGCATATTATTCATATGCGTAATTAAAAATTCTATAATTTTCAAATGCCTATGACGTCATTATGACGTCACACTTGGCAAATTGCTACAAAAGTTTGTACGCGGTCCAGAGCGATAATTAATAAACCGATTTTTATCAAATTTTCACAGAATGTGTATTATTACGTTCTAGTTGTGCATCTCGGTGTCCGTTTTTCAAAATTCGAAAAGCACAAGGTTCTATGGCGAATGCAAGATTCAAACCAAGGACGTCAAATTGATAAATGCTCATAAAATCGTCCCTAAATGAGACAGAAGGTTGTTATTTTGTCAGTATATAGATCTCCGATAGATTAAAATATTTTGTGAAAATAGACGTCTTGTGACGTCATATGACGTCATCAAATTCCTAATTTTTAAACACTAATTATATATGTTAATATGGTCCAAGGACAATGAAATTTTGATGTCTTATTCTCCAAGAGATGTTATTTTGATTTCTATGATTTTCATATAGCTATGACGTCATATGACGTCACACGTGAAATAAGCTACAAAAGTTTGTACGCGGTCCAGAGCCATTATTAATGAACCGATTTTCATCAAAGTTTCACAGAATGTGTATATTAAGTTCTAGTTGTGCATTCCGGTGTCCGTTTTTCAAAATTCGAAAAGTCCAAGCATCTATGGCGGATCCAAGATTCGAACAAGGTCGTCAATATTTAAATGCTTATAAAAACTGTCCTATTTGAGATAGAACGTTGAATTTTGTCACTTAGTAGGTCTCTGGGTGTCTTAACAATTATGTGAAAAATAAACGTCATATGACGTCACGTGACGTCATTTTATTTTATTATTTTCTTTTCTTCTTCCTAACTAAACGTTTATTTTAATATGTTGCAATAGTCCTAGGACGATGAAATTTTTATGGGTTATTAGGCACGTGAGGAAATTTTGATTTCAATTATTGTCAGCACCCTATGACGTCACATGACGTCACAGCTAAAAAACAGTGCAAAATGGTGTTCGCGCTCTACTGCTGCCATATATGATCAGATTTTCTTCAAATTTTTACAGATGGTACATCTTGAAACTAAGGTGTGAATATTTTGTCAGGTAACCATATTCCGAAAAACCGAAGTATTGTGGCTGAAGTAAGATTCGAACATAGGACCAAAAATTTCATTTTAGGGTTTAAAGAATTTCGGAATGAGATAGAAAGTTGAAACTTACACAGTTTGCAGTTCTGCATAATTTCTTAATATATTTTGAATGGTGACGTCATATGACGTCATAAACATACTACTACTACTTTTTTTTTTCTTCGTAACTAAAGGCTTATTTTTCGCGGAATATAATGTCAGTTGTTCAGCATGAACATGATATACTACCAGAGGTGAGTCATTACATGAAACTTCTATCTCCAGCTTTTTGCATTAACGCAGGTTGCAGAAAGTCCTATCATTCGTTTAGACGAATGACATCTAGTTATTATTATTATTATTCTTTTCTTCCTCAAGGATTTTCATATGTTGCAATCGTCCTAGGAGAATGAAATTTCGATGGTATATTATTCATATGCGTAATTGAATAATTCTATAATTTCATATGCCTATGACGTCATTATGACGTCACAATTGGCAATTGCTACAAAAGTTTGTACGCGGTCCAGAGCGATAATTAATAAACCGATTTTTATCAAATTTTCACAGAATGTGTATATTACGTTCTAGTTGTGCATCTCGGTGTCCGTTTTTCAAAATTCGAAAAGCACAAGGTTCTATGGCGAATGCAAGATTCAAACCAAGGACGTCAAATTGATAAATGCTCATAAAATCGTCCCAAATGAGACAGAAGGTTGATATTTTGTCAGTATATAGATCTCCGATAGATTTAAATTTTTTTGTGAAAATAGACGTCTTGTGACGTCATATGACGTCATCAAATTCCTAATTTTTTAAACACATAATTATATATGTTAATATGGTCCAAGGACAATGAAATTTTGATGTCTTATTCTCCAAGAGAATTTATTTTGATTTCTATGATTTTCATATAGCTATGACGTCATATGACGTCACACGTGAAATAAGCTACAAAAGTTTGTACGCGGTCCAGAGCCATTATTAATAAACCCGATTTCATCAAATTTTCACAGAATGTGTATATTAAGTTCTAGTTGTGCATCCCGGTGTCCGTTTCTCAAAATTCGAAAAGTCCAAGGTTCTATAGCGAATCCAAGATTCGAAACCAAGGTCGTAAATTTTCAAATTCTTATAAATCGGTCCTATTTGAGATAGAAAGATGATTATTGGGTCAGTTTATAGGTCTCTGGGAGTTTAAATATTTTGTGAAATTAAATGTCATATGACGTCACGTGACGTCATTATATGATAATGAATTTCTAATTCTAACAAGATTATTTCTATATGTTGAAATTTTTGAAGGGCAATGCAAATTTAATGCTGTTGCTTACGATGCTCAAAATTCGATTTCAATGATTTTCAGAAGCCTATGACGTCATATGACGTCACATTTGAAATTGACTAAAAGTTTGTACACGGTCCAGAGCCATTATTAATGGGCCGATTTTCATCAAATTTTCACAGAATGTGTATATTACGTTCTTATTGTGTATACCGGTGTCCGTTTTTCAAAATTCGAAAAGTCCATGGTTCTTATAGCGAATCCAAGATTCGAACTAAGGTCGTAAATTTTTAAATGCTTTTAAATCTGTCCTATTTAAGATAGAAAGTTGATATTTAGTCAGTATATAGGTCTCTAGAAGTTTTAAATATTTTGTGAAAAGAAATGTCATATGACGTCACGTGACGTCATTATATGATAATGTATTTCTTATATTAACAAGAGTATTTCTATATTTTTGAAATTGTCGAAGGGTAATGAAAATTTAATGACGCATGCTTCAAAGGTGATATTTCGATTTCAATAATTTTCAGAAGTCTATTGACGTCATATGACGTCACATTTGAAAATAACTACAAAAGTTTGTACACGGTCCAGAGCCATTATTAATATGCCGATTTTCCATCAAATTTTCACAGAATGTGTATATTACGTTTTTATTGTGTATACCGGTGTCCGTTTTTCAAATTCGAAAAGTCCAAGCATCTATGGCGGATCCAAGATTCGAACCAAGGTTGTCAATTTTTAAATGCTTATAAAAACTGTCCTATTTGAGATAGAAAAGTTGAAATTTTGTCAGTTAGTAGGTCTCTGGTGTCTTAACAATTATGTGAAAAATAAACGTCATATGACGTCACGTGACGTCATTTTATTATTATTATTATTCTTTTCTTCTTCCAAACTAAACGTTTATTTTAATATGTTGCAATAGTCCTAGGACGATGACTTTTTATGGGTTATTAGGCACGTGTGGAAATTTTGATTTCAATTATTGTCAGCACCTATGACGTCACATGACGTCACAACTAAAAAACAGTGAAAAATGGTGTTCGCGCTCTACTGCTGCCATTTATGATCAGATTTTCTTCAAATTTTTACAGATGGTACATCTTGAAACTAAGGTGTGAATATTTTTTCAGCTAACCATAATTCCGAAAAACCGAAGTATTGTGGCTGAAGTAAGATTCGAACATAGGCCCCAAAATTTTATTTTTAGGGTTAAAGAATTTCGGAATGAGATAGAAAGTTGAAACTTACACAGTTTGCAGTTCTGCATAATTTCTTATATATTTTGAATGGTGAGTCATATGACGTCATAAACATTACTACTACTTAATTTTTTTTTCTTCGTAACTAAAGGCTTATTTTACGCGGAATATAATGTCAGTTGTTCAGCATGAACATGAAATACTACCAGAGGTGAGTCATTACATGAAACTTCTATATCCTGCTTTTTGCATTAACGCAGGTTGCAGAAAGTCCTATCATTCGTTTAGACGAATGACATCTAGTTATTATTATTCTTTTCTTCTTCCTAACTAAACGCTTATTTTTATATGTTTGCAATAGCCTTAGGACGTAATATTTTTATTGCGTATTAGCCGTGAGGAAATTGTGATTTCAATGATTTTTCAGCACTCTATGACGTCACATGACGTCACAGCTAAAATAGTGAAAAATGGTGTTCGCGCTCTACAGCCATCAGTAACGGTGGATTTTTTCAAATTTTCACAGATGGTACATCTTGAATCAAGGTGTGCATATCCTGTCAGCTAACCGAAATTTTCGAAAGACCGAAGTTCTGTGGCTGAAATAAGATTCGAACATAAGACCGAAAATTTCATTTTAGGATTAAAGAGCTTCAGCATGAGATAGAAAGTTGAAACTTGCACAGTTTGGCAGTTCTGCAGAATTTCTACATATATTTTGAAGTGGTGACGTCATATGACGTCATGTGACGTCATAGGCATACTTCTTAATTTTCTTTTAGGGCAATGATTTCGACTGATGCCAGTTGTTAGAATAATGAAAATTTCTAGAATTATGTAGTAAGGTATTGCGCTTTTGAACAAAAGCTCTTCAGCACCCTATGAGTCACATGAAGTCACAGCTTAAAAATAGTGAAAAATGGTGTTCGCGCTCTACAGCCGTATTTATAGCCGGATTTTCATCAAATTTTCACAGATGGTACATCTTGAATCAAAGGTGTGTATCGTCGCTTACCGAAATTCGAAAGACCGAAGTTCTGTGGCTGAAATAAGACTCGAACATAGGACCGAAAAATTTCATTTTAGGATTAAAGAGCTTCAGGATGAGATAGAAAGTTGAAACTTACACAGTTTGCAGTTCTGCATAATTTCTACAGATATTTTGAGTCGTGACGTATTTGACGTCTGTGACGTCATTAGGCATATTCTTAATTTTCATTTTAGGGCAATGATTTCGACATGATGCCAGTTGTTCAGAATAATGTTAAATTTCAGAGTTATGACAGTATGTATTGCGCTTTTGAACAAAAGCATCTTCAGCACCTTTTGACGTCTCATGACGTCACAGCTAAAATTAGTGAAAAAAATGGTGTTCGCGCTTACAGCCGTCATTATGGTCGGATTTACTTTAAATTTTCACAGATGGTACATCTTGAAACTAAGGTGTGCATATCCTGTCAGCTAACCGAAATTCCAAAAGACCGAAGTTCTGTGGCTGAAATAAGATTCGAACATAAGTCCGAAAATTTCATTTTAGGATTAAGGGCTTCAGGATGAGATAGAAAAGTTGAAACTTACACAGTTTGCAGTTCTGCGAATTTCTTACAAACATTTTGTGTCGTGACGTCATATGACGTCATGTGACGTCATAGGCATACTTCTTTAATTTTAAATTTTTAGGGTAATGATTTCGACATGATGCCTGTTGTTCAGAATAATGAAAATTTCAGAGTTATGACAGCTAAGTATGCGCTTTTGAATTAAAAGCATCTACAGCACCTATGACGTTATGTGACGTCACAGTTTAAATTAGTGAAAATGGTGTTCACGTCTACAGCTGCCATTTATGGCCGGATTTTATTCAAATTTTTCACAGATGGTATTCTTGAAACTAAGGTGTGCATCCCTGTCAGTTAACAGAAATTTCGAACGACCGAAGCTCTGTGGCTGAAATAAGATTCGAAACATAGGACCGAAAAATTTCATTTTAGGATTTTAAAAGAGCTTAGGATGAGATAAAAAGTTGAACTTACACAGTTTGCAGTTCTGCAGAATTTCTACATATATTTTGAGTCTTGACGTCATATGACGTCATAAGCATACTTCTTAATTTTCATTTTAAGGCAATGATTTTGACATGATGCCAGTTGTTCGAATAATAAAAAATTTCAGAGTTACGACAGTAGATTATCGTTCAGAACCAAAAGAATTTCCAGCACCCTATGACGTCATGTGACGTCAAAGCATAAAGAAGTCCATACGAAAAAAAAAAAAAAGTAAAGGTTAGAGAATTTAATATATATTCTTTCTCACGGAATTAATCTTAATATTTTTCAATTTTAGCAGAAAGTCCTATCATTCGTATCAAGAATGAATCTGTTATTATTATTCTTTTTTTCTTCCTAACTAACGCTTATTTTTCTATGTTGCAATACTCCTAGGCGATGAAATTTTTATGATTATTAGTCACGTTAGAAATTTTGATTTCTTGATTTTCATTTGCCTATGACGTCATATGACGTCACATTTGAAATTTGCTACAAAGTTTGTACGCGGTCTACAGCCAATGTTTGTGAACCGATTTTCATCAAATTTTTCACGTATTGTGTATATTAAGTTCTAGTTGTGCATCCCGGTGTCCGTTTTTCAAAATTCGAAAAGTCATGGTTCTATAGCGAATCCAAGATTGAACCAAGGTCGTAAATTTTTAAATGCTTATAAAATCTGTCCTATTTAAGATAGAAAGTTGATATTTAGTCAGTATATGGTCTCTAGAAGTTCTAAACATTTTGTGAAAAAATATGTCATTTGAGTCACGTGGACGTCATTATATGATAATGTATTTCTAATATTAACAAGAATATTTCTATATGTTGAATTGGTCGAAAGGCAATGAAAAATTTAAGACACATGGTTCAAACGCTGAAATTTGATTTCTATGATTTTCTATGCCTATGACGTCATATGACGTCACACTGGAATATGCAACAAAAGTTTGTACGCGGTCTACAGCCAATTGTTTATGAACCGATTTTCATCAAATTTTCGCAGAATGTGTATATTAAGTTCTAGTTGTGCATCCCGGTGTCCTTTTTTCAAATTCGAAAGTCCAAGGTTCTATAGCGATTCAAGTTTCCCGAACCAAGGTCGTAAATTTTCAAATTCTTATAAAATCGGTCCTATTTGAGATAGAAAGATGATTTTGGGTCGTATATAGGTCTCTGGGAGTCTTAAACATTTTGTGAAAATAAATGTCATATGACGTCACGTGACGCCATTATATGATAATGAATTTCTAATTCTAACAAGTTATTTCTATATCTTGAAATTTTCGAGGGCAATGAAAAATTAAGGCCGCATGCTTCAGATGCTGAAATTTCGATTTCAAAGACTTTCAGAAGCCTATGACGTCATATGACGCCCACATTTGAAATTGACTACGAAGTTTGTACACGGTCCAGAGCCATTTATTAATGGCCGATTTTCATTCAAATTTTTCACAGATGTGTATTTAAGTTCTCGTTGTGCATCTCTTTATCCGTTTTTCAAAATTCAAAAGTCCATGGTTCTTTTAGCGAATCCAAGATTCGAACCAAGGTCGTAAATTTTTAAATGCTTATAAAATCGGTCCTATTTGAGATAGAAAAGTGATAATTGATCAGTTTATAGGTCTCTAAGAGTCTTAAACATTTTGTGAAAATAAATGTCATATGACGTCACGTGACGTCATTATATGATAATGTATTTCTAATATTAACAAGAGTATTTTTTCTATATGTTGAAATTGTCTAAGGGCAATGAAAATTTAATGACAAATGATTCAGACGCTGAAATTTCGATTTCAATGATTTTCAGAAGCCTATGACGTCATATGACTTCACATTTAAAAATGACTACGAAAGTTTGTACACGGTCCAGAGCCATTATTTATGGGCCGATTTTCATCAAATTTTCACAGTATGTGTATATTACGTTCTTATTGTGTATACCGGTTGTCCGGTTTTTCAAAATTCGAAAAGTCCAAGCATCTATGGCGGATCCAAGATTCGAAACAAGGACGTCAATTTTTAAATGCTTATAAAAACTGTCTATTTGAGATAGAAAGTTGAAATTTTGTCAGTTAGTAGGTCTTGGGTGTCTTAACAATTATGTGAAAAATAAACGTCATATGACGTCACGTGACGTCATTTTTTATTTATTATTATTCTTTTCTTCTTCCTAACTAAACGCTTATTTTAATATGTTGCAATAGTCCTAGAACGATGAAATTTTTTATGGGTTTTTAGTCACGTGAGGAAATTTTGATTTCAATGATTGACAGCACCCTATGACGTCACATGACGTCACAGCTAAAAATAGGAAAAAATGGTTTTCGCGATCTACAGCCGACATTAATGGTCGGATTTTCTTCAAATTTTCACAGATGGTTACATCTTGAAACTAAGGTGTACATATCCTGTCAGCTAACCGAAATTCCGAAAGACCGAAGTTCTGTGGCTGAAATAAGATTCGAAACATAGGACCGAAAATTTCATTTAGGATTAAAGAGCTTCAGGATGAGATAGAAAGTTGAAACTTACACAGTATGCAGTTCTGCAGAATTTCTTAACATATTTTGAGTCGTGACGTCATATGACGTTATGTGACGTCATAAGCATACATCTTAATTTTCATTTAAAGGCAATGATTTCGACATGATGCCAGTTGTTCAGAATAATGAAAATTTCAGAGTTATGACAGTAATGTATGCGCTTTTAAACAAAAGCATCTTCAGCACCGTATGACTCATGTGACGTCAGGGCTAAAAATAGTGAAAAATGGTGTTCACGCTCTACAGCCGCCATTTATGGTCGAATTTTCTTCAAATTTTCACAGATGGTATATCTTGAAACTAAGATGTGTATATCCTTTAAGCTAACGAAATTCCGAAAGACCGAAGTTCTGTGGCTTAAATAATATTCGAACATAGGACCGAAAATTTCATTTTAGAATTAAAGAGCTTCAGAATGAGATAGAAAGTTGAAACTTACACAGTTTGCAGTTCTGCAGCATTTCTACAAACATTTTGAATCCAGACGTCATAGGACGTCATAAGCATTACCACTTAATTTTACTTTGGGGCAATGATTTCGACATGATGCCAATGTTCAGAATAATGAAAATTTCAGAGTTATTGCAGTAAAGTATGCGCTTTTGAGCAACAGCATTTTCAGCACCCTTTGACGTCACCTGCCGTAAGAGCTAAAAATAGTGAAAAATGGTATTCACGCTCTAGAGCCGCCATTTGTGGTCAGATTTTCTTCAAATTTTTACAGATGGTACAATCTTGAAACTAAGGCCTGAATATTTTGTCAGCTAACCTTAATTCCGAAAAACCGAAGTATTGTGGCTGAAGTAAGATTCGAACATAGGACCTTTGAACTAGAAATCAAGTTTGCAGTCATGTCCTGACGTCATATAACATCATGTTACGTCACAGACTAATACTTAGTTCTTATCATTTGCACTAATTTCGGAATTAATGTCAATTGTTCAGCATGAACATGAAATACTACCAGAGGTGAATCATTACATGAAACTTCTATCTCCTGCTTTTTGCATTAACACAGGTTGCAGAAAGTCCTATCATTCGTTTTCACGAATGACATCTAGTTATTATTATTATTCTTTTCTTCTTCCTAACTAAACGCTTATTTTTATATGTTGCAATGGACTAGGACGATGAAATTTTTATGGCTTATTAGTCACGTGAGGAAATTTTTGATTTCAATGATTTTCAGCACCCTATGACGTCACATGACGTCACAGCTAAAAATAGTGAAAAATGGTGTTCGCGCTCTACAGCCGTCATTTATGGTCGGATTTTCTTCAAATTTTCACAGATGGTACATCTTGAATCAAAGGTGTGCATATCCTGTCAGCTAACCGAAATTCCGAAAGACCGAAGTTCTGTGGCTGAAATCAGATTCGAACATAGGACCGAAAATTTCATTTTAGGATTAAAGAGCTTCAGGATGACACAGAAAGATGAAACTTACACAGTTTGCAGTTCTGCAGAATTTCTACAAATATTTTGAATCGTGACGTCATACGACGTCATATGACGTCATAAGCATACTTCTTAATTTTCATATTAGGGCAATGATTTCGACATGATGCCAGTTGTTCAGAATAATGAAAATTTCAGAGTTATGACAGTAAAGTATGCGCTTTTGAACAAAAGCATCTTCAGCACCCTATGACGTCACATGACGTCACAGCTAAAAACAGTGAAAAATGGTTTTCACGCTCTACAGCCGTCATTTATGGTCAGATTTTCTTAAAATTTTCACAGATGGTACACCTTGAAACTAAGGTGTGCATATCCTGTCAGCTAAGCGAAATTCCTAAAGACCGAAGTTTTGTGGCTGAAATAAGATTCGAACATAGGACCGAAAATTTCATTTTAGGATTAAAGAGCTTCAGAATGAGATAGAAAGTTGAAACTTACACAGTTTGCAGTTCTGCAGAATTTCTATATATATATTTTGAGTCCTGACCTCATATGACGTCATGTGACGTCATTAGCATACTTCTTATTTTCATATTAGGGCCATGATTTCGACATGATGCCAGTTGTTCAGAATAATGAAAATTTCAGAGTTATGACAGTAAAGTATACGCTTTTGAAGAAAAGAATTTTCAGCACCCTTTGACGTCATGTGACGTCAGAGCTAAAAATAGTGGAAAATGGTGTTCACGCTCTACAGCCGCCATTTATGGTCGGATTATCTTAAAATGTTCACAGATTGTACATCTTAAAACCCAAGGTGTGCATATCCTGTCCGCTAACCGAAATTCCGAAATACCGAAGTTCTGTGGATGAAATAAGATTCGAACATAGGACCGATAATTTCATTTTAGGATTAAAGAGCTTCAGGATGAAATAGAAAGTTGAAACTTACACAGTTTGCAGTTCTTCATAATTTCTTAACATGTTTTGAGTCGTGACGTCAAATTTCGTCATGTGACGTCATAAGCATACTTTTTAATTTTGATTTTATGGCAATGATTTCGACATGATGCCAGTTGTTCAGAATAATGAAAATTTCAGAGTAACTAAAAATATTGAAAAATTGTATTCGTGCTCTACAGCCGCCATTTATGATCAGATTTTCTTCAAATTTTTACAGATGGTACATCTTGAAACTAAGGTGTGAATATTTTGTCAGATAACCTTATTTCCGAAAAACGAAGTATTGTGGCTAAAGTAAAATTCGAACATAGGACCTTTAAACTAATTTCGGAATATAATGTCAATTGTTCAGCATGAACATGAAATACCAGAGGTGAGTCATTACATGAAACTTCTATCTCCTGCTTTTTGCATTAACACAGCTTGCAGAAAGTCCTATCATTCGTTTTCACGAATGACATCTAGTTATTATTATTATTCTTTTCTTCTTCCTAACTAAACGCTTATTAGGACTTTCTGCCTAAAGCAGAAAGTCCTATTGGGTTTGTTTTTTATTATTATTAGGACTTTCTGCCTAAAGCAGAAAGTCCTATTGGGTTTGTTATGTTTATTATTATTATTCTTTTCTTCTTCCTAACTAAAGCTTATTTTTTATGTTGCAATGGACATAGGACGATGAAATTTTTATGGCTTATTAGTCACGTGAGGAAATTTTGATTTCAATGATTTTCAGCACCCTATGACGTCACATGACGTCACAGCTAAAAATAGTGAAAAATGGTGTTCGCGCTCTACAGCCGTAATTTATGGTCGGATTTTCTTCAAATTTTCACAGATGGTACATCTTGAATCAAAGGTGTGCATATCCTGTCAGCTAACCGAAATTCGGAAAGACCGAAGTTCTGTGGCTGAAATAAGATTCGAACATAGGACCGAAAATTTCATTTTAGGATTAAAGAGCTTCAGGATGAGATAGAAAGTTGAAACTTACACAGTTTGCAGTTCTGCAGAATTTCTACAAATATTTTGAGTCGTGACGTCATATGACGTCATATGACGTCATAGGGATACTTCATAATTTTCATTTTAGGGCAATGATTTCGACATGATGCCAGTTGTTCAGAATAATGAAAATTTCAGAGTTATGACAGTAAAGTATGCGCTTTTGAACAAAAGCATCTTCAGCACACTATGACGTCACATGACGTCACAGCTAAAAATAGTGAAAAATGGTGTTCGCGCTCTACAGCCGTCATTTATGGTCGGATTTTCTTCAAATTTTCACAGATGGTACATCTTTAATCAAAGGTGTGCATTTCCTGTCAGCTAACTGAAATTCCGAAAGACCGAAGTTCTGTGGCTGAAATAAGATTCGAACATAGGACCGAAAATTTCATTTTAGGATTAAAGAGCTTCAGGATGAGATAGAAAGTTGAAACTTACACAGTTTGCAGTTCTGCAGAATTTCTAAATAAATTTTGATACGTGACGTCATATGACGTCATGTGAGATCATAGGCATACTTCTTAATTTTCATTTAAGGGGAATGATTTCGACATGATGCCAGTTGTTCAGAATAATGAAAATTTCAGAGTTCTGACAGTAAAGTATGCGCTTTTGAACAAAAGCATCTTCTGCACCCTATGACGTCACGTGACGTCGGAGCTAAAAATAGTGAAAAATGGTGTTCGCGCTCTACAGCCGTCATTTATGATCGGATTTTCTTCAAATGTTCACAGATGGTACATCTTGAAACTAAGGTGTGCATATCCTGTCAGCTAAGCGAAACTCCGAAAGACCGACGTTCTATGGCGGAAATAAGATTCGAACATAGGACCGAAAATTTCATTTTAAGATTAAAGAGCTTCAGGATGAGATACAATGTTGGGCCCTTACACTGTTTGCAGTTCTGCAGAATTTCTACATATAATTTGAGTTTTGACGTCATAGGACGTCATGTGACGTCATAAGCATACTTCTTAATTTTCATATTAGGGCAATGATTTCGACATGATACCAGTTAAAATTTCAGAGTTCTGACAGTAAAGTATGCGCTTTTGAACAAAAGCATCTTCAGCACCCTATTACGCCATATGACGTCACAGCTAAAAATAGTGAAAAATGTTGTTCACGCTCTACAGCCCCCATTTATGGTCGGATTTTTTTCAAATTTTCACTGATGGTACATCTTGAAACTAAGGTGTGCATATCCTGTAAGCTAACCGAAATTCCGAAAGACCGAAGATCTGTGGCTGAAATAAGATTCGAACATATGACCGAAAATTTCATTTTAGGATTAAAGAGCTTCTGGATTAGATAGACTGTTGAAACTATCACAATTTGCAGGTCTGAAGAATTTCTAAATAAATTTTGGGTCGTGACGTCATAAGACGTCATGTGACGCCATAAGCATACTTCTTAATTTTCATTTTAGGGCAATGATTTCGACATGTTCGCGCTCTACAGCCGCCATTTATGAACAGATTTTCTTCAAATTTTTACAGATGGTACATCTTGAAACTAAGGTGTGAATATTTTGTCAGCTAACCTTAATTCCGAAAGATCAAAGTATTGTGGCTGAAGTAAGATTCAAACATAGGACGTTTAAACTAGAAATCAAGTTTGCAGTCATGTCCTGACGTCATATGACATCATGTTACGTCACAGACTAATACTTAGTTCTTATCATTTGCACTAATTTCGGAATATAATGTCAATTGTTCAGCATGAACTTGAAATACTACCAGAGGTGAGACATTACATGGAACTTCTATCTCCTGCTTTTTGCATTAACATAGCTTGCAGAAAGTCCTATCATTCGTTTTCACGAATGACATCTAGTTATTAGGACTTTCTGCCTAAAGCAGAAAGTCCTATTGGGTTTGTTATGTTTATTATTATTAGGACTTTCTGCCCTTTCGGCAGAAAGTCCTATTGGGTTTGTTATGTTTATTCTTCTTCTTATTATTATTCTTTTTTTCTTCCTAACTAAACGCTTATTTTTCTATGTTGCAATACTCCTAGGACGATGAAATTTTTATGACTTATTAGTCACGTGAGGAAATTTTGATTTCTATGATTTTCATATGACGTCACATTTTAAAAATGCTTAAAAAGTTTGTACGCGGTCTACAGCAATTGTTTGTGAACCGATTTTCATCAAATTTTCACAGATTGTATATATTAAGTTCTTGTTGTGCATCCCGGTGTCCGTTTCTCAAAATTCGAAAAGTCCATGGTTCTATAGCGAATCCAAGATTCGAACCAAGGTCGTAAATTTTTTAAATGCTTATAAAATCTGTCCTATTTAAGATAGAAAGTTGATATTAAGTCAGTATATAGGTCTCTAGAAAATAAATGTCATATGACGTCGCGTGACGTCATTATATGATAATGTATTTCTAATATTAACAAGAATATTTCTATATGTTGAAATTGTCGAAGGGCAATGAAAATTTAATGACATATGCTTCAATCGCTGAAATTTTGATTTCTATGATTTTCATATGCCTATAACGTCATATGATGTCACACTGGAAATATGCAACAAAAGTTTGTACGCGGTCTACAGCCATTGTTTATGAACCGATTTTCATCAAATTTTCACAGAATGTGTATATTAAGTTCTGGTTGCGCATCCCGGTGTTCGTTTTTCAAAATTCGAAAAGTCCATGGTTCTATAGCGAATCCAAGATTCGAACCAAGGTCGTAAATTTTTAAATGCTTATAAAATCTGTCCTATTTAAGATAGAAAGTTGATATTTAGTCAGTATATAGGTCTCTAGAAGTTTTAAACATTTTGTGAAATAAATGTCATATGACGTCACGTGACGTCATTATATTATAATGTATTTCTAATATTAACAAGAATATTTCTATATGTTAAAATTGTCGAAGGGCAATGAAAATTTAATGACACATGCTTCAAAGGCTGAAATTTTGATTACAATGATTTTCATATGCCTATGACGTCATATGACGTCACACATGAAATATGCAACAAAAGTTTGTACGCGGTCTACAGCCATTGTTTATGAACCGATTGTCATCAAATTTTCACAGAATGTGTATTTAAGATCTAGTTGTGCATCTCGGTGTCCGTTTTTCAAAATTCGAAAAGTCCATGGTTCTATAGCGAATTCAAGATTCGAACCAAGGTCGTAAATATTTAAATGCTTATAAATTTGGATTTATTTGAGATAGAAATGTAATACTTGGTCAGTATATAGGTCTTTGGGAGTCTTAAACATTTTGTGAAAAGTAAACGTCACATGACGTCACTTGACGTCATTATATGAAAATGTATTTCTAATATTAATAAGAGTATTTCTATATGTTGAAATTGTCGAAGGGCAATGAAAATTTAATGACAAATGATTCAGACGCTGAAATTTCGATTTCAATGATTTTCAGAAGGCTATGACGTCATATGACGTCACATTTGAAATTGACTACGAAAGTTTGTACACGGACCAGAGCCATTATTAACGGGCCGATTTTTATCAAATTTTCACACAATGTGTATATTACGTTCTTATTGTGTATACCGGTGTCCGTTTTTCAAAATTCCAAAAGTCCAAGCATCTATGGCGGATCCAAGATTCGAACCAAGGACGTCAATTTTTAAATGCTTATAAAAACTGTCCTACTTGAGATAGAAAGTTGAAATTTTGTCAGTAAGTAGGTCTCTGGGTGTCTAACAAATGTGAAAATAAACATCATATGACGTCACGTGACGTCATTTTTTTATCATTATTATTCTTTTCTTCTTCCTAACTAAACGCTTATTTTAATATGTTGCAATAGTCCTAGGACGATGAAATTTTTATGGGTTATTAGTCACGTGAGGAAATTTTGTTTTCAATGATTTTCAGCAGCCTATGACGTCACATGACCTCACAGCTAAAAATAGTGAAAAATGGTGTTTGCGCACTACAGCCGTCATTTATAGTCGGATTTTCTTTAAATTTTCACAGATGGTACAACTTGAAACTAAGGTGTGCATATCCTGTCAGCTAACCGAAATTCCGAAAGACCGAAGTTCTGTGGCTGAAATAAGATTCGAACATAGGACCGAAAATTTCATTTTAGGATTAAAGAGCTTAAGGATGAGATACAAAGTTGAAACTTACACAGTTTGCAGTTCTACAGAATTTCTACATATATTTTGAATCGTGACGTCATAAGCATACTTCTTAATTTTCATTTTAGGGCAATGATTTCGACATGATGCCAGTTGTTCAGAATAATGAAAATTTCAGAGTTATGACAGTAAAGTATGCGCTTTTGAACAAAAGCATCTTCAGCACCCTATGTCGTCATATGAAGTCAGAGCTAAAAATAGTGAAAAATGGTGTTCGCGCTCTACAGCCGTCATTTATGGTCGGATTTTCTTAAAATTTTCACAGATGGTACATCTTGAAACTAAGGTGTGCATATCCTATCAGCTAAATGAATTTCCGAAAGACCGAAGTTCTGTGGCTGAAATAAGATTCGAACATAGGACCGAAAATTTCATTTTAACATTAAAGAGCTTCAGGATGAGATAGAAAGTTGAAACTTACACAGTTTTCAGTTCTGCTGAATTTCTCAAAATATTTTGAGTCGTGACGTCAAATGTCGTCATGTGACGTCATAAGCATACTTCTTAATTTTCATTTTAGTGCAATGATTTCGACATGATGCCAGTTGTTCAGAATAATGAAAATTTTAGAGTTATGACAGTAAAGTATGCGCTTTTGAACATAAGCATCTTCAGCACCCTATGTCGTCAGAGCTAAAAATAGTGAAAAATGGTGTTCGCGCTCTACAGCCGTCATTTATGGTCGGATTTTCTTAAAATTTTCACAGATGGTACATCTTGAAACTAAGGTGTGCATATCCTATCAGCTAAATGAATTTCCGAAAGACCGAAGTTCTGTGGCTGAAATAAGATTCGAACATAGGACCGAAAATTTCATTTTAGCATTAAAGAGCTTCAGGATGAGATAGAAAGTTGAAACTTACACAGTTTTCAGTTCTGCTGAATTTCTCAAAATATTTTGAGTCGTGACGTCAAATGTCGTCATGTGACGTCATAAGCATACTTCTTAATTTTCATTTTAGTGCAATGATTTCGACATGATGCCAGTTGTTCAGAATAATGAAAATTTTAGAGTTATGACAGTAAAGTATGCGCTTTTGAACAAAAGCATCTTCAGCACCCTATGACGTCATGTGACGTCACAGCTAAAAATATTGAAAAATGGTGTTTGCGCTCTACAGCAGCCATTTATGGTCGGATTTTCTTCTAATTTTCACAGATGGTACACCTTGAAACTAAGGTGTACATATCCTGCCAGCTTACCGAAATTGCGAAAAACCGAAGTTCTGTGGCTGAAGTAATATTCGAACATAGGACCAAAAATTTCATTTTAGGATTGTAGAGCTTCAGGATGAGATAGAAAGTTGAAACTTACACAGTTTGCAGTTCTGCAGCATTTCTACAAATATTTTGAATCGTGACGTCATATGCATGCTACTACTACTGCTATTTATTTATTTTTTCTTCGTAACTTAACGCTTATTTTTCGCGGAATATAATGTCAATTGTTCAGCATGAACATGAAATACTACCAGAGGTGAGTCTTTACATGAAACTTCTATCTCCTGCTTTTTGCATTAACACAGGTTGCAGAAAGTCCTATCATTCGTTTTGACGAATGACATCTAGTTAGGACTTTCTGCCTAAAGCAGAAAGTCCTATTGGGTTTGTTATGTTTATTATTATTATTCTTTTCTTCTTCCTAACTAAACGCTTATTTTTATATGTTGCAATAGTCCTAGGACGATAATATTTTTATGGCATATTAGTCACGTGAGGAAATTTTGATTTCAATGATTTTCAGCATCCTATGACGTCACATGACGTCACAGCTAAAAATAGTGAAAAATGGTGTTCGCGCTCTACAGCCGTCATTTATGGTCGGATTTTCTTCAAATTTTCACAGATGGTACATCTTGAATCAAAGGTGTGCATATCCTGTCAGCTAACCGAAATTCCGAAAGACCGAAGTTCTGTGGCAGAAATAAGATTCGAACATAAGACCGAAAATTTCATTTTAGGATTAAAGAGCTTCAGGATGAGATAGAAAGTTGAAACTTGCACAGTTTGCAGTTCTGCAGAATTTCTACATATATTTTGAGTGGTGACGTCATATGACGTCATATGACGTCATAGGCATACTTCTTAATTTTCATTTTAGCCATTGTTCAGAATAATGAAAATTTCAGAATTATGACAGTAAGTATGCGCTTTTGAACAAAAGCATCTTCAGCACCCTATGACGTCACATGACGTCACAGCTAAAAATAGTGAAAAATGGTGTTCGCGCTCTACAACCGTCATTTATAGTCGGATTTTCATCAAATTTTCACAGATGGTACATCTTGAAACTAAGGTGTGCATATCCTGTCAGCTTACCGAAATTCCGAAAGACCGAAGTTCTGTGGCTGAAATAAGATTCGAACATAGGACCGAAAATTTCATTTTAGGATTAAAGAGCTTCAGGATGAGATAGAAAGTTGAAACTTACACAGTTTGCAGTTCTGCAGAATTTCTACAGATATTTTGAGTCGTGACGTCATATGACGTCATGTGACGTCATAGGCATACTTCTTAATTTTCATTTTAGGGCAATGATTTCGACATGATGCCAGTTGTTCAGAATAATGAAAATTTCAGAATTATGACAGTAAGGTATGCGCTTTTGAACAAAAGCATCTTCAGCACCCTTTGACGTCACATGACGTCACAGCTAAAAATAGTGAAAAATGGTGTTCGCGCTCTACAACCGTCATTTATAGTCGGATTTTCATCAAATTTTCACAGATGGTACATCTTGAAACTAAGGTGTGCATATCCTGTCAGCTTACCGAAATTCCGAAAGACCGAAGTTCTGTGGCTGAAATAAGATTCGAACATAGGACCGAAAATTTCATTTTAGGATTAAAGAGCTTCAGGATGAGATAGAAAGTTGAAACTTACACAGTTTGCAGTTCTGCAGAATTTCTACAGATATTTTGAGTCGTGACGTCATATGACGTCATGTGACGTCATAGGCATACTTCTTAATTTTCATTTTAGGGCAATGATTTCGACATGATGCCAGTTGTTCAGAATAATGAAAATTTCAGAGTTATGACAGTAAACTATGCGCTTTTAAACAAAAGCATCTTCAGTACCTATGACGTCACATGACGTCACAGCTAAAAATAGTGAAAAATGGTGTTCGCGCTCTACAGCCGTCATTTATGGTCGGATTTTCTTTAAATTTTCACAGATGGTTCATCTTGAAACTAAGGTGTGCATATCCTGTCAGCTAACCGAAACTCCGAAAGACCGAAGTTCTGTGGCTGAAATAAGATTCGAGCATAGGACCGAAAATTTCATTTTAGGATTAAAGAGCTTTAGAATGAGATAAAAAGTTGAAACTTACACAGTTTGCAGTTCTACAGAATTCCTACGTATATTTTAAGTCTTGACGTCATATGACGTCATGTGACGTCATAAACATTCTTCTTAATTTTCATTTTAAGGCAATGATTTTGACATGATGCCAGTTGTTCAGAATAATGAAAATTTCAGAGTTACGACAGTAAAGTATGCGCCTTTGACAAAAGAATTTTCAGCACCCTATGACGTCATGTGACGTCAAAGCTAAAAGAAGTCCATAGGAAAAAAAAAAATAAGTAAAAGGTAGAGAATTTAATATATATTCTTTCTAACGGAATTAATCTTAATATTTTTCAATTTTAGCAGAAAGTCCTATCATTCGTATCAACGAATGAAATCTAGTTATTATTAGGACTTTCTGCCTAAAGCAGAAAGTCCTATTGGGTTTGTTATGTTTATTAGGACTTTCTGCCTAAAGCAGAAAGTCCTATTGGGTTTGTTATGTTTATTATTAGGACTTTCTGCCTAAAGCAGAAAGTCCTATTGGGTTTGTTATGTTTATTATTATTATTATTATTATTATTCTTTTCTTCTTCCTAACTAAACGCTTATTTTTATATGTTGCAATAGTCCTAGGACGATGAAATTTTTATGGCTTATTAGTCATGTGAGGAAATTTTGATTTCAATGATTTTCAGCACCCTATGACGTCACATGACGTCACAGCTAAAAATAGTGAAAAATGGTGTTCGCGCTCTACAGCCGTCATTTATGGTCGGATTTTCTTCAAATTTTTACAGATGGTACATCTTGAATCAAAGGTGTGCATATCCTGTCAGCTAACCGAAATTCCGAAAGACCGAAGTTCTGTGGCTGAAATAAGATTCGAACATAGGACCGAAAATTTCATTTTAGGATAAAAGAGCTTCAGGATGAGATAGAAAGTTGAAACTTACACAGTTTGCAGTTCTGCAGAATTTCTACAAATATTTTGAGGCGTGACGTCATATGACGTCATGTGACGTCATAAGCATACTTCTTAATTTTCATTTTAGGGCAATGATTTCGACATGATGCCAGTTGTTCAGAATAATGAAAATTTCAGAGTTATGAAAGCAAAGTATGCGCTTTTGAACAAAAGCATCTTCAGTACCCTATGACGTCATGTGACGTCACAGCTAAAAATAGTGAAAAAAGGTGTTCGCGCTCTACAGCCGTCATTTATGGTCGGATTTTCTTCAAATTTTCACAGATGGTACATCTTGAATCAAAGGTGTGCATATCCTGTCAGCTAACCGAAATTCCGAAAGACCGAAGTTCTGTGGCTGAAATAAGATTCGAACATAGGACCGAAAATTTCATTTTAGGATAAAAGAGCTTCAGGATGAGATGGAAAGTTGAAACTTACACAGTTTGCAGTTCTGCAGAATTTCTACAAAAATTTTGAGTCGTGACGTCATATGAAGTCATGTGACGTCATAAGCATACTTCTTAATTTTCATATTTGGGCAATGATTTCGACATGATGCCAGTTGTTCAGAATAATGAAAATTTCAGAGTTAGGAAAGCAAAGTATGCGCTTTTGAAGAAAAGCATCTTCAGCACCCTATGACGTCACATGACGTCACAGCAAAAAATAGTGAAAAATGGTGTTTACGCTCTACAGCCGTCATTTATGGTCGGATTTTCTTCAAATTTTCACAGATGGTACATTTTGAAACTCAGGTGTGCATATCCTGTCAACTAACCGAAATTCCCAAAGACCGAAGTTCTGTGGCTGAAATAAGATTCGAACATAGGACCGATAATTTCATTTTAGGATTAAAGAGCTTCAGGATGAGATAGAAAGTTGAAACTTACACAGTTTGCAGTTCTGCAGAATTTCTACATATATCTTGAGTCTTGACGTCATATGACGTCTTGTGACGTCATAAGCATACTTCTTAATTTTCATATTTGGGCAATGATTTTGACATGATGCCAGTTGTTCAGAATAACGAAAATTTCAGAGTTATGACAGTAAAATATGCCCTTTTGAACAAAAGCATCTTTAGCACACTATGACGTCATGTGACGTCAGAGCTAAATATAGTGAAAAATGGTGTTCACGATCTACAGCCGCCATTTATGGTCGGATTTTCTTCAAATTTTCACAGATGGTACATCTTGAAAGTTAGGTGTGCATATCCTGTCAGCTAATCGAAATTCCGAAAGACCGAAGTTCTGTGGCTGAAATAAGATTCGAACATAGGACCGAAAATTTCATTTTAGGATTAGAGAGCTTCAGGATGAGATAGAAAGTTGAAACTTAAACAGTTTGCAGTTCTGCAGAATTTCTACATATGTTTAGAGTTATGATATCATATGACGTCATGTGACGTCACAGACTAATACTTAGTTCTTATCATTTGCACTAATTTCGGAATATAATGTCAATTGTTCAGCATGAACATGAAATACTACCAGAGGTGAGTCATTACATGAAACTTCTATCTCCTGCTTTTTGCATTAACACAGCTTGCAGAAAGTCCTATCATTCGTTTTCACGAATGACATCTAGTTATTATTATTATTATTATTCTTTTCTTCTTCCTAACTAAACGCTTATTTTTATATGTTGCAATAGTCCTAGGACGATGAAATTTATATGGCTTATTAGTCACGTGAGGAAATTTTGATTTCAATGATTTTCAGCACCCTATGACGTCACATGACGTGACAGCTAAAAATAGTGAAAAATGGTGTTCGCGCTCTACAGCCGTCATTTATGGTCGGATTTTCTTCAAATTTTTACAGATGGTACATCTTGAATCAAAGGTGTGCATATCCTGTTAGCTAACCGAAATTCCGAAAGACCGAAGTTCTGTGGCTGAAATAAGATTCGAACATAGGACCGAAAATTTCATTTTAGGATAAAAGAGCTTCAGGATGAGATAGAAAGTTGAAACTTACACAGTTTGCAGTTCTGCAGAATTTCTACAAATATTTTGAGGCGTGACGTCATATGACGTCATGTGACGTCATAAGCATACTTCTTAATTTTCATTTTAGGGCAATGATTTCGACATGATGCCAGTTGTTCAGAATAATGAAAATTTCAGAGTTATGAAAGGAAAGTATGCGCTTTTGAACAAAAGCATCTTCAGCACCCTATGACGTCATGTGACGTCACAGCTAAAAATAGTGAAAAAAGGTGTTCGCGCTCTACAGCCGTCATTTATGGTCGGATTTTCTTCAAATTTTCACAGATGGTACATCTTGAATCAAAGGTGTGCATATCCTGTCAGCTAACCGAAATTCCGAAAGACCGAAGTTCTGTGGCTGAAATAAGATTCGAACATAGGACCGAAAATTTCATTTTAGGATAAAAGAGCTTCAGGATGAGATGGAAAGTTGAAACTTACACAGTTTGCAGTTCTGCAGAATTTCTACAAATATTTTGAGTCGTGACGTCATATGAAGTCATGTGACGTCATAAGCATACTTCTTAATTTTCATTTTAGGGCAATGATTTCGACATGATGCCAGTTGTTCAGAATAATGAAAATTTCAGAGTTATGAAAGCAAAGTATGCGCTTTTGAAGAAAAGCATCTTCAGCACCCTATGACGTCACATGACGTCACAGCAAAAAATAGTGAAAAATGGTTTTTACGCTCTACAGCCGTCATTTATGGTCGGATTTTCTTCAAATTTTCACAGATGGTACATTTTGAAACTCTGGTGTGCATATCCTGTCAACTAACCGAAATTCCGAAAGACCGAATTTCTGTGGCTGAAATAAGATTCGAACATAGGACCGATAATTTCATTTTAGGATTAAAGAGCTTCAGGATGAGATAGAAAGTTGAAACTTACACAGTTTGCAGTTCTGCAGAATTTCTACATATATCTTGAGTCTTGACGTCATATGACGTCTTGTGACGTCATAAGCATACTTCTTAATTTTCATTTTTGGGCAATGATTTTGACATGATGCCAGTTGTTCAGAATAACGAAAATTTCAGAGTTATGACAGTAAAATATGCCCTTTTGAACAAAAGCATCTTTAGCACACTATGACGTCATGTGACGTCAGAGCTAAATATAGTGAAAAATGGTGTTCACGCTCTACAGCCGCTATTTATGGTCGGATTTTCTTCAAATTTTCACAGATGGTACATCTTGAATCAAAGGTGTGCATATCCTTTCAGCTAACCGAAATTCCGAAAGACCGAAGTTCTGTGGCTGAAATAAGATTCGAACATTGGACCGAAAATTTCATTTTAGGATAAAAGAGCTTCAGGATGAGATAGAAAGTTGAAACTTACACAGTTTGTAGTTCTGCAGAATTTCTACAAATATTTTGAGGCCTTACGTCATATGACGTCATGTGACGTCATAAGCATACTTCTTAATTTTCATTTTTGGGCAATGATTTCGACATGATACCAGTTGTTCAGAATAATGAAAATTTCAGAGTTATGAAAGTAAAGTATGCGCTTTTGAACAAAACCATCTTCAGCACCCTATGACGTCACATGACGTTACAGCAAAAAATAATGAAAAATGGTATTCGCGCTCTACAGCCGTCATTTATGGTCGGATTTTCTTCAAATTTTCACAGATGGTACATCTTGAATCAAAGGTGTGCATATCCTTTCAGCTAACCGAAATTCCGAAAGACCGAAGTTCTGTGGCTGAAATAAGATTCGAACATTGGACCGAAAATTTCATTTTAGGATAAAAGAGCTTCAGGATGAGATAGAAAGTTGAAACTTACACAGTTTGTAGTTCTGCAGAATTTCTACAAATATTTTGAGGCCTTACGTCATATGACGTCATGTGACGTCATAAGCATACTTCTTAATTTTCATTTTTGGGCAATGATTTCGACATGATACCAGTTGTTCAGAATAATGAAAATTTCAGAGTTATGAAAGTAAAGTATGCGCTTTTGAACAAAACCATCTTCAGCACCCTATGACGTCACATGACGTTACAGCAAAAAATAATGAAAAATGGTATTCGCGCTCTACAGCCGTCATTTATGGTCGGATTTTCTTCAAATTTTCACAGATGGTACATCTTGAAACAAAGGTGTGAATATCCTGTCAGCAAACCGAAGTTCCGAAAGACCGAAGTTCTGTGGCTGAAATAAGATTCGAACATAGGACCGAAAATTTTATTTTACGATTAAAGAGCTTCTGGATGAGATAGAAAGTTGAAACTTACACAGTTTGCAGTTCTGCAGAATTTCTACATATATTTTGAGTCATGACGTCATATGACGTCATGTGACATCATAAGCATACTTCTTAATTTTCATTTTAGGGCAATGATTTTGACATGATGCCAGTTGTTCAGAATAATGAAAATTTCAGAGTTATGACAGTAAAGTATGCGCTTTAAAACAAAAGCATCTTCAGCACCCTATGACGTCACATGACGTCACAGCTAAAAATAGTGAAAAATGGTGTTCACGCTCTACAGCAGTCATTTATGGTCGGATTTTCTTCAAATTTTCACAGATGGTACATCATGAAACTAAGGTGTGCATATCCTGTCAACTAACCGAAATTCCGAAAGACCGAAGTTCTGTGGCTGAAATAAGATTCGAACATAGGACCGAAAACTTCATTTTAGGATTAAAGAGCTTCTGGATGAGATAGAAAGTTGAAACTTACACAGTTTGCAATTCTGCAGAATTTCTACATATATTTTGAGTCATGGCGTCATATGACGTCATGTGACGTCATAAGCATACTTCCTAATTTTCATTTTAGGGCAATGATTTCGACATGATGCCAGTTGTTCAGAATAATGAAAATTTCAGAGTTATGAAAGTAAAGTATGCGCTTTTGAACAAAAGCATCTTCTGCACCCTATTACGTCATGTGACGTCACAGCTAAAAATAGTGAAAAATGGTGTTCGCGCTCTACAGCCGCCATTTATGGTCGAATTTTCTTCAAATTTTCACAGATGGTACATCTTGAAACTAAGATTTGCATATACTTTCAACTAACAGAAATTCCGAAAGACCGAACTGCTGTGGCTGAAATAAGATTCGAACATAGGACCGAAAATTTCATTTTAGGATTAAAGATCTTCAGGATGAGATAGAAAGTTGAAACTTACACAGTTTTCAGTTCTGCAGAATTTCTACAAATACCTTGAGTTTTGACGTCATATGACGTGATGTGACGTCATAAGCATACTTCTCAATTTTCATTTTAGGGCAATGATTTCGACATGATGCCAGTTGTTCAGAATAACGAAAATTTCAGAGTTATGAAAGTAAAGTATACGCTTTTGAACAAGAGAATTTTCAGTACGCTATGACGTCATGTGTCGTCAGAGCTAAAAATAGTGTAATACTTAGTTCTTATCATTTGCACTTCTTTCGGAATATAATGTCAATTGTTCAGCATGAACATGAAATACTACCAGAGGTGAGTCATTACATGAAACTTCTATCTCCTGCTTTTTGCATTAACACAGCTTGCAGAAAGTCCTATCATTCGTTTTCACGAATGACATCTAGTTCTTATTCTTCTTATTATTCTTTTTTTCTTCCTCTTATATTTGTGTTAATTTCGAGGTGTTGCCATTGACTCAGAACAATGAAAATTTTATGGCATATATTTCAAACCATGTGCTTTCGGATGCAAGGTATTACATATTCATATGACGTCATATAACGTCAGATTTGACGTCAGGTGAAAAAGTTTGTACGCGGTCTACAGCCATTATTTCTTGACCGATTTTCATCAAATTTTCACAGAATGTGTATATTAGGCTCTAGTTGTGCATCCCGATGTCCGTTTTTCCAAATTCGAAAAGGCAAATGTTTTATGGCGGATCCAAGATTCGAACCATTGACGTCAAATTTCAAATGCGTATAAAATCGCTTCGAGAAAAGCTAGAAAACTGATATTTGGACTGAATATTAGTCTCTAGGTCTTCTTTAGATTCTGAAAAGATGAATGCCATATGACGTCATATGACGTCATAATGGTATTTAAACTTTCGTATTCAAACTTAACGGTTTTTAAGCCCTGTAGGCTTTATTTTTTGTATGATTTGCTTGAAATTTTGTCTGAAGATGCAGTATTAGATTCTATGGAGCCATGTCACTTCCGTTTCCGGAAAATCCCAAAGGTCAAGGTCATATATCAATTATCGGGTTTTTCTTCGGCCTTAAATATCTCAAAAACGGTAAATATTCTATCGAGACACTATGCGTATAATTTGTAGTGCTTAGAAAGACCTTTCAGATGATATTTAGTTTTTGATGATCGGGGTTGAATCGGTTGAGTTATGGCGGAAAAACAAATATTTGGTCACCCCCAGTGTGTTTAACAGTTTATATCTCGAACATCTTTGATTTTTGAAAATATGATGATGAATATTATTTGTAGAGCAATGTTTGACCGTTCTTTTGATGCTTAAAGTTTAGTGATTGGCCTAAGATTCATGGAGTTATGGGGAAAAAACGAAATTCTTGCATATAGCTTTGGTGATTTTTTCATTCTTCTTGAGGTTTAAAAGCTTATATCTCAAAAAGTATTAAAAATATTCCTAAACATAAAGCGTGTGAAATGTAGAGAATTTTCAGACGATTATTTTGAAAAAAATTTAAACATGTAGAATTTCAGCGATTTTGCCGTTATGTAAGAGTTTCACGGCTTATATCTTAAGACTCATAATTAATAAGTCAACACATTAAGCAAATGGTATGTAGAGAATTTTAAGACGATTTTTTTGGTACCTAAAGTTTTGAAATTGATCAAAGTATAAGGAAGTTACATCAAAAATACGAATATAAACCCAAGTGTAAGAATTTTCGAGAAATATCCTACTTTCGCTTTCACGTTAATTGAAGCATTTTCGGAAAATATGTAAGTTTACAGCTATGTATTAGTCATATAAATTGCAAACAACTTTTTACTTATATTATATTGATATTACTAGCTAAACAAGCGTACCCTTTCCGGTGGCCGAGTGGTTAGAGCGTCCGCCTCGGGAGCGGAAGGTCGTGGGTTCGATCCCCGACCCGACATACCAAAGTCGTAAAAAATGGTACTGTTATAGCTCCCTTGCTTGGCGCTCAGCATATAAGGGTATTTGCAGGACTGGTTAGCGCGGTATCAGGATGATGTGACTGGGTGTGGTATCATGCCACATGTCTACGGCGTGATACTGCAGTGTGGTAGTCCTATACCCGCATGAAGTAGACATCGTGACTGGCTGAATTACTGTCGGTGGGACGTTAAACCCAACAAACAAACTGATATCATATATAGCAGTGTTTACTACACCGATCCCTACACACGAGGTGTGCACGCTGGCGCATGTTGACGTCTTTTGTAAACATTTATTAAAGTTGCTTAAATAATCATGTTTATAGATAAACATTTACATAAGAATGAGGAGTTTCGGAAATATTTTTTGCAAAGGGACTCCTAAGGAAAGAAAAAGATGCTAAATTAAATACTAAAATACAAGTATAGATTATTAGGTTTAACGTCCCACCGACAGTATTTAAGTCATTTGGAGACAATGTCTACTTGAGACAAATGTAGTGTTGTCACACTGCACAGTATCACGTCATAGACAGTTGGCATGATACCACACCCAGTCACATTATCCGGACACCGGGCCATCAGTCCTAGAACTACCCTTATTAAGCTGAGCGCCAACCAAGGGAGCTATACCAGTACCTATGTTTACGAATTTGGTAAATACAAGAATTGAATAATTGATATAACGTTTTTAAACAACTTACAGATCATGTGTTATCTCGTTTGATTTGGTATTTCCGGGGTATTCCTAGCCTTGATATCTTCCGCTGACACCGACTTTTTTAAACGATTATTTTTTACATATTTCGTTCTTTCCTTAATGTCAGTCAGTTGATATTTTCCGATTTCTCAACTAATTCAAACAAGATAAATAAATAAAAAACAGCTATCACATAAATTGATTGAAATCTGAAAAAAAAATGAGCCGACAGTCAAAATATGCGCGAAATTTATGTGTTACATCCATTTTTGGAAAGCACGTGCACGTGTGTGAATACTTTAACAACACATAACATTTATATGGTGCCATCTTCTAATATAGCAGCATAACGTAGTAATAGGGCGGGACAAACTCTAAGTTAGTCAGTGTTAATTAAGTATAGGTTAGTGTTTTTTTTAGTAAGCATTAAGTCCATTAAATCGGTGTGGCACGGCAAAGCCGCGCGACCGATTTAATGGACTTAATGCTTACTAAATAACACTAATCTACTTAGTGTTTGAAATTATGTTTTGAAATTTAACGCAGTCGCACATTCCAAATATAGTATTGATTTTTTAGACTCCGCCCTATCAACCTGTTCCCGGCGTGAATTACATCACGTGACATGTGACTTCATAGGCATACTTCTTAATTTTCATTTTAGGGCAATGATTTCGACATGATGGCTGTTGTTCAGAGTAATGAAAATTTCAGAGTTATGACAGTAAACTATGCGCTTTTGAAAAAAAAAGCATCTTCAGCACCCTATGACGTCAAATAACGTCACAGCTAAAAACAGTGAAAGATGGTGTTCGCGCTCTGCAGCCGTCATTTATGGTCGGATTTTCTTCAAATTTTCACAGATGGTATATCTTGAAACTAAAGTGTGCATATCCTGACAGCTAACCGAAATTCCGAAAGACCGAAGTTCTGTGGCTGAAATAAGATTTGAACATAGGACCGAAAATTTCATTTTATGATTTCATTTTATGATTAAAGAGCTTCAGAATGAGAAAATTGAAACTTACACAGTTTGCAGTTCTGCAGAA
>CM037777.1:71240786-71264562 GCA_021229015.1 Solen grandis
AGGTGAGTTTGATTATGGCTCTGACCGGTCAATTAGGTCATGAGTTAAGCCCCTTTTAATATAAAAAAATGCAAGATTTCACTTTGTTTACGCTCTAGCATCTTCATCTTTTGAGCAATCATCTTTAAACTTTAAGACAATGTTTATGACCATGTCTCGACTGAGTTCGAATATGGCTGATATCAGCCAATTGGGTCAGGAGTTATGCCCCTTTTAATATTAAAAAAAAAACGCCAGATTTCCCTTTGTTTACACTCTAGCATCTTCATTTTTTAACAAACATCTTCAAACTTTATGACATTGTTTATGACCATAATGTCTCGATTGAGTTTGATTATGGCTGAGATCGGTCAATTAGGTTAGGAGTTAAGCCCCTTTTAATATATAAAAAATGCCCAATTTCACTTTGTTTACACTCTACCATCTTCATTTTTAGCTGACCTGAGTACAACGTGCTCAAGGTGAGCTTTTGTGATTGCCCTTCGTCCGGCGTCCGTCGTCTGTCGTGCGTCGTCAGCAAAAAACCTTGGACATTTTTGGCCCAATCTTCATGAAACTTGGTCAGAAATTTGCTTCCGTAAAGTCTTGGACAAGTTTGAATTTGGGTCATGTGGGGTCAAAAGGTAGGTCACGAGGTCAAATCTCAATAAAACCTTGTTAACACTCTAGATGCCACATTTTTTTCCCAATCTTCATGAAACTTGTTCAGGATGTTTGCCTCCATAAAATCTTGGACAAGTTCGAATTTGGGCCATGTGGTGTCAAAAAATAGGCCACGAGGTCAAATCTCGGAAGAACTTTGTTAACACACAAGTGGCCACATTTTTGGCCCAATCTTCATGAAACTTGGTCAGAATGTTTGTTTCCATAAAATCTTGGACATGTTTGAGTTTGGATCATGTGGGGTCAAAAAGTAGGTTACAAGGTCAAATCTTAGAAAAACCTTGTTAACACTCTAGAGGCCACATTTGGCCTAATCTTCATGAAACTTGGTCGGAATATCTATTTCCAAAAAATCTTGAACAAGTTTGATGTTGGGTAATGTGGGGTCAAAAGGTAGGTCAATATAAAAAATGCAACATATGTTGATCATTTATAATCAGGTGAGCGATTCAGGGCCATTATGGCCCTCTTGTTTTTATATAGTTCCTCTCAGTATTGTTTTTGTTCTTGTTCTTTCAAATAGAAAATGTTTTCTGAGTTAAACAGTACTCTGTATAGTCCGTCCGTTCGTGCGTGCGGGCTTTCGCTCGTTCGCCCGTCCGTCCGTCATACCTCAGGTTGACCTTTGCGTTCAAGCTTCTTATGTCCCAGTTTGAAGAAAAGGGGGCCATATTGTTTTGCAAATGAAGGTCGGTCGGTCTGTCTGTCGGTCGATCGGTAGGTCGGTCGGTCCTTTGGTAGACCACTTCGTTTCCGATCAATAATTGGAGAACGTTTGGACCCACATTCCTCAAACGTCATAGGGTGATTGGTCATGACAAGCAGATGACTCCTAATACTTTTGGGTTCATTTGGTCAAGGGTCAAGGTCACAGTGACCTCAAATGTGAAAATCATTTCCGATGAATAACTGGAAATGCTTGGGCCTACATTTCTCAAACTTCATAGGGTGATCGGTCATGACTAATAGATGACAGTAGTAAGGGCATCTCTTTGGCGTCAAGACTGCGCATGCACAGGAGTGACGTCATCAGATTATTTGCGCATGTGCGGCGGCCATATTGGTTTTCTAGCATGACATCATCGTTCTAATTTTAGAATGATATCATGAGCTATATTTAGAATGACATCATGATCTATAATTAGAATGACATCCTGATCTATATTTAGAATGACATCATGATCTATATTTAGAATGACATCATGATCTATAGTTAGAAATGACATCAATGTACAGAGTTGTACATTTGACCTAGGGCTAAGGAGATTGAGGGTCAAGTCTTAGGCGGAGACACATGGTAAACACAAAAGTACATGAGATACAACAGAGGTATTGATAGTCCCAATGATATACAGAGCTGACTTGTATATTCAGTCATAAGGCTTAATCACGGACATTGAGGGTCAGGTCCTCAGCCTAGACGGGGACTATACAAAATCTTAAATCAATAATGTTATCAACATATGATCATCATACAATAAACATACAATATATAAAACTATATCAAATAATATTTAGAAAAAAATAATAACGGCATTACTTACGATGTGAACAGCTCCACGTTCTGTCATAAAATGAACTCAACACTCATGTTTTACGTGTAATCTGCCGTTTATGGTCATAGTATTTCCGGAAACTATATTTAGAAATGTATTTAGCACTTGACAACTAGAATAAACCAGAATTAACCAGTTGTTATCTAAAATTACCTATGATTTTGATCAACAACCAATCAGAATAGAGAGCGATGACGTTATGTTTAAAAATAAAGTCAATATTGGAACGCATTTTTTTAACATGCCTGTACACGTTACTTCAACACAAAATGGAAATAAAGATCAAATTTTCAGAATTCGGACGTGTGTGGAACACACCTTTTGAACGTGTCTGTACACGTTATTTCAACACAATTTTTGAACATGTCTGTACACGTTATTTCAACATGAAATGGAAATAAAGATCAATTCCTCAGAATTCAGGTGTGCGTGGAACACAATTTTTGAACATGTCTGTACACGTTATTTCAACATAATGACTTCTTTGCGAATATTGAAATCATTTAAAACAGGCACCAGTACATTTCATAATCACATACACAGTGACCTATATACCAGCAGAAAGAAAAACATCTTAGTTTGTATATGATTATATAAGCACATTCTCATACTTAAAGTATCAAATTTAATGAAGTATATGAACACGTACATGTATACATGTAACATTTTCATGTTATATTCCCCCTCTCTCTCTCTCTCTCTCTCTCTCTCTCTCTCACACACACACACACACACAGTCACGTTCGCGCAACACACACACACACACGCACACGTGATATACCATTTTAAGTCAAAGTATTTCCGGTAATTATTCTTGGAAATGTATTTCCAGTATACAACTAGGGTAAACCAGAGATAACTGGTTTACAATTTGAAGCGACCAATGCCATGTCTTCATTTTATATCGATTGAACAAGTCTAGACATGTTGTCTAAAAATAACCATGACTTAGATCAACAACCAATCAGAAACAAAATGTAGTATTACAACCAATGACATCTTTCATTCCATGAATTGGCGCGACATTGCACAACAACAAGCAATCATTTTTACTTTATGAACCTATGAGGCGTATACACACACACGCGTACACTATTCAAGCAAAATCATAGAATGCGTTCTGGAAATGAAATGGACATGCCGAGTAAGGTAACCTTTTTAATATATAAATCACCTACCTTTTTTTCCTCAGTATCTATTTTTTTATATCACACAACAGAATTTCCAAAAAGTGAATGACATGTATAACCATTAGTCTTTAGAAATTTCCTGCACACAAAAAATTCCAACTGATCACTCTAAGAGAGCATACATAGAAAAAAAATACCTGTGTACTCTGTGCGTGAAAAAGATTATGTTTATGATGTCTGTGTATGTTTTGGGCTTCGCTAACTTAAAACACGGCACTCTTAACAGCTGTGACCTTGCAGCAGAAAAGCTAATTAAAAAGTCATTACCTCTTTCAGTTTACCAAATTATATACCATTCGAATATAAGTATAAAACATTGAACGAATTTTGTTATTTTGATTTCAGAAATCAATTGATTGATATTGTTTAAGTGCAAATTAAGTCTAAATACATGATTGATCCAATATTGATTATTTATCGCTTTTTGTTATATAATAAAAAAAACAATATTTCTTTTTTTTCTGCTCTAGCATTTAGTCATTTGAGTATACGAATATTGTTATTTTGAATTTTTAGAACTCAATTTTTTTTTTATATTGTTTTAGTGCAAATCAATTCTAAATACATGATTTATCTAATATTGATTATTTATTGATTTTTGTTATATCATACAAAAAAAAATCAATATTTTCCTTTTGTTCACTAATATTTAGTCATTTGAACAAACAAATAGTAAGAAGCTTCAAAATAAATCTGTTGTTTTTATTTTCAATCGAATTATTGTCAATTATCGATTTCATTGATTTCCCCCACCCACTTTTTTAAAGGTACAGTGTTAAAAGGTAATATCTCCCTTAGTTATTAACCGATTTGAATCATTTTCATAGCAATGGAAAGCTCAAAGTCCGGAACCATGATGAATAAAAACCGGAATTTTATCCGATTTGAATATTTTTTTTTTAAAAAAATATCTTTACTTTGAACACTCTTAACTTTAATATTTTTTTAGCTTAAAGCTCAAAGAATCTTTACTTGAACCTCTAACCGAGTCCATGATAAATATAAAAAAACGGAAATGACGTCAACACATGTAAAAAATGACTCTATCTTCCTTTGTTGTTATCCGATTTGAATATTTTTTATAGCTTTTGAAAGCTCAAAGCGATATCTTTACTTTGAACAGTCTTAACCGGAAGTCCATGATGAATAAAAACCGGAAATGACGTCATCACATGTAAAAAATGACTCTATCTTCCTTAGTTGTTATCCGATTTGAATATTTTTTATAGCTATGGAAAGCTCAAAGTGAGATCTTTACTTTGAATACTCTTAACCGGAAGTCCATGATGAATAAAAACCGGAAATGACGTCATCACATGAAAAATGACTATCTCCCTTTTATATTATCCGATTTGAATATTTTTTATAGCTTTGAAAAGCTAATAGCGATAAGCTTTCGTTAACGTAGAGGTCTTTTGATTGGCGGTTCATGCATGACTGATTTAGATTTTCTGATTGGTTAGTTGTACATATATATTCAATGTTAATTCACCATTTCGACATTTTATGTTGATGCTGTTTTTGATCATAAGAAGAAAACACTCGTGGCATTTCAAAGATGATTTAATTACTGTTGATAGTGAATAACTATGGATGTTTTATCAGAAAATCTCTGTATTTTAATTTATAGAAATATGGTGGAAGAACCATACATATCTTTGAAATATATTCTCGACTATGAATTGTATAAAGTGGCTTTACTTGACGCATGTAGAAAGATAGTCTTGAAAACCAAAATGTCTATTAAGCAGTTGTTAAACAAAGAAGAATCATTTCTAACATTCAAAAAGTCATTAACAGAGTTATCATACAAGTACAACGAACGTATTAACATCAAAATCCTTACCATGACAGAGTGGAATACTTACGTTCATGATAATGTAAAAGTTGTGAATTGGATAAATGATGGGAGAAATGGTGGCTGTATATCTTTTGACATAGGGCCCGAAGATCCCTACATGAAACATCATTTTCAGTTAGCGATATTGGGATAGTACCTCTATGTAGACCTATGAATGCAGGTCCTAACGACATTCTAAAAATAGAGAGACAATCGTATGATAGTGACTTCATACTCATCATTGTCAATTCAACTTTGCTTAATGATATATTGTCTTATTGGACAGTGATGCTGAGATTTCATCATCAAACAAGTTTGGACACGCTCAACATTTGATGACGTTTGTCACTATAATTAGCATCCAGCATTTAGATATTCTTGACCAATCAGAATGGACTTGAGCATATAAAAGACATTGTAAAGAAGGCTGTTGTCATATGTTGTCTGGCAATCGACAAACAACTATGGCAAACAGCTATAGATTCAAACTTGCTCTAGGAAATGATCGTTACGTTCAAGTGTGCGAATGGAAAACCAATGAAAAAAGGTATCAGTTTAACACTGATGCGGTGGAAAAACTTGGTAGATACAACAGAGTTTGCGGACCAACGACTTAAAGACAAGCAGGCTTATAATACCCATCTTGGAGGAAACGTTTATTGTACAGTGAGTGAGGGAAGTGTTTGCGTCGACATAAGACAGTATTGGAAACCCGAGGAGGACGTGGTACCTACCAAAAAAGGACTTTATTTAAGACCAGATGAATACCAACGCTTGAAAGAACACATACCGGAAGTGGGACGGGTGTGTCCTGCACTGGACACAGTCATTCCGTGTTATTTAGAAGCAGATCATATGAATATTTTAGGCTCATTACAGTGTTCAGAGTGTCACCCTAATGATTTTCACAACTGGTAAAAAATGACGTAAAATCTATAAATAGAATGCACTAAAAATAGAAACAAGACACACTATAAAAGAGTAGAACATCGTCATTTCCTTCACACTATGAACTTTACTGACTCAATACGCGTCATGGCTAATGGACTCGTATATTATGATAAAAGACTAGAGACCTTTGACACCTATCCAAAACAAATGGTTCCAAACAAATATAAGTTGGCTAAAGCCGGTTTCTATTACACTGGAACAGCGGATAAAGTGGTTTGTTTTAGGTGTGGTATTATTTTAAAAGACTGGGAAAGACATGATAACGCCATGATCGAACACGAAAAATGGTCACCTGGCTGTGAGTATATAAAATGGTGGGGGTACCAGGCATGGATGTTACTGGATAAACATCACCGACCAATCAGAATGGATTTGATCATTATAAATAGATGTAAGAGTCCTGCTTACTGTCAGTATGTTCGGGCTCATGTACATAGTATATTGGTGTATAGATGAAATGATCTGGTGGTTGATTATACGAAGACTTAGACGAGAAACAAGACTTGGGGCAGCCAGATTCATTAAAATATTAGAACAGTTTGAACCCGCCCGAGGTGGATAATGATAAACAACATCGTCTTGTATACAGACCTAAATTGTGCTATCAACCTAACAGAACTGACATTAAGATATCATCTATAACCCAAGAGCTTTCTCTGGAGCACAATGGAAAAATAAAAAGATGGGTGGACACTGTATGCTGTTTTCAAATGGAAAAATGATTGTGAATGGAAAAACTAAAACATTGAAGGAAGCAAAATTGCGTGTGAGACGTTACGCTCGTGTATTACAGAAGATGGGATGGCCCGTTCAGATAGTACATATCTACGTCAAGACTATATCCGCGTCATTCAAAGTAGAAGGACCTTTAGACTTGACAAAGAAGCTACGAACCAGGACGATTTCCTGCCGCCATGTTTATTAAAGACTCTGTACATTTTACATGTTTTCACTCTGGTAGTGTTCTTATGACTGGAATCAAATTTGAGAAACAATTGTATGATGTATGTTTACCTGTACTTATCGAAATACCATTATTGTAAAGTGTGTTTCGGGGGACCACCCTAATCCCCCAACATACTATATTCAGCGGGGTCAATAAAATGTGAAATTGAACTTTTGTGTTGTTATTTATGAAGGTAAAGAAAGAAGAACAAACATTTAAATCTTATTTCTACTCATTTTATTTTAAATTTACACAAAATGATTCACAAGTCGTTCATTATAAATCAAGTTAACAGTGTCAAAATATTTTAAAATACGTTTCATACTCCAACCGTGGCATCGATGGACCACATAAAAGATACAAAAATGTCCACATGTCACTGTTCCATCCATTTGTACTCGTTTATTATTATAAATGTAATATCTTCCATGTTTTAGTAAAACGCCTTTAAATTGTTTATGGTAATAGTCAGGTGGATGACCTAGGGAATCAAAAAACTCTGTTGGTCCTCTCAAAGGAAAGTAGAAGCAAACCCAGTGGGATCCGGGGTCTTTCTCTAAGTCAATATTTACGACATAGGCTATAGTCTCTTTTTAATCACTAGAGGTAACTTATCTGCCGGAACAACACCACCAAAATGTCTCAAATTTCTCAATCGATAGTTCAACTGTTCTGTATTCATGATTCCAACGTCACGTTTCTACTGGCATCAATTTTCATGAGTGCTGGAAACTGAGCATAGACAATAACTGTGCAGGTTTCTGGTAGTGCTTCAGCAAATTTAAGTTCCAAACGCGTATGCGCTCTCTGGGACAGTCGATCATTCAAGTATCCCTCTGGCCTGAACACGTATAAGCAAGATCCACTCTTAAAATCATCTCTAGTTAAATGGTTTTGTCTTTCAACAACATCAGTGAACAGTTTTTGGTAAGCTTCTACATAGTTGTCACTCTTATAATCTGGTTGTAAAGGTGCTGAGGGGGTTGACTGACTATCCACAAAGAATCCCTTGTAATTACAATTGAAATGTTGAAAGTTGAATGGGTTCTTGGTGTATTTACCGTGTACCACTGAGGAAGAAACGAGCCCTACAATCAACTGTCTCGGAACGTCACCTTGAAATAGGTCATCAGTAATGTATGAATATTGCCCAGTAGGTACGGCATAGGTTTTTATCACTGATTTTGTGTAGGGATACAATGCCTCTGAGTTATAAAGCGTTTTGGCCTGGCCAATAATCAGTTCAGGGGCTACTTTTACCAAAGCCACTTTTATACTCGCTTCCTGAATCACTAACTTGTAGGCGTTAGCATCTGTTGCAGCAGCCAGTCTAAATACATCTTTATTTTGCCACAATTTGATACTAACAGGTACTCCATTCAGTAGTAACCTGTCTTGATGACACATATCTACTTGAAGACGTCCAATGACATCAAACGGTTTACTTTCAACCGTCCATTTGGCTCTCTTATACCAATGCAGTATTTCTCCCCGATGGATCGGTAACATCTGGACCATCATCATCGTCTTTGATAAAACCAACACACTTTAAATCGTGTTTCGTAGGATTACCCAAGAGCATATCTAAGTAAGCTTTATATGCGTAATTGTTACCCACTTCACTGGTAGGATGTTGTTGTACATTTAGATCGATTTGTGAAAACATGGTGTGTAAGACGTTGTTGGTTACCCCTACTGTTTCGTTTTTTGCCAGGTTGGTTCCATCGGGCTTGACAATCTTGAATTTCACATGCAGTAATGTATTTGACAGATCAATATAAGCTGTGGAAGTTCCGGGTATGTTGAATTCAATCGCTGCACCCTCAGTCAACTGATTGATCTGTCTATATGTTAACCATTCCGTTTTTTGTGACCCTACATAGACTTCTGGTTGTTGAAACAAAGCCAATTTGTCACCGTGTATGTTTTCCATTATGATAGTTGATCTTTCCTTTTAGGATAGGGTGCAGACTTGATCTTCTTTTTGGTTTGTTTTCGAGGGGAAGACCTGCCCTTATAATCTTCTTTCAATTCTGATTTTGCCAGTCCTACAGCCTGTGCCACAGGAGTAACAAATTGAATGGTCGGTTCTTTAGACGTGCCACCAGTCTGTATTTTTTCTACCACGCAGTGTCCTTTGTGATTAGGGTGTAATTTACCTTCAGCCATGAGGCGAAAATGTCGTGTCCATCTGTCTACGTCCATCTCCGTATGTGAAGTACACAGTGTGTAATAGTCTTATCTGACTCTAATAATGTCAAATCTCTACCCCTTATAAAAATTCGAAGTCGATCAAAGTGAGTTTTCTTTACAGGAATGTAGCATGGAACATTTAATTCAAAAAGTTTCTTTCCATTCTCAACACATAAGCGTCGCAAGCAGGGAATCATTGTGTTTCTAACATATAGCTCTTGACATAAATCGGTACACACGTACAATGTTTCTGCTTTGATGTTTGATTCAATTTCAATCAGAGCACATTCCCACTGACCTTCTAACGTATAAGATCTTGGTAATTCTATTGTAAAGTCTGAAGAGATATTGTCGGGGTGTATTTTCTTTGAGTCCTCACTGGATAGAAAAAGATAAATGCTATCCATCTTGTTGGTTTTAGGCAATGTTGATCCTACCCTTATAGGATTTCAAAATTTTCCAGTAAGTTTGTGCCTCAGAAATCGCTTTGTCTATGAGGGGGGTCAACTGTTTCAAAGTAAGCCACTGATGTAATTCCAATTGTTTACCGATGATTGTTGCTGTCCCGTTAATAAAACGTCGTATATCTAGGAACATCAATCCATTTTGATTACATAAAGTCCCGTAGATATTACCCTGAAGAGGGTATTGTTTGACATAAACACACGCTGTATGATTGAGATCAGGTCTGTTCTTTGCTGGGTAATGATCCACTGGTAAACTGATTAAAACAATACCAGGTACGGTACACACTAATGTCATGATGACAACGACCATCCGTTTCATAATTCTGAAACGGTCTTTTACTTGCTCATCTCCTTCCAAACATTCCTGAACAAGACTTTGGTTCCTCATGGTTATCTTTTCATGATGCCGACCTTCCCCTTATGTACTATATTGCGTAACATCTTGCTCAGGAATCCATGAATCATATTTCTTTGGCCAATGAAGCCAGCGCACAAGAACTTCCTTTTGTTTGTGACGTGTCCGTTTCTTTAGCACCTTTTCGATATGAAATTTAGTATTTTGATCTACACTCATTGCTTGTAATTCGGAGTCATAAAATGTTCCATCTGTGACTTCACTATCCCACGCTTCTAGTCTATACACGTGTAAAGTTTCCCTTTTATAACGCTACTTGATCTTAAACAGTTCACCTGTCCACTTTTGAGAATATTCTCGATCAAAGACACCCCTGACATGTGATATACGGACTGTCTGGCCTATTTTAAACTTGTATGCTTTCTTCTTTTTGGTTTCTTTCTTTACAACTTTCTTTCGACCTTTTTGTCTCAGTAAGTACTGTTGAAGCCTACTTTCACCTTCGTTGACTTTATTCACAGACGAGGGCGTTTCACCCAAACTTCTGTGTACAGTTTGATTATAACTTGTAACTAAATCCTGAAGTGTATCTATATACTTTTTACTTCGCGTTTTCAGCTTACGTCTAAACAGTTTGTGTTTAATCGTCTTGATGACACGTTCCGCGTAATTGGCTTTAGTTTCATTTTGTGTCACAATATGACGAATGTTTAATCCTTTAAAAAATTTGGTCACCTCTTTGTTTTTAAATTCTTTTCCTTTATCAGAACGTATAGTCTTAGGTTTTCTGTGACCCTGTAATATCTTTTCTAAAGCCTGTATCACTTCCGATCCCGTTTTTGTTTTGAGTTGTTGACACCAGGTATATCTGGAAAATACATCAATGACGACCAGAACGTACTTATAGTTATCATTCTCTTTAGACAAGGACACTAAATCCATCAAATCCATATCCCACATACTGTCTATTCCGTTGACAATTACCCTAGAACGGGGAAAGTGTCTTCTAGCTCCACGTGTGAGGGAATAAGACTCTTGGTCTTGCAGCCATTTTCGAATCCTGTATTGTCCTATCTTAAACTTTCCTTCTGATTTAACGACTTTGTAAAGTTTGTCCACTCCAGCAAAGCTAGCAGGATGTTTCGGATCAAAATAAATGGATGTTAAGTACTCTTTCCAGTCCATTATATGTGGATCCACTTTTTCCGCCTTGTCGTTTTCTTTTCAACAGGCAGACCAGGTGGCCTTAATGGTGTATCACGCTTAACAATAAGTGAGATGGGTAAATGTATATCTTTAAGACCTTCATAAAATTCTCTAGACCCAACAGGCGTGAAATGTTTATGTTGATATTGTGTACCTTTCATCAAATCCACAATTTGAGATCCAGGTATTGTAGTCCCTTTATAAACGAGTTCACCTCTATCGTTCCATAATAATGTACGCCTGGGGTCACGAATTATATAAGTAAGTATGGCTTTTGCCTTTTGTTGATATCGTTTGGGTAATACGTCTACTATAGCTTCAGCAGTCAAGCCAGTTGGTGAATTTGAGGTTTCCGACTGTGGTGTTGTCTGCTTGTGGTCTAACAATCGTTGATATTTGTCATATGGTATAAGAATCGATTTTTGTATATTCTTCATTTTATAAAGTCACGCAGGGCGGGCTCTATGGATTTCAACAGTTGGGCAAAGACTGCTCCTTGTCTACACAATAGTTCCTTCTTTTTCTTACTGGTAATCTGTGTATCACCAATACGCCTGATAATGTTTTTGTGTTTCTTGAGTTTTGGTTTATGCGACGGTGTAATTGGAAGTACACTTTGGAGTAAATTGACTACCACTTGAGTCAACGCTCTCAACTGATCGTTGGTAATGGTATCCAAAAGTTGTTTTCTTTGTTGTTTAGATGTGGTATGCATCAAGAGCTGTAAATAGCTCCAATGTTTTTTGACGAGACGACTCATCTTTATTATATTAGAAAAATACCTCCCCTTATAATCTTGTGTAAATAATTGGATATTCCCCAGGAAACACGTTTGTTCTCATTCTGTATTTGTCTTCCCCCATGGGCGTCAAGTCCAATACTAAATATCCATGGCTATCTTTTGTAGCGTCTTCATAAGCTTCTAATAATGTATTAGCTTTGCCTGGAAACAGTTGTCGTCCTAATGTCATAATCTGAGACATTCCACGCATATTTCTGAAAAGTACCGTATACCAACTGTTTAAAGTAATGGTCCTAGCCGATTTTCCTTGTTGAAATAGATTCTGAGAGAGATAAATGACGCTAATACGTCGATGATGACAACCTTGTGTAAAAAGTAACTGTGTATCTTGGCTATCAACAACTGGATGCATGAGATCGTCTATGACAATCAAACAATGGTCTCCATTAGCAAACTCTTCCAGTTCAGTTGTTGACGGTAAACCAGCGTGAAGTTCTATATAAGGTATAATCTTTTTCATTTCGTCATAGTGGGACTGATACACCCCGTAACACCACATGATTCTTTTAGGTGCTTCTCTAGCGTACATTGTATCAAGATGACGTAGAATACGATACACCCACCACGTTTTTCCACATCCGGTCGGTCCTACCACTGTAATACTTGAACAAGGTTCGAATGGCAGTAAAGTTAATGTGTTATGCGAAGGCGGATACGCTTCACTGATCTGCAGCGGCGGCGGCGGATACGCTTCACTGATCTGCGGCGGCGGCGGCGGATACGCTTCATTGATCTGCGGCGGCGGCGGATACGCTTCATTGATTTTCTTATGTTTACTTCTCTGATGTCTTAACATAACGTCTCGTCTAGAGAAATGACGCTGACACTCTGGACATTGGTTCATTGTTAATAGTTGTCCATTTTCTGTTTCCCTTATAAACTTATGGTTCAGTTTGTCTCAATGCTTAATTCGTCGACGATGGTTTGTATCACATAT
This sequence comes from Solen grandis, assembly GCA_021229015.1. NCBI lineage: Eukaryota > Metazoa > Mollusca > Bivalvia > Adapedonta > Solenidae > Solen > Solen grandis. Next base: position 71,253,893 of record CM037777.1, read on the forward strand.
CTCTCTCTCAATAAGATTGGGAACATAGAACTGTTTCTTCGGAGAAGGGACTTTTTTCTAGAAACACTTACATGCTTCGAAGCCATTGTTCTGAACAATAACCGTTTACTTTCAAAGAATTGAACATCTCGTCTCAGTATCGAAATCCTACCTCCAACTATACGTTTTATTATCTCGCAAATGGCTTTTGTTTGTGTTGTCGTCATATTTTGTAACAATTGTCGTCGAGTACTCGGTTCCCTTGGGGAAATCAAAAAGTTCAAATGAACAAATACTCTTGATCGATCCATATTTTCCTTTCACATTTTTGGTGACAATACTGTCCCTTATAATATTTCTCTTTGAAAGTGGTATAGGATAAATCACAGGAGATAGGGTATAGTTTATCTTTTATTTTCATGTAAATGTAAACAGATCAACAACATAAGAATGTACACAAGATATTTACATTTAAAATTATCACGAGTAAAATTAAAATTCAAATATACAGAAATAACATTCAATGTTACAAACTTAAAAACAGTGTCAACAATAACCGTAAAAGCCATACATAAACAAAACTGTCAAATCAAAAACCATAAGGTACAGTGTCAAAACTGTCTATTCTCCTACGTTTAGTATACATCATTTGATAGTTTTTGTTTTCTTCTCTGTTATACAATTTTCGTTTTCGTTTGTCTCTACATATTTTCCTAGGGTTTGTCACTGTTATTTTTTCGCTAATTTCGGTCACCATGGTTTTAACACTATTAAAGTTTATCAGCTGACTATTTGTATAATGTAGGGAAAATCCTCTTACTTTACAAGTTTCATTGTTTTTATTTGATATATAAGCGTAGTTTTTAGGGCCACCAGACACAAACTCTACAATGTGCTCCCCTTCACACAATTCGTCCGTTTATTCTTCCAAGTAGTCCCCAAGAGTTGGATCATATTCTCCTGGTCTACTCACATAGATCACGCTGTCCGTATCGTAGTAGAGTACTCTTCTATCTAACTCTTCCAACACACTGTAGAGTTTAAGTCTGGCCCAACAGGTAGTAAATGTAGCGAGGTAAATGTTGGTTTTATTGTCTTCGGGTTGGCAGTCAGATTTGTGGTTCCATTCCATTTGAAGTATATTGTCCGTGAGTATGTAAAAGTTTTGTGGCTGTTTCATAGGATCGGTGAATATCTTGAAGAACTCGTTGGCTTCTTCTTCGTGAAAAAAGTTTGTCTGATGCATATTAAGTCTCTGACCAAACGTGCCCCAGAAACTATTAAGGCATAACTTGGCCAGGGCCCTTAATCCCGGGTTCTTCTCAATTTTCTTCCGATCCAATGAAACGCCCTTTTTTTTAAAGTACTCTTCTATATATGTCATGGCATCCTCTTCTGTTTTAATCCAGTCAGGAGGGCCACTCGCTTCCTGTTTAAACTTCAGAAAGGTGTTGATGTATTTGGAAAATAGTCCACCGTCCCTGGTTTCCGGGTTATATTTTGTAGTTTCTCCCTAGTGGTATATTTCGTAGATGTCGATAATCTTGTATCCTAGTCGTACTGCCGTTTGAAGTTCGGGCGTACACCAGGTTCCAACTATTGCTCTATCGTCGTCGTTACAATTACAAGGTTTCTGATTTTCTGTGTCGGCACATAACTTACAGAGTGGGAATTTTAGTTTTCCAAATGGGGATGTAGGGTAGGACGGGATGGTAGAGTCCTCTTGGTGGTAAAATTTTCACTTTGGCTATTCCGAAATAGTCTTTGATGTCTTTGAAATCTTTTGTGATGATATCGGGATGACCCACGGGGAATTCGCAATATTTGTTTACCCACGGGTATAGGCTGGTGAAATCGACGTACTTTATTTTTTCATTTTCATGTGTTTTGTAGTAAAGTTGACTTGCGTTGGTCCTTCCTCCGAAGAAGCTTTCTCGGGGATCCAATCGTTCAGTGAGGTTCAGTGTGTTCACAAATGTTTGTAGGTTTTCGTCATTTTGAAGCTGGTCTTGAAATTCATGTTCCCAGACACATACGTATTTCATACCTAAACTTTCAATATACTTCCGTTTCTTCTGTGTGACAGCGTATAGTTCTTTGACTGATTGTTTGGTTAGTGGATGTATGATGTTTTGGTCGGTAGAAACATGTGGAGCAGCCGTGAAAAACACAACCATGGAACTCGTATGCCGTATTGTTTTCTTCGCAGTAACCATCGAGTTTGTATCGGGTTCCAGGAAGTGTCTTTTCTCCGATGTTCAAAGCATGTAGTATACGAACACCATCCTGTTTGGCCCTCCATTCTAACCACTGAAAAGATTCTTTACTAAATTGATCCTTTCTAACCGGTTGAACTTTGGCAATGGGTGATTTGACAATTTTTTTTCGGCTAATCTTATCTTCTTTCAGTTCACCTTCTTTCACCCACTCATTGTCTTTACAAACTTCTAAATTTCCATCCACGTATCTTGCGGGAATCCATTGTTTGTCGTCATTTAACTTGACTTTCCATTCTTCCTTCAAAAATTTGGTTTTGTAAATTCCCATACAGACAGAGGCGATTGTGGCGTAGTTGAAAGGGTCTACAGAGACGGGGCACATTTCTATCACAGTTTTCTTTTTCTTTTTGACTTTCATCAAAGCCATGGTACTGGTGGCTTTCTTCATTAAGCCTCAAAACATCAGACACGCCCTTCTTAGAATATCCACGTCACTTCTACAATAGGTTTCCATTTCCGATCTAAAGTCAAATTCTTCTTCTTTTATTTCCTCGTGCCATTTTAAAAAATTCGTTTCGTTCTTTTTCTCCCATAAAATCTACACCGTAATATTTAGGATTTGGGTAGGGTCCTTTGTAATGTTGGTTGTCACGGGTATTAAAGTAGTGTGGGAACCATCCTTTTTTCAGTTCAGTCAATCAAAAGGTTTTAGGCAGAGCAGACAGTTTCATGGGTAGAAAATTTAGACTGTCCATAACTGTGATTTGTAGTCCTTTTCCAACTGTCATGTACATAATTTTGGAACCGCTGTATATGATTTTGTCCGGTCTTAGAGATTGATCGATCAGGTATTCTAGAAGGAAATAACCGTCATAACCTTTCATGTTGTGGGCAACAACTTTAAAGTAACTATGTTGAGGTGAAAACAACCACTTTCCAAATTCATTTAACGTATCGTCTCCTTCAAAGATAATTTCCCGCTGTCCACAACTTGGTAGGCATGGTTCTTTTTCACCGTCCTCTTCCTCGTCCTCTTCCCTCTTTTGACAGTTCTCGCATCGGCTTCCACAATTTTTACACGGTAAATCTAGTGAGCGTTCCTTACATTCGTCACAAGCGCTCTGAGCTACTACATAATTTGGTTGATGAGTAGCTTTTCCGCACCAAGATGTTTTACAGTTTTGACATTTGGTACACGAATAACATGGCTCTTCGGACTGACAGTTTTCGCATGTAGACGGTGTATATCCTTCACCGCATTCCAGTTGTTCGTCTTGGTTACATTCAAAATCAAAAAAGATGAATTTTGACGCGGTCATTTTGTATGGTGTAGCCCTCATGTAACATAAGTGATCATCCAGAACGTAGGCATGACATGATGAACACAGGTATTCCCCGCATTGATGATCTTTCGTTTTACGCTGCGTCCTATTGATGACTTTATAACAAGTAGGACACTTCCACCAGGTTTCGCATTGTGATACTGGTTTACTTTGATCATCGTCTCGCTGTCGACTTAGACCTGATGGCTGTTCACGATGTCGCTCAAAACATTCCTTGGATCGACATTCCATATTACAATCGTCGCACTTCACTGGATATTTAATCCCCCGCCGCGAAGCGGGAGGGGGTTATAGGAAAGCCCTTCGTCCGTCCGTCAGTCCGTCCGTCCGTCAGTCCGTCAGTGTGTCCGAAACATTTTCGTGTCCGCTCCATATCTCATGAACGCTTGGACACATTTTCTTCAAACTCGGCTAAAGTGTTAACCTCATTGAGCTGATGTGCAGAAGGCATGAGGCGGTCACGCTGGCTCAAGGTCAAGGTCATACTTGAAGGTCAAATGTTATTTTCGTGTCTGCTCTATAACTCATGAACGCTTGGACACATTTTCTTCAAACTCGGCTAAAATGTTAACCTCATTGAGCTGATGTGCAGAAGGCATGAGGCGGTCACGCTGGCTCAAGGTCAAGGTCATACTTGAAGGTCAAATGTTATTTTCTGTCCGCTCCATACTCATGAACGCTTGGACACATTTTCTTCAAACTCGGCTAAAATGTTAACCTCATTGAGCTGATGTGCAGAAGGCATGAGGCGGTCACGCTGGCTCAAGGTCAAGGTCATACTTGAAGGTCAAATGTTATTTTCGTGTCCGCTCCATATCTCATGAACGCTTTGACACATTTTCTTCAAACTCGGCTAAAATGTTAACCTCATTGAGCTGATGTGCAGAAGGCATGAGGCGGTCACGCTGGCTCAAGGTCAAGGTCATACTTGCAGGTCAAATGTTATTTTCGTGTCCGCTCCATATCTCATGAACGCTTGGACACATTTTCTTCAAACTCGACTCAAATGTTAACCTCATTGAGCTGATGTGCAGAAGGCATGAGGCGGTCACGCTGGCTCAAGGTCAAGGTCATCCTTGAAGGTCAAATGTTATTTTCGTGTCCGCTCCATATCTCATGAACGCTTGGACACAATTTCTTCAAACTCGGCTAAAATGTTTACCTCATTGAGCTGATGTGCAGAAGGTATGTGGCGGTCACGCTGGCTCAAGGTCAAGGTTATCCTTGAAGGTCAAATGTTTAAGCCTCCACTTTTTCATGTCATCTCGATATCTCGTGTTATGTTCACAATCATACAAATTATGTCATGATATATAAAGTTTTTAATTGAGTTACACATGTATTTTGTGGTTACCTAACACATCCTATATTTTACTTCATTGATGTTCACTTCTTGTACTGTTTCCCATGTAAAACTTGTCAGTAAACTTTTAATATATGTGCCTCCGAATTCTGAGATTCATACATAACTCCGGAAAGTTAAATTGTCTTAAACTGATCTTCTATGTCTGCTATAACCATGCCAGGTTAAGGTGAACATAATCCTATGACCAAACAAATTCTAATATTTGGCCAGCGGCGGGAGATATAGCTGTCCTTTGGACTGCCTTGTCCGTTTTGGGACATTCACCTTTTTTACATACGATACAGTATGTGTCGCATTGGTGTTTTTCATGGTGATCAAAGTGCTTGAGACATTTCTGGCAAAAGTAGTTGGCGCTGAAGAAACCCGTAATACTGGTAATGGCGTGAAAGTGATCATTGTCCACCAAATAAAGGTAGATACACGGTCTTTGATCGCTACTGGGACTGGTAATGAATTTATTTCCAAGCCTCGCGCTGACCACCATCACGCGCACACCAAGGAGTTCTTCAAACGCCTCCAAGTCATTTAAACTTGCTGGTCTGTCTAAGGGAATTCCAGCCAGCTGACTAATGGCCACCGCCAATTGTCTTTGCTCGTCCCTTTTCTTTCCACGAAGGTTTTTATAATAGTTGTCAGGTACTTTCTTGTTTTCTAGGATAAGTTGTAAATTGCTCTTTCCCTCTCTCTTTTGTGTTACTTTTTTCCATTCTTCGGGGGTACATTTCTTCAATTTGGCCCAACTGACGCCGATCGCACGGGCCATACAAAGTTGGTCCTCGTTCTCTATTGTGACAATAGAGGATTTCAGTTGCAACGAATTGTTCTTGCCTTTAATACGTGTGATTCTGCGTCTGCCTCCACCCTTCGGCAGCTCGATTGATCCCACGGAGATTTCAAAACTTTCGTCAATGCCCAGATCTTGATTACTGTTGAGAACTTTTTCCAGCACCGCCATAACGCTATCGGCGTTTAACCGGTCCCAGGGTTGAAGGGGTACAACGATCGGGTCATGTAGCCCTTCGTGATGGATCACCACACGCCCAAAATCGTTCCCCGCCAAATCGCCCCGTGCTTGATCCAGCACATCCTCAAACATTTGGTGAAGCCCCTGTCTCACATCTTGTAGTCTTTGCCCCCTATATTTTTCATCAATTTTAACCTGGTACGTTCGATCTACCGCCGCGTCTTCTCCGATTTCTTTCTTATAGTATATTGAAGTCCGGACGGCCCTGCCTGGGGCTCCCTTCCATGTCCTATTTGTATGGGGTAAGGAGGGTTCCATTCCCCATCTTCAACACACTGACGCCCTGCTTCTTCTGCCTCCTCATCATAAAGTAGGGCTTTCACACACGCCTCAATCTCTTTTTGTCTCTTGATCTCCTCACTTTCGCCTATCAACTCCAATATGGAATCGCATTGTTCCATACAAAAGTCATTACTATATTCCGGATTTCTTAACTGAAATAATCGGAATCTCACTACTGATGACTCTTGTATCCCCAATGTCGCTGCAAAGTTCATCAGTTCATCGGCATCGGTGAAAGAATTCACCATCATCTCGAAAGTAGCTGAGATATTTTCCATGTTGCTGGTTTGAGTTCTGCAGTGAGAATGACGAAAGTAGACCAAACACGCCTTTTATACTCTTAAGAGAGCCTCATTAAAAAGGTTATTTTTAGATAAAAACTGGTTAATTCTGGTTTATTCTAGTTGTACTAAATATAGTTTCCGGAAGCATTATGACCATAAACGGCAGATCACGCGTAAGACATGAGTGTTGAGTTCATTTTATAACAGAACGTGGAGCTGTTCACATCGTAAGTAATGTCGTTATTATTTTTTTTCTAAATATTATTTGATATAGTTTTATATATTGTATGTTTATTGTATGATGATCATATGTTGATAACATTATTGATTTAAGATTTTGTATAGTCCCCGTCTAAGGCTGAGGACCTGACCCTCAATGTCCGTGATTAAACCTTATGACTGAATATACAAGTCAGCTCTGTATATCATTGGGACTATCAATACCTCTGTTGTATCTCATGTACTTTTGTGTTTACCATGTGCCTCCGCCTAAGACTTGACCCTCAATCTCCTTAGCCCTAGGTCAAATGTACAACTCTGTACATTGATGTCATTTCTAACTATAGATCATGATGTCATTCTAAATATAGATCATGATGTCATTCTAAATATAGATCAGGATGTCATTCTAATTATAGATCATGATGTCATTCTCAATATAGCTCATGATATCATTCTAAAATTAGAACGATGATGTCATGCTAGAAAACCAATATGGCCGCCGCACATGCGCAAATAATCTGATGACGTCACTCCTGCGCATGCGCAGTCTTGACGCCAAAGAGATGCCCTATTGATTTTGGGGTCACTTGGTCAAGGGTCAAACTCAGATGTGAAAATCATTTCCGATCAATACCTGGAGAACGGTTGGGCCAATATTCCTCAAACTTGATAGGATTATTGGTCATGACTAGTAGATGACCTGTATGGGAGTGAGGGGATCGTAGGGATGGGGGTGGGGGCATATGTGTCGTTCCGACAACACTTGTTTTTCTATGAAGGTGACAACAAATCCTTATGAAACTTGGCACAGATGTACAGCACGGTATAAATTATTTCATTTATTTACAATTTCTTTGGTTGTGACCCATAAGCACATTTGAGTGAACGTGGTAAAATTGATTGTAAAACCTCAGGTTTACCTTTGCGTTTAAGCCTTATTTCTATGAAGATGACCTCACGTCTTCATGAAACTTGGTACACATCTTATATGAACTACATGTATTTAATATTTGTGCAATTTTATAGCTGTTGCCTATAATACATGGTTGAATAAACTTTGATTTAAGCTTTTTATATAAAGATAACTTCACATCATCATGAAACTTGATGCAATTGTATATCAAGATATTAAGTTTTAAAAATACAAACAAATATTTGGTTTTGACCAACGTATGCCAGCTGGGCATCAGTGTCGGAGAGACAAATTTCCTTGTTTCATATTCTAAAAAGAAATTGATTATTGGCGGAAAACACAATTTGCAGCGAGCTCCATTAGTAAAATATTAATCCCATATAGAATAATTGTATTTAAAATTACTTAAATGAATATTTAATAAAACGCATGTAAATTTTGAAAGTTGGCATTTTTGTAGCGTTGGTTCCGGTCTGAAACTTTTAGTCCTGCTTCGTCAATTGATGTAAACACAATCTAGTGTTAAATATAATCATGTCGCAATTGTAAAATAAGTGTTATAATCTCTCTCAACTGTTCCTGGGATGGATCAGTGTTTTGCCCCCAACGGGGTTCGAACCTTTTGATCTTAGTAGCGTACGTTACCACTTGACAACGGCGCCCCCATGCTTCACCCGAACCTATTATTGCACTCGGGAAATTATCAAATACAGCAAAGAAAGGGTTATTTGTTTCAAACAAAAACCTATTAAGGTTATTTGTTTCGAACACTATAGATTTGATGACATCTTTTAAACTTTTATTCAATAAATCATAATTTTAGTACATTAGGGGATGGGGGTGAGCTAGGTAAACGTCAGTTCTTTGATTGTGTAACTTTTTCGAAATGATAGATCACTAAAAGATTATCTAATCTGAAGTTATTCTTATTATTAATAGTATCATAAGTTGAGAGTCTACGGTGTCCGAAACCGTTTTTATTAAACTATGTGTGTTGGATATAACTCAAAATTCTAAATCTCAATGCGTGTTATACGATTTACTGAAAATAGGCAAATACATAACAATCAACAAAACATTCGCATAAAATAATCTATGCTTATGGTGTCCAGAGAACAATATAAACACAGAAATATACTTTTATATAAATTGGTTGCCATGGTAACTGATAGAAAATTAGATATCATGTTGTTCTTCATAGTAAATATATATAGATACCTAGAAAAGTTTCAGCCTAACTATCATATACAAAGCAAGATATCAACAACTTAATGCACGTCCCATATGGGCTTCTATAAACTATAATTCCAAATAAATGACCCTAATGAACTACCGTAAAAAAAAACTTTTAAAATATTTTGCTAAGCAAATTTCCATAAGATATGCATAAATAAAAGCTACTAGTAAATGCACATGATAAAGAAATTATTGCGTTAATTAATCCTCACCGATTTATGAGTATATCGGTATAATTCAACACAATACTCGTATATCGTAGAAAGTTGTTCATAGAAATGTCTGGAAAAATGGCATTTCAAGATGGCTGACCAAGTGTACAATTCGTCCCCGGCTTACTTCGAAACAAGCTTTCGGACCATAGTAATTTCAACTGAGACAACGGATACACTATGCTTATTTATATTTTGAACAGATAACATACAGTTCTGGACTTTATATATTAATATTTATTATCCGTCTCATTGAAACAAAATGTGGAAGAATATTATATTCATGGTATGTTTCTATACCAATATGATAACATTTAATTTTCATTCGTTTGATTTGAAATTTGTTTTATGTTCATGCAAATGTATCACATACCCTGAAAGCTATAAATTCAACCCTACAATAATTTATATCAGAGAGGCATTTAATAATTCAATTTTAATTTTTTAAAAATTCTTACGAATCATTAAAAAATCCATCATTTTAGTTATTTTGTGCTCTTATCATTTATCTTCTGCAGTATGCTTTTGAAAACGCGAATAGCATATATATTAATTTTACCCTACCATATTAAGTTTTAGTTTTGTTTCATTGAAAAGATACTCAACTCAACAACATGTATAATGTAATACTCGTTCTAAGTCATTTTTGTTAAGTGTGAACTATTATGCCATGGTCACAATTAAGTTCAGATCAGTTTATGATTTGTTCCCGGCGTATTCTAAAGCACATTCCGCCGGACGCCTGTCGATCGCCTGCCGACTGCCAGATGATTTTTGGACATCGTACGGGCGCCGAACTCATTTTATGCTCCGTGTACACTATGTTGCCGGTAGTCACGGCAGCCCCGTTTGTCTGAAACGTAGTGCGCCGTAGGGTCATTTTTTTAACCCCTAAATGTACAAAGGAATAACATTTTAAAAAATCGTATACAATCGATTGTATAATGGTGCACGTTAACCACAACTAAGTATTAGTCAAACAAATGGACAATATAAACACTTAGGACTTCCTAATATTTGTTTTTGTTAAACCAAGTTCATGAATATTTGTAATACATTTTAACATACACGGGGGTTGAATATTGATATACACGTAATTACCTAACCATTATGTTAGAGATACATATGATATTCTTTAGATTTTAATGTAAATTTGCATAAGACTACAAGTGTTTAATTTTGTTTTCAAATATATATGTTTATATATTTACTTTTCTGACACAGTGTACTATAAAATTGAAAATATGCAACATGTTGTATACAACCGATTGTGTAATGTTGCACATGTACCGAACACTCTGTCAAATAATAATTAGTCTAGCAATTGAACTATATAGTAGAACTTTATGGCGGTATTATATATTTTATACTAGAATACATATGTCTGTGAAATAGACTACATCGAATAAGCAATTGTGGGAGAGTGAGACTTGTAAATATTTTTGGGATTGACTTTTTGGTTTAAACTTGCTTATTATAAGTGTTATATACGTTATACCATGGTTAAATACTTGAGTACAAGTAACATTATAAATACTTATCGTATATTTTTGTTCTTATTGATCATTTGCATAAGACAATTAACATTTT
>CM037777.1:71264662-71300383 GCA_021229015.1 Solen grandis
TGTTGTAAGTACTTTGCCTATTTAAGTAAAACAGCCAAAGGAAAGGAAGGAAAATATATCAGTTCTAAAGATAAGCTTTAGAGTTTATTGGGTATTTACTCACACATTTTTTTACAGAAACTGAGTATTTCAAATGCATACCAGTCATCTGTTTACCTCAAATGAGTTCAGGTAAAATGCTTACTTTGCCTATTTAAGTAAAACAGTTGAGCATAAAGTACAACACAGTGCATTATCATCTCAGTGAGTGTTCTATGATATACAGGTAGTACTTTCCATTTGCTGGTTGATCTATGCATGAAAGGTTGCTAAATGTAGCATCAATGTACACAATTAGTTTGAATCCTTTTTTTAAGCCCCTCAACCCCACCTCCCAATCTTAAAATCAAAAGTTAAAATCGAGACCAGTAATATGTATATAATTATCTATGGACACATGAAATTTACTGGAAAGGAGCTTTATTTATAACAGTCAATAAATTACAGCAAAATAAATCCAGCATTTATACATATTTGATTGCTTAGCCATATTTATGTTAGTCACTGTAAATATGTGCTGACTGCTGGATATTAACAAGAGCTGTCAGAGGACAGCACACTTGACTATTCAAAATGCTTGTTAGTAAATCAAATGAAATCTATGAATGGTTATTGAGATACAAACTAGATAGTAGCTTGCACGCAAAACTTTAACCAAATTTTCTATTGCATGCAAAACTTTAACCAAAATTTCTAAGTTAAAAAGGGGCCATAATTCATATTAAATTCAGTCAAGAGTTATCTACCTTAGTTTTCTGATGCCCCTGAACTTATTTATAAACTCTCAAGTCAATACCATAAACGGTTATTTAGATATAAGGTCGATAGTAACTTGCACGCAAAACTTTAACCAAAAGCTGCAACTCCAACGCCAACGCGACTACAATAGCTCTCATATTCTTCGAAGAGTCGAGCTAAAAAGAACCAAGTAGCTGGATTCTGAATTCTTATCATCATTTTTTTTCATATTTTTCGTTATTGATATAGTTTAATTGCAAGTCTGTAGCTTCTATTCTATCTGTAGCTATCTATTCTTATATAGCTGTAAATTTCTACTCATCACTGTAGTATGGCATGCATACTGATACAGTGACTATTATCAATGCATCTCAGACTCAATACAGAGCACACTTTACAACTTCCTTCATTTCAAACACTTTTTCAACTTGTCTATGGGTTGTATTTAACTTCCTGGGTTACAGTAAACATTAATATTAAAAATGAACAATTCAACATTGTTCCTTTCAAATGTCTCCTCCACTCAGCTCTGAGTTTTAATGAACAGTAATTTATGCGGGTTGTAAATATCTAAGATAGGATGTGCAAATTTTCTTGACTTTTTGAGATATCAAAAGTTAACATTATTAAAATATGTATACCAGTGAAGGACAGCCAAGTGAGTTAAATATTGCATAACATGTGATGTACCCTAATCACTGTATTTTATCTCTAGTACAGAGAAGTCAGTGTCTCAAATAGTGAACATTTTACAGCGTTGGTAGGTTTCTTAATAATTTCACCTGGACCAGGACTCAAACCCAGGTTACATTATAAAGAAGAAAGTATCCACACACACACACACACACACACACAATCATGCCATCTGTTGTGGAAAATCCAATAAATGCCAGCTGTTTGTATTTTCAATCATGCAAGACTGACTCATTAAGACTATGTTGACATAACAAACAATTGTCTCACTTGATAACCTTTGAGGGATGCAGATTGGTGCTCATATCCAACACACACAGGGCCATGTGTTTCACATCTTTCTGTTGGCTTTGGATAGACCTATCTTATTACACCAAAGTTAATTTGTTATCAAATTAATATGAAAGAACGCAGAGCATAAACCATCACTCTACTCATTTGGTTTTTAAACTAAAATTGATCGTGTTTCAGCCTTATTGTGTACTTTGTCTACAATGAAACAGCTATACATGTACATGCCTTTTTTTCAGATGTTGGTGAAGGGGCCTTAATATCATATTTTGGGGAAAATATCACCTTTTTTTTTTTTTAGTGGGAAAAGAAAAATCATGGAGTAAGATGCAAAATTGGGGAAAACTGCATGAATTTAAAGAATGTTTCAGAGGGAAAGGCACCTATGAACAGCTTCTGATAAAGAAGGTAAAAAAAAAACCTGAGATATAGTTGTGGAATCACACACGATACCACGCTCATTCAGATCGTTGTAACAACAGTGCCATTTCAAGAGCCTCCATCTCAGTAATGGCTGGAGATTGTACCCATGACCTGCTGCTTTTCAGACAGACATTCTCACAACCCAGACCATCATTCAAATTATATTTGTTTGCCGTGCTTCTATCCAGAACTTTTTAGTGGGGTCAGTGTCAGTAGGTATAAGGATTTTTTTTTTTTTGCTATTTTTTTAACTCTGACAATGGCAAAGATGAATAGCTTATAAGACGAAGGGATTAACATAATATTAATCTTACTGCAGAGGTTATCCGTTTCAAAGCGAAACGAAACAAGGAAAAATAAACTCAGGATGATGATGATGATGATGAAAGTGGTGCTAAAACTGCAGAAAGAACAGAATGAGCAAAGACTGAATTCCGCAAAATGGAAAAAAAGATGTTGGTCTGGGGCTAATTATTTGAAAACATTCTAATAATTGACAAGCAGCTATGAAATGGTCATTCATCTTTGACATAACTCATATATTTAGCAAAAATACCAGCAGCTGATCAAAAGATGTAAAAACAACTCATAACAATAGTCGTGATTTCCTGGTATTGTAAGGTTAGAGGAAAATAGGTTTTATGTGACTGCCTAAATTTGGAGACAATATAATTATTGTCATCAACATCTCCTGTCAACAATGACCCAGACAGTACATCCTAACATCATATGTCAACATCCTCACAAACAAAGAAGCTTACAAAGTTACACTCGGTACTTCAATTACAAAAATGAATATTTATTGTTTTACTTCAAAATTAAATAAAAACAAGATACTAACACTATAATCACATGAAAGAGCTGAAATGATTTTATTTGGTTTACACAGCAACTCTCAAATTTTGATATGCAAAAGGCAACATTTAAAATCCAGGAGCCAATTATACATGTATATGAACTTAATATGTGTTTGACTTTTTAGTTATTCTGGAATATCCAAAAATGACTACTTTTGTATGCAAGGTGCTGGTTTCATTCCAACCAATTACTTTGCCTAATGTTATTAATAACAAATTTTGTAAAACTACATGTACAAATAAATAAATATATTTTTTAACAAAAATATGTCAGTAACACTGTATTCATTCAGGAAATTTCTTTCTTCTGTCTTTCTTTTATCGTAATGGCTAGCAACCATATCATGGTCATATTTTAGACCTACAGTCAAGAATTTTCCACTTGTGGGTCCTGTTCTTTGCTGCAGAGACAGCAGCGGAAGAGACAGTAGTTGGATGCAAGGGAGTCTGGGTGCAATACTCTAGCTCATTCTGCTAATAGACCACTTGATTCTTTTATATGCTCAGTGTATAGCACCGATACATGGGAGACAAGTACCTAGGTAGAACCAGTACTGAGTACTCCAAGTTCCAATGGCAACCCCATTTTGCCAAGAGCCAGACAAGGCTGCATCTGGTACCAATTTTATACATCTTTGGTTTGACACGGTCACTGGAGGAAGTGCCCCAGCCTGGATTCGAACCCCAGACCACCCAAATGCGAAGTGGAAACTTTACCACTGAGCTATTGTGCCCCTTTGACAGACTAAAGAGGAAAAATGATCAAATTCACCTTTTAAATGTTTAAAATGTAATAAATACAGAGCAAAGTCACAATATTTATCAAACCGGAGCACTTTGCTATGACCTGAATGAAAATATCACTTCAATTCACTTTGAACAATATGTGACCTTAAGATCAGGAGAAACCTCTTAAGTATGTCATTATCTAATGATCTGATTCTAACTTCCTGTTGTTCGTCCGCCAATTGTGTGGCAATTTCCGTGATTCAGAAAAGCATAAATAAATAATAAGAAACATCACAATCTTCAGTAGTGAAAATAGAGCAGCAGGTGGTGACCTGTAACTTTGTAAATATTGACAGAAACTGTCCAAGAATTTATGAATTGTTATTTGAAAAAGTATTGAGAAAATATCAAAAACTGCAGATCAAACAGCTCCTTTCAAATACTGTCTGATTATAGTCTCCTCTGATTGCTCACACAATATTAAAGCATGGAGTCTACACAGTCTGTATCATGGTGCATGGCAAATAAAAATCTATTTCATACTTCCTTAAATTCATTATAATTTCGGTAAATTAATACTCATCAAGTCAGAAATATGTACATAAATAAGCATAAGGTTGAGAGATTAAAAAATATGAGTATGGATCTTCTCAGTGGGTATATAATGTCAGGGCTCAAGTTTAACTTTTTTTGCCACTCGCAAATTACAGGGTTTTTTTTTTAATATACAGCAGTAGTCAAATATCGGCTACGTCCCCCAGCCACGGAGCCTACATTCCCCCACCAAAGTCTGAAAATTCCCCCAAAGTTCAAAAATTCCCATCCATCCCCCAGTTGAAAAAAAAAACAACCCTGAAATTTTTGCAAGTAGCTGAAATTTTAACTCACAAAATATATCATTCACTTGCAATTTCATGAATGGTATATATTTTATGAAGGCGAACTCTTCTCATTGCGAGACATCAGAGATGAATTATTAACAAATACCTTATAAAAATATTACAAATATTGTAAATATATCAATTATGTCTGATAATTTGATAATTAATGTCATTCTTTTTTTTTTTTATAGAGGTAAAAAAAGTGTTGTGTATAACGTTTTGACATTTTGTTTGTTACAAATTGGCTGCATAAAATGAAGAACGTAAACAGTCAGACTGTGCACCACATGTAGTTATTAGGTAATGACTACTATACAAAAACATTTGGTGTCAGTCTAGCAGATGCACTTAGGTTTAAATTACAGCTTCGTGCAATAGATTTTACTTTTTACTTGTCCCGATAAAGAAAACATGATGTTGATCATGATTGCATTAAAAACTTTGCACTCCCAAAAAATGCGAGCGGCTACAAAATGAACTGACAAAATTCATTTCTCACTCACATTTAGCAAGTGCTAAATTCGAGCCCTGAAAAATGCAAAAACAATTAAATTAGGATAGCCTGGGAAAGTTAAATAAAATATTAATTAATTAATGTGCCAAACCTTGGGAAACTACAACATTATCATGCAGATACAGATATAATTTTGTATCTCCAAAGCTGTGCTTGCTGTAATATTTGACATGTTCCGCAACAGTTCAGGGTGGCAAATTCGTAATTCAGCCTACACAGTGAGAGCATGACAACAAATAATATCAGTAAACGTGATCAGTCATGTGACAATACACAAAAAAAAGAATTTCTAAATATAGTTTTCATAATTCTAAATAAAGGTTCAATATCATTTATAAATCTATTGCCTGTGATGGAGAAAATACCAATTTTTTTAACAATCTCAGAATGTTGCATTTGGCAGTGTTCCCACGCCTTTTCTAATCAAGGGGTTCATGGAACCCCCTGTGAGCCACAATTTTCAGTTCTGGGGGTTCCGTGTGGAAATTCGGGGTACCAACATAAAAAATGCTTTGTTACTGAATTCCTTCTTTTCTACGTCGTAGCAATGCATAGTTTTATTATCATCATTGAAACGAAGCCACGGAAATAATGTCAACCAATGTTTTTGGAATGTTTTTATTTTTGGCCTCTTTTTAATGGTATTTAAATCGCTTGGACTGTCATCTTGTTGCTGAACATTATTGGAATCGGCTGCGGGTGCTGGGGAAGTTGTTTTCCACAGGCCGGTCAGCGTAGACTGTTTTTCCCCGACATTTTATGCAGACGCACATTCGTAAACAAATTCGGAACACTCGAACCTTATCGTATGTACCCTCAAGAGTTACTTCCCATAATTGGGCTATTTTTAGAACGAGGAATTTCCGAAGCATCATTTATCGATTTTCATGCCATAAAACACAAGGCTACGACGTACGTGTAGGTATTCAGGTTCGTGTTAATATACAAATGAAGGAAAGAAAAGTAAAACCGTAGGCATTTTGCGTACGTTCCGGTCACGTAGAGAAGACTAGTATTCTGATATATTGTACGTTTTTTCAGCATTCTGTACGTGATTCACGTACATTTGTGCGTGAATGAGAACACTGATTGGGTAACCATGCTTTTGTAGATGGGTACTGTTAGATGCACAGACAGTTAAAAAAACAAATTCTTTTTCATTGACCTTTTGTGAACAAGCTGCTTTTAACTTTTAAGGACTCTTTGTAAAAAAAAAAGATATCCATCACCTGCCAGTAATACCTGAAAGGGGAGTTTGTGCAGTATATATAGATAGATAGATAGCTTGGGCTTATAGAGGTTACAGATTTTGTATCCTTTGTATTATAAGTTATAATAACCAGAATGTCCAACATGAAAGGTCCAGACATACAGAATTATTTAAGGGTCAATCAACCTCACAAAATTGTTTATCCAGGGTAAAAATCAGGTAGCATTGGGCCCTAAAATTTTCCTAGATTGTATAAATCAAATTGGATGTGTAACCTTAAGTGGAATGAAGGGGTTATATCCAAATTGTACAATCAGTATGATGACATCTTTGAAACTCACCAGCATCATCTCAAACTTATCAACTATTTCTTGTTCAGACATTTTGTTGAGGAGCTCACTGTATTGCTGCCCTCCATTTTGGCTTTCTTCAGTAGTAGAAGGTAGCCGGGTGTTGGCTGGCAGTGTAGCATGTTGCTTTTTGTCCTTCCTCTCCTTGTTTCCTCCAATTTTGAAGGACAACTGAAAAAAAATACAGGATTAATTTTTTCAACATCGTTTGGAAAAAATGAAAATGATAGAATCAACTTTGATAATTACATACCTACAGGACTTTCACTATGGAATATAGCAAAAGATTTTATCTGAAAAACAACAGGATTGTCCGTGGGGTCACGGGGTCATTAGCCTTATTAGCGGTTTTGTCCATTCAAAATTTAAAATATTGCAGAAAAATATTTTCATATGATTTTAACTGATGATTTCAATCAGCAATTGGTTATTTATGAAAACCCTGTATCTGTGACTGTAAACTTTACAGATAAAACTGCTGGGTTGTTCTTTTATCAACTTTATATCAAATCACTTAATGTGAAGATGAATTTGTGTCGACAGTTCAGTAAATGATGAAAACCATATTTTCTGAAAATATTCATATCATATAATAGAATAATTTTTACTTACAAAGCTATTTCGCTTCGATTTATCCATTGTCACTTATTTGTTGTTCAACTGTGACTTGAAACCAGGAACTCTCGTGTCGTTCATGACATCGTCACAAAATGTAAATAAATCCAGTAAATCCAATGTTTTTCACTCACTTGCGGCAACGACAGTGTAAAATGTTTATAGCTCTCAGAAGATTATTGACTGAAAACGCATAATCGAGTGCTTCATATATAACTTTATGCTTTAACGGCGCTTAATACTTGGAAAAATGACTGAATTACTTCTTTCTCATCTTCATTTCCGCCATTTTACTCCCAATATCATTGACCAATCAGAATCGATATCAAGTGGCAAGGACTAGTTTATGCACTTTTTGTTGCTTTCGTCCCGTAAAAGCGTCTCCAATAAAATCTGACTCAATATTACCATTGATACATATATTTTTATGCATATTGATTAAATAAATGCCAACTTTAAAGGATGCAATTATCATAATTGACCAGGGAAGTAACCCGTCCTTTCCTATTTTTTTTCTCTGAAAATCTCACCAGGGTTGTACCGGCATGGTCCAATTAGGCCTTTCTACGTCCGTGCGGAATATACATGAACATGCAGATAATGAAGGAACAAAATAACCGTTTTTAGTGGACGTTTTGTTTTTTGTTGTAGTTGTTGTTGTTTTTTCTTAACGAAAAAATCCTCCCTTTAAAAGAGTGTTGTCCGGGCAGGCGTTCTATAGCGTCCGCTCAGGTTTCAACATTTATCTTCAATTTGCTTTTTGGATTTCTTCAATATTTAGATAGTTGCTTAAGTGGATGGGCCTTTACATTATGCTGTTGACCTTGTGACCTTGACTTCGATCTTTGACCTACTTTCGATGATATAGAAGAAAAAAAAAAAACGTCCATAATTCCATCAGGTCTTGTTTTATGTAGATCTTCGGCATAAAATTATAAATGAAGATAAAAAGCATATTTATTTACGACACAAATATATACACACAGAAAAAAAATATAAATCATATTTAGCCCACATGCAATACACTTAGCCTATATACACACCAAAGAAAATTATATATTATTATATTACACAGATGATTGAGCGACCCGAACATTTTGTCTTTTAATTTTTGAATATATAGATTTTTTTTCCAATTTCACGGTGTCTATGATGTTTGTTTGTTTGTTCGGTTTAACGTCCCTGCAACAGTATTTCAGTCATTTGGAGACGATGTCTACTTTAGACAGATATAGTGCTGCCACACTGCATTATCACGCCGTAGACATGTGACATGATACCACACCCAGTCACATTATCCTGACACCGGACCAACCAGTCCTGCAACTACCCTTATATGCTGAACGCCAAGCAAGGGAGCTATTACAGTAATATTTTTAATGACTTTGGTATGTCGCGGCCGGCGATCGAACCCAATACCTCCCGCTCCCGAGGCAGACGCTCGAACCACTTGGCCACCGGGGACGGTCATGACTTTGTTGTGACTCTATGTATTCTCCCAAACTTATGGAGGAGTACGGACGCCTTCAATGTCCCTTCTGATAGGCTCCCAGCACACGCTCTAATTAAGTCTCCTGCCTCAGCGGTAAATGTTACAAAGCTCGGATTCCCGCCAGATGAATTAGGCGATGATAACAAAGTCCTGGTTCTTACTCGGTGAAGTCATTATGAAATTAAATATTTATTAAGAACGAAATGTAATTGATTGCAAAATATAAACTCATTAATCATGCCATCAAAGTGAATATTTTGTGATATATACGTCATACAGCAAGAAAATTATATGATGTTTATTTAGAAGCGTTAATTTCTTCGAACAAATAGAACACAGGTACATATGTTGTGTAGTTATGAGACTACATGTAAAAAAAGTAGGGAAAGCTACTGTTAAAGAATTAAAGAAATACAAAATTGTCGCCAACCTGGCGGATGATGACGGAACAATTAAATGGACTATCTTGGTACCACTAGCAAACCGCCCTACTGTCGATGACTTATTAGTTCACTGTAAAATATATCATAGTATTAAATATGATACGTTGGGGAAATTTGTTTGTTTTACGAGGATATGGAATATACCCCCATCTAGAAGTGAAACAATTGCAATAGTTTTACAAGTGCGTAGCGCGAGTGAAAATGTGAAAATTGTATCACTCCGAGATGATATATATTCCATATTCACTCGAAACAATTTTCATTTTCAGTTTATGCTAATTTCTGCTACATGCCAATCTGCACGCCCTTTTATCAGTAAAAAGTAGTTCTTACCTAGCAGATCTGTATCACTCACAGAGTGACTATTAATTACTTTTATCTCACTGATATAGAACACAGTACATGTATTTCATCAGTTAGCATAAAATAAATTTTGTTCCTTAAGAAACACAGTCTATCAGAATCAATAATAAGAAAAATCAATAAACAGCATCTAACAAAAACAACTAATTCTATTGATAACCGTTATTATATCCATCTTACCATAATAAATACATGAATACCTAAATACCATACAAGTCATGCGAAGATCCGAGGTGGGGATAAGGAGGTCATCACCCAGCCCCCCTCCCTCCGGGATTTGGCTATTATATAAATAGTAAAGAAAAAACATTATTCAAATATTATTCCCACCTTTCGCCTTTCTTTTTACTTTTAAAGATAAATCATTACAGAGTCTACAACATTACTATGTATTTTAGATAGATGATCTTCGTATAATTTCTTTATCAATATACATAAGGATTATATACACTATCATTGCGTTATCATGGATCTCTCCAAAACTGGCTGTACTTTAAGTCTGTGATATGGAAGCCATTGAAGACGTCTTTGTTTCATTGTCGACGTCTGTAGAAGGTTCCATCTCATCGTCGCCTGTGTCTGATATCTTGTTTATCTATCCCTCTGTCTGCCAAGGCAAAGAATCCCGTTGTGAACCTGTAATTAATGTCTATATATCATCACCATCATCATTATCATCATCATCATCACCATCATTATCATCATCATATATCGACTGCATTAACTGGTGTCTCTGTTCTAAAGTTGACATATCTTTCTTCTCGTCTTTGACAATGCCTGCTTCATTTGGCACGATCATCTCCAACGTCGGTTTATCGGCATAGGCATCTTCAAGGTGTTGTGCGACCTCCTCTTCCAGGCATGACCAACATACAAACGCAAAACTTGAAGTCTTCATAGCTTTCCTCTTCGCCGTCTTCGAATGGCATAAAGTACGCGAATTGAATATACCTAGAATAAAAACAAAATCACCATAGTGGAAATATAATTATGATTTGCCACAGATTAATGAGCAGCAGCATTTAAGAAATCGTAATAATTCATGAAAACAAATACAGATGATATTATAAAATATAATTCTTTGCCGATGGCGCCAGCACCTTGTCGATGGCTCGATCACATTTGAAAAAATGTTAGCATTTTGTTTGTGAAGTTGTTTTTTTGTGTGTTGAGCAAAAGGAGAGGTTTGGACATGCACGATTAAGTGGGCCAACATCTACTTCACGGTAGAGAAATCACTCAAGGTATGTCTCCTCGCAAAAGAAAACAGACGAGTTGATATTTGGTAAAAGTTCTAGCAATGACATTTTTGGGTATTTCTTATCGAAACTGCGTTCAAAGTAATGAGAAAAATGTTTCACATGGCGAAACATTCTTCGATTTTTGAAAAACAAGCATGTTCTTTAAAAACGGATATTTTTTTTATAAAATGTGCTTACCCTTTTCAGCCTTGTTTTGGTCAAGGGCTCTCATTTGAAAAGACCACCAAAATGTGAAAGAGCCACCGTTTAGTAGGGGTGTATAAGGTCGTGGAGAGCGTAGCAAGGTCTTCGTCAGGTGTGAATGGGGACAATTTAACAAGAGGGCCATGGTGGCCCTAGATCGCTCACCTGAGTATAGGGTTACCAAAGGAACATCAGTCTATATTAAAACATTTTGAAATCTGGCCAGTAGTTTTGAAGATGATCCCTGCAACGTTTTATCAGATTCTGTCCAGCAGTTTCAGAGGAGAGGTCATTTTAAGTTTTCAATAAATACATATAAGGCAAAATTAGTCCTGCCCCTGGCGGCCATGTTTTTTATGGATCGGAATGATTTAGGCAACTTTTGTTATGCTTCACCCAAGGATCATCCCTGCAAAATTAAATCAAATTTTGTCCAGCGGTTTCAGAAGAGATATTGTTTAAATATTTCACTATATACATATAGGGCAAATTAGCCCCGCCCCTGGCGGCCATGTTTTTTTTATGGATCGGAATAATTGTAGCAACTTTTGTGAAGATTTACCCAATGATCATCCCTGCCAAATTTAATCAAATGCTGTCCAGCGGTTTCAGAGGAGATGTGGTTTTAAGATTCCACTATATACATATAGGGCAAATTAGCCCCGCACCTGGTGGCCATGTTTTTTTAATGGATTAGAATCATTTTAGCAACTTTTGTGAAGCTTCACCCAATGATTATCCCTGCCAAATTTAATCATATTCTGTCCAGCGGTTTCAGAGGAAATGTCGTTTAAAGATTTCACTATATACATATAGGCAAATAAGCCCTGCCCCTGGCGACCATGTTTTTTTTCCCGATCGGAATAATTTTAGCAATCTTGGTAAAGAGTTTCCCGAGAAACATCCGTACCAAACTATTTTGAAATCTGGCCAATAGTTTTAAAGGAGATGATTTTTAAAGTTTTCATATTTTTTTCTTTCCGTTGCCCTGGCAACCAGACTTCCCAATGTGCGCTTTAAAGTTGAACCACAAATATTTTTATTTCATAAGATAAATCACGAACATAATTATTTTTGTAAAAAGAAAAAAAGAAAAACTCAAAATATGTTAAAAACCGATTTTGTAACCTGCTTGGCAGTAATACATTTTATGGTCACGTTACCCCTATGACGTCAGGGATAGACCAAGTGTCATTTGCTTTCTTAATTCCATATAAATGTATGTAATCATAAATCACATATCATATTTAAAACGTTTTAATCATACACATCATATTTGTTTTTGGTCTAGTTAAATGTTTCAAGTTTTATCGAGTTGTATCTGTGAATTTAATCGGCGAATTTGATTTAAAATATGTTATATTTTTGATTACGAAAATTAGATTGACTGTGAAATAAGTTTCCAGATGAATGAAACAAAATTTTCATGATTTGATTATGATTTCACCACTGTGAATTGGCATATTCTTATACTTTGGTGTTTGTAGTACAGCCATGCTTATCTTTTTCTAATAATCTCCTTGCCGAACATCTATAAACTGATGCTTGTTTGTAAAAGAAGCACTCTTCATTGAACTGACCAATATGGGACAGGTTTTAAAATATAAATTTTATCCGTTGAAATACAAGAAATTATAAAATATAAATAAAATGTGGAAATAGTACTTTTCCTTAACGCATCCTACTCTTGTCTGCCTATATAATGATTCCATTTAAACAAGTTTTTTTATCGTCAGTCCATAACTACTCATTTGTCAATAAATTAAGTTTTAAACAAAATATTTTTCTTATGTCAGAATCACATTTACAGAGTTCTTTGATTACGTTTTGTTATAGATTTCAGATATATATTTAAATGACAGTAGTCCATTGATGTATTACTTTTTATCATGGATTCTATACATATAGAATCCCTGTTTTTATGTATCTGTACTCTACAAAGAAATAACCATATAATTGAGCTGGTTTGAATTACAATGGAACAACAAAATTTTGATGAAATTTTAAAATGAAAGCTTTATATAAAAAAACAAAAAACAAAAAAAAACGTTCACTTTATTTTGTTGAAGGATGAATCCATACTGTTTTTCTTAACTTCGCGTTTATTTTTTTATGCTTTTTTACATAGTAGAAATATTTAATCCTAAAAATATGAATTTTAAGAGCTTTTTAATGGTGTATACATTTTGATTTTTGGATCAGAAATAATACAAGAGGGCCAAGATGGCCCTAGTCGCTCACCTGAGAAAAGTATCATTCATTGCCTGTACAAAACAGATTGCTTTAGAATTAAGATGACGAGGTGAAACAATGTTTAGGAATTTTCTGACCCCATCCACAAAAGATATCATCATGACAAACATTCTGCCAAAGTTTGAGGATGATTGGATCAAAATTGTGGCCTCTAGTGTGTAAACAAGATTTTTCTAATATTTGACCTACTGACCTACTTTTTGATCCAACCTGATCCATTTTCGAAAGGGTTAAAGATATCATCAAGACAAACATTCTGACCAAGTTTGAGGAAGATTGGATCAAAATTGTGGCCTCTAGTGTGTAAACATCAAAATTGTTGACGGACGACGAACGACGGACAATCAAGTATCCCAAAAGCTCACCCTGAGCTATGCTCAGGTGAGCTAAAAATTAATAAAGTAAATTCATAAATTGATCTACATATTTACTACCTTAATCGTTCATTGTCATTTTTGAATTTAATTACAGTAACTGTGAATACGGGAGACACTCAAAATCCCTTAGGTCAAAAAGTAGTAAAGTATTTAAAATCCTTTTGATTCAGAATTCAGTTTGTTATATGTGCTAAATATTTAAAATCATTTAATTAAAAAATAAATATCAGAAGTTGTATATCTATATTTTGAAGGATCATCAGTTGCACTTATGTTGAAAGCAAGTTATTTACTTTATATAATTACTGGTATTATCATCATCATATTTACAGGCCTCAACCTTGTAAAAAGGAATAATTCAAGAACTGTATGATCAATGTGGATGACAATCATCAACATTTTTAAATCAATTAATTAATAACTTTATATTATTTATTGATGTAATCTTCATTTTATAACTTTTATGAATGTTATATGGATTTCTCTTTCTTTAGTTTTTTCATTCTTAGTTATCTTTCTCTCTAACGCAATGTCTACCATGCATAATGTGTTAGAAAGAGAGAGGAGGTAGACAAAACTGGTGTAGGTTTACAATAGATGGAGTTTGCTCTTACAATTTTTATTCATGATATATTCATATGTATAAATCTCCCTCTATAAGAGATGAAAAGCGTTCAGTCTGCCAATTAAAGCTTAATAATATCAACATGTATCTTAATTTGATTTATAATTGCAATCAATTGGCTACTTATTGCCCATCTATCAAAACTAACTTTATTGAATGGTAAAACTATTTACAACAATAATTAATAACATTAATGAAATTTGCACCAGATATCTTTGTGTATAAAATGTGTAAGGGATTCATAAAAATATTGTTTGCTACAATGTAACATAAATCAATATTTATAACAAGTAGAAATTTTGATGCTAAAGCATCAAGTCGTCGGAGAAGTTTAGTTTGCAAGTCATTATTTTTAGTGTTATGTTACAGTTGGACGGACCATCTAAATATGTATGGCTATTTAAGTATGGTTCATATAAAACATTCGTGACGGTGTTAATAATAAGTGTATCAATTATATAAGACCCAACAAGCAGATGCATTAGAAATGAGAATGTTTAACATGCTGACCAATTTTGAGTAAGATCACATGAGAAATGTTTTCTGTAGAGATAACCAAAGTTTTTCGTGACTTAGTTTTTGCATCTAAGTTAATGTGATTGAACTAGGCCTAGAATTCGTAATTTTAATTAAGATCAAATGAAAAATGTGGCCTGTAGAGGGACCAACCAATAGACGGACGGACCAATCAAGAGGATGACTTCTAGTTACCCTCAAAATATTCGTTTTCGGGTATATAATAATGAAATTACGATAATGATAGTGCAATAATGGAAATACTATATAGAATTACTGCACACTGATGACACTGAGTAAAACCTTAAAAATATATTAATAAATATAACTATAAACTCACTAACATATAATACTGATTTTTATTTAAAAGATGTACCCCGTCTAGGAATCGAACCCACAATCCTCGCTGACAACGCATGTGTTGGGAACGTCCTTACTATCTTACCCACTAGACCAAAGGGCCAATAAATTTTTTTACAGCAATAACTGACATAGATGTCTAAATATACATCCGAAATGTTTCCGGTGCAGGAATGTGAGCTGTTCAAAAATAAAAGGCAAATGCATTGTGTAGTCAAAACTAACAAAAGCGAACAACGAATACTGCCGAAAATTTGACATTTCATTGGCGTCAAAACGGCAAAACGGTATAATGTGATTTTCACGTGATTCTTTTATTTAAAGAATGGATGGATAATTTAAATACGTGATTGCAAGTGCAACACTCCATATTACATTATTTTATTTTATATCTATAATGTAATGATGCACCACTAATGACAACTAATTACCCTATAGTGGATTCAGAGCTTTCTCTCCAATCGCAGCCAGCAGGTTCTTGTCGAAAGGCAACCATCATACTCTATCCCCGTCACTTCTGGGGTCCCCAAGGTACTGTCCTGGGCCCCCTATTATTCCTTCTCTACATCAACGACCTGCAACGTTAAGTTTCATCTACGTCCTGGTTGTTTGCAGACGATAGTTTCCTGTGCAGGAAGATCTGGTCTAGCCAGGACACTATGGCTCTTCAGGAAGACTTAAACCGCCTACAGCAATAGGAGAAGGACTGGCAGATGACATTCAACCCGTCCAAGTGTGAGGTCATCAAAATCACTAGGAAACGAAAGCCAGTCAAGGCCGCCTACTCCCTCCATGGTCAAGAACTGGCCGTCGTCAAATCAGGCAAATATCTGGGCCTCATCATCACAGAGAACTTGACATGGAACCAACATGTAGATGACAAGATGAAAAGGGCAAACAACACTCTTGGCTTCCTCCGAAGGAACTTAGCCAGATGCTCCAAGGAAATCAAGACGCATTGTTACACGAGCCTTGTACGTCCTATTGTCGAATACGCCACAGCAGCCTGGGACCCTCATACCTGTCGCAATATTGACCAACTGGATTCGGTCCAGCACAGAGCTGCCAGGTTTGTGATGGGAGACTACAGGACAACTAGCAGCACCAGTCATATGATAACCAACATTGGATGGGACTCTCTACATCAGAGAAGAGAGAACAACAGACTGGTCATGATGTACAGAGTCATGCATGATCTTGATGATATCCAGACCGACCAGCTACACTCGCAACAAGGGGCCAAACCATGCAATATGTGCTATCATTCTGTAGAACGGATGTGTACCGCCACTCGTTTTTACCAGCTGTAATCCGCATGTGGAACCAGCTGCCAAAGCACGTCGCCACAGCTAATACATTGAACACCTTCTGAAAGGGTAGGCTGTCGGATCATTCCCTCTAGCAATTGTACAGTGATTTTACCTGCTTTTATCTATTTTTATCTGCACGATGCACAGGTCACGACGACTTTGTAAAAAGCCCTTTTCATATGGGACGATGCTCAGATCGGCCCTGCATCGGAAGATAGATAACAGAAATAGATTTAGCAGGTTTTTTTTACTCTTTTAAATAATGGCTTGTCCCAAGGGATCCATTCTTAACTGTCAATAACTTATTTTCTAAGAAATTAATTTTGCTTGTTTAGGACTAAATATGCAAGAATTATTTTCATTAAACAATAGCAGGTACACTTAGGCATTTTTGTTGTAAAGGAAAGAAGCAATTTTGTGCCTTATCCATTAGTTTGCATTTTTACATTTCACTGACTTCTCCTACCATAGACCTAATCTTAAACAGTAAAAAATAATGTCGGTCGCCGGTTTTCTACCGGCGACTAATAATAATTAATACTTAGACAAAAGTGAGTTTGAATCAAGGAGATTTTGACAACCCCTACATTTTCATCTAGGGGATTTTGACATCCTTATCATTTTGGCTAGGGGATTTTGAATACCCTGCTACTTTTGGACCTAGGGGATTTTGAAGTTAGGGGTTTTTGACATATACTCGTTCATACAGTATATAGTGCAGGCAGAGTTAAGTCTAGCAAAGGGTGGAAAGTCAGTCAATCTTTTCTCACCTGGGTCATTTTTGCAACTTCATAGAAACTAAAAGTAATTCCAACATATTTTTTGTACACAAGTTCTTACGCTAATATATTCTAACAGATAATATTAATAAAAATGAAATGTTTGTGGTTGACCAATAAATAAACAACATGGTCATACTGAATACAAAATCCTTGCAGAAGAACAGCGAAATAATCTTAATTCCAAACAAAAAGTCTACATCTGGTCCAAAAAACCAAGCTCAACCTATCGTGGGACAAATTTTGACCCCAGGGCCATGATTTGAAAACTTGGTTCATATCCACAAGGCCATATTACATACCAAATATCTAAACCCATTATCTTGTGGATTCTGACAAGGATATCTTTTAAAAATCTTTCCTATGTAAGTCTATGTAAAATCAAGTGACCACTGGGGCAGGGCCAATTTTAACCCCAGGGCAATGATCTGAACAAACTTGGTAGATGTCCATAAGGAAGTGGTATACACCAAATATCTAAACTCCAGGCCTTGTAGTTTCTGGACAAGATTTTTCCAGATTTTCCAACTTAAGCCTATGTAAAATAAAGTGACCCCTGGGACAGGGCCAATTTTGACCCTAGGGCCATGATTTGAACAAACTTGGTATATGTCCATAAAGCAATGTTATATATCAAATATCTAAACTCCTGGCCTTGTAGTTTCTGACAATATTTTTTTCTAGATTTTCCTATTTAAGCCTATGTAAAATCAAATGACCTCTGGGGCGGGGCCATTTTTTACCCCAGGGCCATGATTTGAACAAACTTGGTAGAGATCCACTAGACAATGCTACACACCTTGCAATTTTGCAGAAGAAGATTTTCAAAGCTTGCATTTTTAAAATCTATTTTTAGCTCCTGTCACGTACTTTTTCAACCAATCAAAAAATTTGAACAATCTTGATAGAGGGCATCATAAGGATGATTCCTGTGAACTTTGGTCAAAATAAAAAAGGAGGAGATGTTGTTTAAAGGAATTGTTGAAGCGGACGCACGGACAAAAGGCGATCACAATAGCTCACCATGAGCACTTTGTGCTCATGTGGGCTAAAAAAAGAAAATATTTCCTGGTATTGCACCCGGATGTTATATTCAGTTAACGCTTTACCGTTGTAACTGTTCAGAATTTTACACGGGGTTATCTACTTTTAAGCAAAATCGCATATAAACCAGATAAATAATGTGGTATTCCCTGTCTCACTTCTCAGAAAAACGCTTCAAGAACTAGTTGAAACTAGTGTAAGACAATCAGTAAGCCTAGCCATTGATATATGTAAAAATAATATAGGCGGATCAAAATTCAGTAAGTAAAATAATTTTTTAATCATCTTATTTTAATTTTTCATTGTTTATCTATGAAATCCTCTGCATGATTATATCTTTCAAAAGTCGTAGTAACAATAGTGCTTGAGGTGGAAGGAGCAGCAAGAAAAAAATATGTTCGATGCTTAAATGATGAGAAACCCGATATTTTTGCATTTAAACAATTCTTAGTCTCTTTACAAGTACTTTATATAGATTGATTTTGACGCAGTTGCAAACAGAAGACCCAGATCAGTTAGCCGTCTGATCAGATTCTCCTCTGTTTGCTCATGCAATATTAATGCTTAGATTCTACACAGTCTGCACAGCAAAGAAATATTTGCTGTTTTATATACCATTTAAAGTTCAGTAAATTAATATTCACCAAGTTTTAATTTGCTCACGAATTTATTACAGGTACTGTAAAATCATTAAATTTCGACGACTTTGTCTCTTAAAGGCAATTTTGTGGGTACATTAAAGTTCAAGGTCACACAGGGGTTAATGGTTGTGAATTAAGGATGTACGTACCCTAGCTTGTATTCAAACAAATATAACGTTGTTAACAGCATTGAACATTGCTTGATCACTGTTATACAGAACTAAAACAAAAAACAAAAACATCGATTAACATGAGCAAAACCGATCAACTATGTATAATTCTAAGATTTGGGGGAGATAGCAAGATATTGCTATATTCATGTTTTCACAGAATTACACCAGGATGTTTAATTATGGTATACCTTGACAGACGTCTGAGGTTTGAAAACCTCATGTGCGCGGTGAATTCCCCTTATACCGCATGACGATATTACATGAATAGGGTACCCGATGATAAAACCTTTCCTAAAGCGCGTCTTTCTTTCTTTAATTTCTTTCTTTCTTTCATATGACCGTAACAGTTTAATTATGTTTACCGGTATTTTCTCTTGGTGTTTGATATATATTAACACCACATGTTTGTCCTTTAAATTTACATTTTTATTAACTATTGTACTAGTTAGAGACAGCAAGTTCTTAGGTATCTCATATTTTATTTTTATCAAACCAGGATAATTCTAATGGGTGTATTCAGAGAACCCGATTGAATCAATATCTTTACAGGAAGCATAATCAACTGGCAATGGAAATTCTGACATTTCATAGAGACAGCGACAGTGACAATGCAGGTGCGATTTTCCAGAGCAGTGACGATGACTCAAGTGACGAAGAAAGTGACCTTTTCTCATTATCCTCAGAAGAAGGTGCCGTGAGTGACAAACACCTGTTCGTGGCTGCCATCGACTTTGGCACAGCATACTCAGGCTATGCGTTCTCGTCTCGGAGTAATATCGAGAAAGATCCATTGAAGGTATGGACACGTGAGGGTGGAAAATAAAATCGCATCTGCAACACCGATTACAATAAAAATAATAGGGGATAATTTTGGGGTTCTAAAACGAAATTAAGCTTCTAAAATCTAAAAACTTTTTTTTCATAATTTTACACCCACATTAACAAATATGTATGCAAAACTGATACGCAAATGATCGTGTGTTTTTTTCTGCTCATTACCTATTTGTAACATATCCTATATAGTTTCAGGTATTTTGATATCATTAGAATAATTAAGACAACCTCTTACTATCTATGTATAAAAAGTTTAGATGTTACCTTTGTTTATTACACTATACGATCAGGTGAACCTGAACACGTGGACTGGCTCCGCCTTACTATCCCAGAAGACGCCCACCTGCGTCCTATTCGACCCGAAGAAGAAGTTTCATTCCTTCGGATTTGAGGCGGAGGACAAATACTCGGACCTGGCATCCGATCCAGATGAGGATCACAAGAAATGGTACTTCTTCAGGCGCTTCAAGATGACACTCTTTGACAAAATGGTAATTGCTTAATTACATTCCATGGCACTAAATTAGGTCCACAAGAATTGGTACTTCTTCAGGCGCTTCAAGATGACACTCTTTGACAAAATGGTACATAGAAATCTATTTCCAGTACAGCGTTTTCAATAATATGATATTTTAATAATTCGGGTGGGATGTCTGCAAAGTTCACAGTGATCCTTGTGATTTAGGCACATTTTATGAGAAAAGGACATGCTTAACTCATGGTTTGACCAGTGGTAGGTAGTAGCATTATATGTGGTAAGCTATAACAGGGTACTTGAACAGCAACATTTCATTTTCAAGAATTATATGTGATAACATATCATAAACTATTTGAAATCGTTCATTGATTTTTCTTTCCTCTTCAAGAAATTGAAGCGCGACTTCATTTTGGAAGATGAGGTTGGTAATAAGATGCCAGCTTTAGAGGTTTTTTCCGCTAGCATACGCTTTCTGAAAGAACACATGGAAGGACATTGCCGAAACCAAATCCCCGATGCGTCCCCATCGGACATCCGCTGGGTCCTCACCGTGCCGGCGATCTGGAATGATAGCTGCAAGCAATTCATGAGGGAGGCAGCAGAACAAGTAAGACATCATCATAAGTTAACGAGGTTTCTCCATGAACCCAGCTTCTCTTTGCATTAAATGAGTAATATACATTCGTAGAGGACACATGAAAATGATACTGTAGAATTTTTTTACGCTATTGATTAAATTGCAATTGAGATTAATTGGTGTATTGGAAAATGTTATATTTTATTTTCAAATTGAATTAATATGAAATATGAAACTTTTTCTTACATCAATTGGGAAACAAGCTTTCAAATATAAACTCATAATAATCGACCAACACTTAAAGCCCCTAGCTTTCATATGCGTAGCACAGAACCATGGCGTCTTTAGCACACATGACTATCTGCAATAATGTTGTTTAAAACCATTAAAATCTGCTTCCCAATAATAACTGTAGATCTTTATAAATTGGCACTATGCTTACCTGTATTCAAACAGGCGACATTGACTTTCACGACGTTTTGTCTACAAAGCTAACTTTGTCAAAACATTTCACAAGTGAATAGAAAATAATGGATATTTCACTACATGCTTACTTCTTACCATTTCATTTCTGCTCCCGCACGTCTTTCATTTTTTTT
Organism: Solen grandis; assembly: GCA_021229015.1. NCBI lineage: Eukaryota > Metazoa > Mollusca > Bivalvia > Adapedonta > Solenidae > Solen > Solen grandis. The sequence continues at coordinate 71,286,312 of CM037777.1, forward strand.
CTATAATAATTGTTTTGATCATCAGTTCGTATTTTGAATTAATGATAATGAGTTGTTCATTCAAAAAGCAAGAAATAAATCTTTTCAGGCGGGGATAGATGACGACAGTTTGTTCATTGCACTGGAGCCGGAAGCTGCGTCGATGTGTTGCAAGCATCTCCCCATAGAAACGTTCACTGGCTGCGGCAAGGATTTTTCTCCCTTCCAGGAGGGGTCAAAGTACATGGTCCTCGATGCTGGAGGTAAGTTAATTTTCGTTTCTATTTGTTTACATCCCGACAGAAGTAGGGTTTCAGTCAATTCGGACTTTGTCTACTAAAGGCAGATGTAGTGCTGCAACGTTGCAGTTTCACGTCGTAGACATGTTTTTTTTAATCCACATGACATCAGGCCAAGCAGGTCTGGAATTTCCCTCTAGGGGTCAATTTACAATCTGACGCCGCGACCGGGATCAAACCCACAACCTCTTGTCACTTGGTACAAGTGACATAAAACTAATTTGGCTCTATATCTCTGACACACCTACATAAGAAAGGTTTCTCTTATAGTCCAAGAATTGTATCCTTAAAAGCGTGTCCCTGGCCTATACCAATTAGAACTAAGAACGATACTCTAATACTTAACAATCAAATTTCATTCCTTACATAGACTCACTACCACGATAGATAGATATTTAGTTAAATTTTAAAATCTTACGCACGTTTCCAAAGAGATCCATGTAGTACTATTATGATACATGAAGGTCATACTAAAACTTGTCTAAATTTATATACCAGTAATTAAATTTAAGGTGTGACTCATGCTAGTTCTAATATTTCGAAATGAAAGACATAACGAGGTATTTAGTTCAAATCATGTCTATTTTGATAAAGGTGGCACTGTTGACATTACCGTCCATGAAGTTTTAGAGGACGGTTCCTTGAGCGAGTTGTATAAAGCCAATGGAGGCAACTGGGGTGGAACCTACGTCGATCGTGCCTTCCGGAACTTCCTGGCAGACATTGTTGGAAATGACATCATGGATGATTTTGCGCTGAACAACACAGCAGATTACATGGAACTTTTCCGTGATTTTGAAACCAAGAAGCGCACATTCAAGATCGCAATGGACGGAAAGACCATGATGAAAGTACCGATTGCTCTCACAGAAAAGTTCGAGACATCGAAAAAGAAGAAAATCAAGGACCATCTATTGAAAAGTCAAAAGTATAAAGACAAAGTCTCATGGATAGGTGACAAATTACGTATCGACCCTTCTACAGCTAAGGGGATATTTCACGACGCATGCCAGAGCATTGTTAAGCACGTCCGGTCCCTATTTGACGACGAGATGGTTGAAGATGTTCCGACCATACTTATGGTGGGTGGTTTTTCTGAATCGAAGATGTTGCAGGATTACATGAGAGAAGAATTTGATGACAAGAGGATCATCATTCCTGCTGATGCGGGTATCGCTGTGCTGAAAGGAGCGGTCATATATGGTCACAAGCCAACAGTTATAAAGCAGAGGAGATGCAGGTACACATATGGTGTAGAGACATCTCTGCTATTCAGAGATGGGATTGACCCGCCAAGGAAAAGGATAACAGCTGGCAATGGACAGAAATATTGCACGGACAGGTTTGATGCACATGTGAAGATGGGACAATGTGTCACTGTCGGGAAATGTCAGAAAAAGCAAAGCTACTGTCCAGCTGAGGTCGATCAGGATGGCATACAATTTTTGTTTTTCGCTACAACAAAGTCTTCCCCGACGTACACTGACGAGGATGGATGCATCAATATTGGGGAAATGAAGATAGATATAGAAGGATCTGGAGTAGACAGGTCAGTGAGCGTAAAGATGATTTTCAGCGGCACGGAACTGACGGCAGAGGCTATCGAAAAAGACACGGGGAATCGTGTCAAATGTGCTCTTGACTTCCTTGGTTAGACCGTAGACGAAGTCATAGTCTAAATGACGTTATTGACTATGCAGTTTGAACTGAAGCATTTATGGAAGTTTTGACTTCATTTAGTGGAGCTGATGGTATTGAAATATTTTAGAACATTTCGGAAAAAGTTGGTATCAAATATCAGACTGAAATGAAGATATGATCAAAATCATGACAGGAGATGGCCTTTCCAACCTGTTGAATAGAATACTATTTAACGCTCTTATTCTCTTATTTTAGCTGTTCCATTACTATATACTGTATATTCATGACCTCTAGCATTTATTTTTTTTAGATGTTATTATTATTGTTTTTTATTTAGCATATATCGTAAAATCATTTATTTTCGTTGTCATTCATGTAATTCTGTTGGTAAATTGATTCGAGGATTCATGTTTAAAAAAAAACAACAACATGAAGTCCATTTGAATGAACGGTTTTCAGGGGGGGGGGGGGGGGGGGGGGGGGGGGGGTTTTCGTGGTTAAAACCCTTTACGAAATCATCGAAAAATGAAAATGATGCCTTTTCCTTTGTATTGTCCCATTATTGATTTCAAAGTAAACAGTTTTTTATCGATTAATGTACATTTGAAAATGCTGTAGAACTTTCGGATTTTTTTCCATTGGATTATATTGTCAAAATGTCTGTAGCAACTGTCCAAACTGCATTCAATTCTTAAAATATTGGCTGAGAACTTTTTACACCCTTGATCTAAAATGATAGTAATCAAAATGTCCTCTTACGTCAAATCTTTAGGACATTTTTATTCTTTGATATGATTATCATTAAATGAACTTGAAAATATACATATTTAGACCTGGATCAGGTTTGCTTATTGCTAAAATTTACGTCACACGGACAGTAAATTTCTAGGTTTTGGATGATTCTCTCTGAAAGTTGAACATGTGTAAAAGGCGCCCGACACTTTTCGTACGTACTCAGAGTTTTTGTTTTAATATTTTGTACTTTATTGAATATAGTTTTCGTTTATGTGTCTGTTTGACCTGTATAACGACAACACTGCATTTACAATGTAAACTTTACATATTTTATGTCAATTAATTATTAAGCATAATTTAGAAACATGTTTTGAGCACAACAAAAACACTGTACGTGTCAGATTAAAAATTTACAATTCATTATGATAACGCAAAAGTTTTCTTTTTTAATATACTTTGTTTCATATTTTATTGTGGTTTTAATAAATAAATTATTTCTTGTGTGAGTAGGTTTGTGTTTATTTATTAACTACCCCCTCCCCATTGTGTCAATTATCATATTTCTAATGTGATAATGGGCAGATAGAAAGCTGACCTTTCCATTGTTTACCGATGTTTTCAAATCGACTTTCAGGCTTTCACATAGTTACAATTAACGACCTAGTTTACACAAAATAACACACTGTTATGTTATAATACTATTTGAGAGCAGTTGACCAACACATGGATGAAAAAGACTTAAAATTATTTCTAAAAACTAGAAAGGTGTATAAGCCAGTGAATAAGACCAGGTTCGTATTCCACCAACAATGTTTTGGGCTAAGTAATACTTAAATACATCGGGGCGAATTTCATTAATCTTGTTTCTATAATAAATATATCCAAATATTCCATTTCTTAACAATTATGGTTAGTCATAAAACAATAATTCATTTTTGCTGAGTCATGTTCTTGAATATTACATAAAATAGTAATAGTGGAATGTGTGTCTACCTTGTTTAAGAATTTAAGTATTACTTAGCGCTAAGTATTGTTGGTGGAATTCGAGCCAGGTATGGATAATCGAACAAAAGAAAACAAAGAAACTAACACGGCGACATAAGAAACAAGAAATATCTTTAAAAACGATATTCGGCGTAGGATGAAAGAAAAACGAGATTTCCAGTCTTCTAGAACATTCCGAGGAAAAGCGCGCGAAAGACCGACGCACAACAAATTTAGTACGCTCTAGAAATAGTTCAGTATTTTTTCTATGAAATATACTTATTTATAGACGGTAATACAAAAAATTATATCTGTAAATAGGCTTGTTTGATATTTGTTCATATCATTATTGCATATGACAATTATGATATAAAAGCGTTATTAGTTGTTTTGGTTTTGGCGAATTAATTTTCAGTGAGAGCATCTCGGCAGGCTGGAAGAATTCAATATACATAGTAATTAAGGGGTTTCATGTCATAACACGGTGGATTCTTTTTTGTTGTTTTCAATCATTTTCACAAAGTGGCATTCCTCAATTGATGGAAAATGATTGTATTTAACTTACTGAAATCATTTTCATGTTTACATCAAAAAGAAAAGTAATAACACCAAGATGAATGATATATACAAGCTGCACCCCTTATTTACAGTAGTTTTATAGTCCATAACGATGCGTTAACCAATAACAGGAGTCCTTTTATTCAGCTTCGAATTATTTACCGCTGTTAGCGTACATTTGATTGGTTTAAGATGCGAGTTGAAATCGAAATTATACAGCTACGCCGAAAAAAATACATTGGATTTGATGCCATTTAGACACTTTACATAAGAAAAAATACATTGGATTTGATGCCATTTAGACACTTTATTTATCAAGCAGAAAGTATGTAAAAATTAACTCGTTAATGATTTGTACAAAAATAAGGTACATTTAATGTGCAAACGAGATATCACTGTGTATTGTCAATACAATGTGATGCATCAAACTATTACTACGTTATTGTTGAATGTAAGATATACAACATGAATTATCACATTTAAAACATTTACAACTTTTTAAAATATACATGATTTCTCTCTCTCTCTCTCTCACACACACACACACACACACACACACACACACCAAAAACAACCTCAACAAAAAAGGGCTATATAACTATCAAATTATAGCACATATATACACACACAGTATACCTGACAAGCTTTTCAATATACAATATGAGCGAAATCTAAAACCACACGCACACAAATACGAAACTCCTTTTTATTTATTGATTTTCGATTTGGTAAAACAATAAATTATACTTTGATAATTCAAATAATGAACGTGTCTTTCAGATTTGAGTAAGTTATGTTCCTAAACATCGGTAGGTGTTGTTCGGTACAGATTGCGTACGTGAGAGAGAGAGAGGGGGGGGGGGGAGATATTAGAAAACGAAAGAGAGAAATGAATATAAAGAGAGACTGAGAAATTATTTAAAAGAGAAACATCTAAAAATCATATGTCACACCTAGAGACACCGGTATGTATCCAAATATATGCACACACACATATAAGCTGTTACACCAAACCCAATACTGTACACTCAGACTAGAACTTCATTTCAGAAATCTTTTTTGTATAAGGTGGTGATAAATGTAAAGTCAAACCTGTCCGAAGCGGTCAGTCAAGGGAACAATAAAATGAGACCGCTTATCAGAGGTGATCGCTAAATAAACATATAACACAATGCTAGTTTGGTAAAACTGACCGCTAAATGCAGATTGACCGCTTAATACAGGTGGCGGCTTATACAGATTCTAATGTATATGTTGTCTCTGATATGCTACATGACACAACCTTGGTCAAGAGGTTGGAGATGAAATGCTTCACACATATGAACAACACATCTGTGAAAAACATGTTAATTATTTGAAGTTATGAACTACATAAATTATGTAGACAGACTATTTGAAGTCATATTTTCATAAATCTGATTCATTAAAAAAATTATTGCAACAAGTGTCACAGAATTTATACAATAATTTCCAAAAGCTTTATATTTATTACAAAGCAAGTTAAAGCTGCATACTGACTTAACATCAAGTTTGGTGAAAATACATACATACTGTCAGAAGCTAACTATGCATCCTCCCATCTTTAGCTATAAAGGTGACATTAAACCTGACCCATAACCCCAATCAATGAGCAAAAACTAAATTATTACATGACTCACACTAACTATATAGCAATGTATACTTCACACCAAACAAACGTTTACTTTTAACCTCAGCAACATGCTTGTTTCCATTTCATCCATAATAGCACGTGATATTTTAAAACGTTTAACCACAGACGATAAAACAGTTACCAGAATCAATTTATTGTTACTTCCAAAAATATTACAAAAACGTATTTCGCAAAAACTTGTCTTCCCCCTTATTTTTTATGGTTTAGCGATGAGAATTAGTATATAGCATTTAAAGGTAAAAACTTCCATAATGTAATGGGAAAATTTTACAATATGCATTTTTTTTCGGCGGCATCTATATGATTTTGCTATTTTCACCGGTTTAGGCATAAAATGGCGGACGTGTAATTATTGTCCGATCTACGGATGAGCTGAAGAAGACTTCCTAAGGCCATAAACACAAACTATGGTAAAATGAATGAATGAAAAGATGTCAATTATAGTTAAGTATATCAAATTAATACATAATTAATTAGGAATAACTGTAAAAAACGTAAGCCAGCTTATTGTTTGCAAAACGATTAAAAAAGTTATCCCACCCTGTCATACACAACTCTGAAAAAATAGGGAGGAGAACGGTGTTGTGTTAAGCATTATTATATGTAAAGGGAGATTAACAACGATGTGCTTATATGATCTATCACTCACATGAGTTACTGTTATTGTATAATGTTATAAATGCATGTACCATTTTTGTAGACCAGTTAGTCTCTATTTACTCACGCTAGAGTATGCTTGTGTTATGTAAAATAAAACATTATAACCATGAAGGTGTTCGGTTATCTTGATACAACATGGTGTCAGAAGCAAAAACAAAATGGACTTACATTAAATTGTAAATAACAATGTTGGATTCAAACATTTAATTGTGTTAAAAGCGTGAATACATTCAATTGTATACAGCTTTGATTTTTTGACACTGGGCACATATATACAGCACAATGGCAAAGTTACCACCACCAGAGGTGTTCGACTTCACACAGCCCAACAAATTGGATGAATGGAAGGAAAGATTTTTTGTTTTACAGAACCGCATCTAAATTACACAAAGATGATGAAGATATTCAGGTGGCAACGTTAATTTATACAATGGACAAAGATGCTGACAATTTAATAAAATCTTTCGGACTTTCGGCCGACGACAGAAAGAAATTCGAAAAAGTCCTGAAGAAATTTGATGACCACTTCAATCCCAAAAAGAACGTTATACATGAAAGAGCAAAGTTCCATTCAAGACGACAACGCCAAGGGGAGACAGTCGAATCATTCATAAGATCACTATACGAACTTTCCGACAATTGCGCCTCTCCGGAAAACACTAAAAAGGAGCAAATTAGGGACAGAATTGTGATTGGAATTTTAGATAGTAATTTGTCAGAGAAAATGCAGTTAGAGTCTGAGCTCACACTTGAAAAGGCCATTCAAATGGCCAGACAGAGTGAAATCGTAAAAAGTCAGGTCAAAATCCAATACGAGACAGAACAACCTTCGACGGATGAAGTCCAGCGAGGAGCCAGGCCAAACCACATTTCGAAACGACACGGAGCACCGACAAATCGAAACAGTTCGAATCCTAAAGTACACAGACATTGCACACGATGTAATAGATTACATGTACAAGGGAAGTGTCCAGCAATGGGGAAAAAGTGTAAGAAGTGCGAGAAAAAAGATCATTTCGCTGTTTGTTGCAAAACCCAAAAATTAAACGAACTTGCTGCAGAAAGTGAATTTCTGGGAACAATCAACTCAGGAGACAGTCCATGGACAGCCAAACTAAAGGTGAGACAATTGTTAGTCTGTTTTAAGATAGACACTGGTGCTGATGTTACGGTCATTCCAGAAAGTATTTACTTATCTTTCGGAAAGCCAAAATTAAAGAAATCTAATAAAAGTCTATTTGGCCCGGGACACAAGAAACTGAATGTCTTAGGTTGCAGACCTGCAATTATGAGTTTGAATTTGGTCAAACTTAACGTAAATGAAATAAACTCAGTAGAGTCAGTTAAGCGCACCCATCCTAAATTGTTTAGGGAACTAGGTCAGTTAGACGGGGCGCACCGTATTTCCCTAAATGAGGGAGCCCAGCGTATGCTTTAGCCGTGCCTAGACGTGTACCTTTTCCATTGCTTCCAAAGGTCAAAGCTGAACTTGAAAGAATGGAAAAGTCAGGGGTCATTTTCAAGGTTGATCAAAGTACTGACTGGTGTGCAGGAATAGTCTGTGTACCTAAAACCGATGGTAACGTTAGAATATGCGTTGACCTCACGCGGCTAAATAAGAGTGTTCGTCGCGAAAACTATCCCTTACCGGTTATAGACCAAAGCTTGGGACAGCTGGCAGGGGCAAACGGTAGAAAAGTCTGGTAAGAAGAAATCTCAAACAAGCTCCAAGACAAACTCTTCCAAACATTATAAAAGCTCAAACTATAATGAGGAACAAACTTTAAAAGAAAATGGGAACATATAAAATGCCCCAAGACAAGGTCAAAAAGTGTAATGACAGAAGTGACCCAACGAAAAACAAGGCAGTCCAAAGGACAGCTATATCCCCCGCCGCTGGCCAAATATTAGAATTTGTTTGGTCATAGGATTATGTTCACCTAAACCTGGCATGGTTGTAGCAGACATAAAAGATCAGTTTAAGACAATTTAACTTTCCGGAGTTATGTATGAATCTCAGAATTCGGAGGCTTAAACATTTGACCTTCAAGTATGACCTTGACCTTGAGCCAGCGTGACCGCCTCATGCCTTCTGCACATCAGCTCAATTAGGTTAACATTATAGCTGAGTTTGAAGAAATTGTGTCCAAGCGTTCATGAGGGACACGAAAATAACATTTGACCTTCAAGTATGACCTTGACCTTGAGCCAGCGTGACCGCCTCATGCTTTCTGCACATCAGCTCAATGAGGTTAACATTTTAGCCGAGTTTGAAGAAAATGTGTCCAAGCGTTCATGAGATATGGAGCGGACACGAAAATAACATTTGACCTTCAAGTATGACCTTGACCTTGAGCCAGCGTGACCGCCTCATGCTTCTGCACATCAGCTCAATGAGGTTAACATTTTAGCGAGTTTGAAGAAAATGTGTCCAAGCGTTCATGAGATATGGAGTGGACACGAAAATAACATTTGACCTTCAAGTATGACCTTGACCTTGAGCCAGCGTGACCGCCTCATGCCTTCTGCACATCAGCTCAATGAGGTTAACATTTTAGCCGAGTTTGAAGAAAATGTGTCCAAGCGTTCATGAGATATGGAGCGGACACAAAAATAACATTTGATCTTCAAGTATGACCTTGACCTTGAGCCAGCGTGACCGCCTCCTGCCTTCTGCACATCAGCTCAATGAGGTTAACATTTTAGCCAGTTTGAAGAAAATGTGTCCAAGCGTTCATGAGATATGGAGCGGACACGAAAATAACATTTGACCTTCAAGTATGACCTTGACCTTGAGCCAGCGTGACCGCCACATGCCTTCTGCACATCAGCTCAATGAGGTTAACACTTTAGCCAAGTTTGAAGAAAATGTGTCCAAGCGTTCATGAGATATGGAGCAGACACGAAAATGTTTCGGACACACTGACGGACTGACGGACGGACGAAGGGCATTCCTATAACCCCCCTCCCGCTTCGCGGCGGGGGATTAATTAGAGATGCTTTTGAAACTGTTTGAAGTGAAGAATAAAATAATGCTCCTGCCACCAGCACAGACATCATGGAGGTGCTGAACAAGTTAGATAACATGCAGAAAGATCAAAAGACAATTAGATAGTATACGAAAATCACTCCATAAAAAAATTGACAATGTTGACAACAAATTAAACAAATTCTTCCATGAAACAAAGGCAGCCATTGAAGAGATCAGAAAAGAGATCAGTGACATAAAAACAACATTAACTGAGATAGAAGATAGCTGAAAGTGTCAGGGAGAACAAGTAGAGGTCCAGAAGAGAGATAGAGAAAATGTTGAAGAGGCAAAAGTTTGACAGAAGACTTCAGGATTTCAGTATGAGAGAGGCAAGTTTAAAGAATGAAATGGAGATAGACATGCTAGGAAATACAACTTACTTCTATATGGTCTCCAAGATGTCCCCTATGAGAACAGATATAACTATTAGACACTTTTTAAAACAGGATTTTAAAATTGCAACTGATAATATAGATCTGATGATATTTGCAAATGCACATCAACTCCCCTCCAAAGCCTCCTAAAGGGACTTATATACGGACTTACCACCAGTGTTAAAAGATGAAAGATACAGGATAATGCAAGAAGCATATAAACTGAGAAGTGGAGCTGATAAGTACAGAACCCGAATTATAGAAAGCGGTTTTAACCTGTATTTAAGTAAGGAAACTATCTCTGAACCCTGAATAAATTATGAAGTGTAAGCATGCTCTGAACTGACCATCCCCAAACAGCCTCATGATGTCTACTTCCTGACTGCTTTGTATCTTGATTTTGTGTGTGTGTATGTGTGTGTGTGTGTTTGGCATTTTAACTGTAATAAACTTCACCATTATTTAAGTTGAAGTACATTCCCTTTCATTCTATATTGAGATACATGACAATTTGAACATGCCTTAAAAATAATTGTTTAATTTTCATAGTTTCTCTCCTGTGTTAACTTTCATTATTATTTATGTTACAAAAACACCCATTTTTAGTTTGAGACACATTAATTGTTATTCCTGCATGTACTGAAAGATAGACTATTTTGTATGTGCTTTGTACCTATGTTATACTCCATTATTTTTTTATTCAATTTTATGCTTTTGACACATCAAAAATTAATGCTGTATGCATTGATTGACTATTTTGTAAGTTCTTGGTACAAGTCTGCTCTGTTTGCCTATGCGTCAAAATGAGTCTATATGAAGTAAAGTTAAAGTTAAATTTAATTGTATAATCACCACATACATTTCTAGTTTAAATGTTCAGATAATTTTTTTTTTCATTAAAAATATTGCAAACGACACTGTATCATTTCTGGTTGCATTTAACCCCAAAAATTCATGTCTCCCACTTCATCGCAAGTGGCATCGTGACAACTTGGTAGTACAGGTGGGGTGATTAAACACCATTGTAGTCAATAGATTAAGATCTGAGCGTGATGTTTATTCAGACACGGTGTGAAAAGCTAACTCATTGTAGGCTTATCATTTCAAGTTGGTGTCTGCTTGGCCCAGGTGATTTAAAGCCTTGCAGTTCACTGGTCCTTGTATGAAGAAGGAGAGTTGTAAAGGGAGGGAACTCTTAATTGTTTGTAAGAATTCTTCAGAATTAACTGTTCTGATTATGCACGGAATGTAACTACACTTGTATCTTTTGTAATCTAATTGTTCAGACCTAATATTACTGTTTTCCTCTAAGTGTAATATTTGTGTTAAAAACATCAGATTTAATATTCAATTTATTATTATTGTTGTTTTGATAGCAATAATCATTTTATTGAAATTTTTTGGAAATTAGGAACCAAATTTTGTTACAAGGAGAGAACTTTAAAGAGAGAGAGAGAGAGAGAGAGAGAGAAGCTTGCAATGGAGAAAGAGAACTTAGAGTTAGAGAAAGGATAAAGAGAGTAGATGAGAACAAAAGTTGTGTGGAAGAGAATGAAGGGTGCATGGCACGAATTCCTTAACTTCCATCATTTAATGAGACCAAAGAAATATAATAACTATAATGTTATAGATTAATATTTCTACGATTTGAACGGTATGCTGAAACTGTCAGTAGGAAAGTGGAAAATTTGAGTCTACATTTGAGTACACTTTTGAAAGGTAGGGCTTTAGCAGTGTATTCCAGGTTTACACCTGCTGAATCTGCTGATTATTCTGTGCATAGCAGCTATATTGAAAATGTTTGAATTAATTGAAGAGTTTCATCAAAAGTTTAGAACAGCAACACCACCCGCAGTTGGTGAAACGCCGGGAGTTTGTATCAGTTCAGCATTACTTTAGAAGAGGGGTGGAATTAGGTAATGTCGAAAAGTCATCAAAAGTTTAGAACAGCAACACCACCCACCCGCAGTTGGTGAAACGCCGGAAGTTTGTATCAGTTCAGCATTACTTTAGAAGAGGGGTGGAATTAGGTAATGTCGAAAAGTCATTTGATGGCATAAAGGATCTTTTGTTCGAGAGCAATTTTTTAGAGTCGTGTGTTCCTGCTCGCAGTACACTTCTTAGAGAGAAAAAAGATAGTTCCATGGTGGAAGTGGTTCAGTTTTCAGAACAGTATCTTGAGGCCCATGGGGGTAAGAGCTTTTTACCTCAGAGTAGCAGGAAACTAGAGGTAAGGAAAGCCTTGAACAAAAAAATCAAGTACTGTCCTTCAGGTAGGTCAAAATGTATCGAATGTCTAACGAGAAAGGGAAAGGGGCCACCAAACCTCAAACGTTAAGTATCAGGAAAACCCCAGAGGTAAGTATACTGGTAAACAGATAGGTGAGTTTAAACCTTAAGCCTTTAAAGTCAGGAGTGACTTATCAGCTTTTTCTGTTTACGTGGTCTTGCAGAGTTAAAATGTGGACATAATACACCAGTTATGTCAGCTGCATGTGAATCCAAGTTGCGACAAAACATGCCGGAAGCAGAAGGTTATGTAGATACGCCCAAAGTAAATGTGCTTAGAGACAAGATTGTTTAACAGCGGTGGTGAAAAGCTCTCTGGTAGAAGAACATTAGTGCAGTGGGGGAGAGTAGCATTGTGTTCTGATAGATGGAACTGTCAGTTAATTCCCAACTGCGGAGGTGTATGTGCGGACACTATTCTTAACAGGTAAGATTCAAGCACTGTGCATGGAAAATCCTGTGCATGATTTGATTATAGGAAATGTTAGCAACAGTGGCATTAGATGGGCATTGAAACAGATAGCCAGACGATCGAGAAGAAGATTGAAAAATCGGTCAAGTGCAGAGGGAAAAGATAAAGCAAGTGAAACCCATGAAGGTTCCCAAAGAAATTGGCGAGATAGATTCTGCAGGTCTGAGGGCAGAACAAGAAAAAGACAAAACACTGGATGCTGCGAGAAAGCTTTGCAGATCAGGGAAAACCAGAGAATCATGTAAATTTAATACATTCTTTAAAATAAATGGAATTCTTTTCAGAAAATTTAAATCACCAAAAATTGCAAATGGACAAGGGATTGGCCAGATAATGTTACTGTCAAGACATCAAAAGGATGTCATGAGGATAGCACATTAAAGTCTATTTGAAGGTCATTTAGGGACGGAAAAGACGGCAGACAAGATTCTGTAACAGTTTCATTGGTCAGGGCTAATAGTTGATGTGAAAAGTTGTTGTGCCCCATGCGACAAATGCCAGCATATGATGCCAAAAGGGAAATTGTCGAAAGTGCCATTGGTGGCTATATGCCTGTAATTGACACACCATTTCAGAGCGTCGCCATTGATCTCACTGGACTAATTACCCCTGTCAGCGAGAGCGGACACAGGTAAATCTTAACGGTGGTAGACTATGCAATAAGATACCGAAGTAGTGAAGGGCGGCAATATGGTACCTTGATTTTTTTCCAAAAAAAATATGGTACCTCAGTCGAAAATTTATGGTACCGACGGAAATTTATGGTACCTTTGGTTTTATCGATAAAAGGTTTATGGTACCTTATTTTGCATTTAATAAAACATTTCATACCTGGTAGATCTAACTAGAATGACTTAAGATCTGATAGAGATAAAGAGTATGAACTTGCATACCAAACATTCCAATGATGCGATATTGTCATTTTGACGTCATGTATCATTTCTTAGTTTAAGGGACCACTTCTTAACGTTATGTAAGTTAAAGGGGGATACTATTATTGACAATTGTAAAATATGTCCTTTCGAGACATTTGGGTTGGCCCTGAAAAGGGCCGTTTTGTTTCTTATTAATAATGGTCAATACCAAACGTTGTACATTCCCATCCCATAACATATTTCTTCATCCACTCTGCAAGGAGATGCAAATGACAACGGATCAAATCCTTGTCACCAATGAAGTCAAGGCTGTGTCCCCATCTCTGTTGTAGTAGGGTAGATGGTACATCTTCAAAGGTAACTGACAGGTAATGAGGGAGATCTTCCCTTTCTATAAGAGTGAGATATTGATTATTCACCTCAATTCGGTCGTGATAGCTGTCTGGGTCACTCTCTTGTTCCTCCATGCTGGGATTATCGAAGAATAATTTTAGAAAGTCTGG
>CM037777.1:71300483-71323415 GCA_021229015.1 Solen grandis
GGTCCGGAGATCGGCTTTTGGATTCATGATACAATTTACTCTATGCCACCGTATCTGCGGGTCCGGATATCGGCTGTATATCGGCCCAATATCGGAAACTGATATCAGTGTACCGATATCGGCACGATATATATCCATGCTTGCTGGTTATAGTATAAGAAAGAAAAAAATGCTGGTGAAATGCTTAAAGTCCGTATAATTTTCCGATCATAATATAATCTTATTATTTATTGACAGTAAACACTTAATTTCAAAATCCCTAATGTTCGTGCTTCCTTACATCATGCGGAAGAGCTATTCATTCTCATAGAAAGGCAACCTTTTATCTGTAAACTGTTCGTTGTCAGAAGTTGATAATGTATTTGACCCCAAAATGTTTTCTCTTTAAACACTTTTATGAACGTTTTAAATCAATGACATTAGCTCAGTCTAGATTTCGCGATAGAGGTCAAATGTCCTGATGCAATGGATGTTAGGTTCACACTTTAAGCAGTTATTTTACAAATAATCGATGGAAATAAGTAAAAGCTTTTTTTTCTACTTAATGTTAATGTTGGTTAAGTCTTTTGCCTGACAAAGTGAAAGTCTCATAGCACGGGAAAACGTTATCGCAACGTGGAAATCGGTTAAGTATAGAAAACAGTGTCCTTGAAGCAGATTCTATCGGTACCATGTCTTCTTCAGAAGATCGGGCAAATTGTGCGGAAAACGCATGCGCAGACGAAAAAATAGAAGTTTATAATGAAATAAATTTTGTTCAGGTTTGTGGATTTTTTCTTGCTTGGCATGTTTCGCACATGCTACACCAAAGTTCAACATTGTTTTGGCTATTTAGTATTTCCCCAGTAAAATAACTTCTTTAATTTGAGTTTTGTTTTGGTGATACCTAAATGTGCAGCTGTTTTGTTATTGTGAACAGTTTCTCAAACTTGACAATACGATAAACTGCCACTAGGGCGTACCATCAATATTATCCTATCTTCTATAAAGAAACTGGTCATTGAAGTCTATACGGCCCACTGTTCCCAGTATCTCTTCAATACTGAACCCATGTGAGAAATTTCTCTCCAAGGGGGTCGTTGTTTTTAGGGGTTTTTTTTCTTAGGAGAACTAGTTTTAAATCTGGGTTACTTCTGTCTGTAACTGTTCAATATCTATTGGTTTAATCCACCATTCTCTACTTTCTACAGATGGCCTAGCCATCGGGACTGACTGTCCTGTGCTCTCCAGGGCCCTAGGATCACACCTATCTCTGGTCATTGAAATCATCAAATCTAAGGCTTCCTCATTTTCTAGATCTTCTTGTGTCACACTTCTACAGACTTCATTATTTGTTTCATCTTCTAATACTTTTTCTCTCGTTTTTCGCAATTTCCCTGTTTTTTCCCACTACGTTGAGAAATTTCAAAGTCATAAGAGCATAATGTTTCTAACCGTCTCGCTAGCTGGCCACGTGACCGTTTCATAATCATTAACCATGAAACTGCACCATATATATTATAATGGAAACGACAAAGGCTAATAGCTCTCTACGGGTCGTACAGTAATTTCGTTGTTTTGTTTAGTGTTCTACTGTAATAACCTATTACTCTCTCTACATTGTTTTGAACCTGAGAACAAACTGCTCCTAATGCAAATGAACTGGCATCACAGTCTATAACATAAAGATCTGTTGCGATTTGGTATCTTTAAACTTGGGCTGAGGTTAAAGCTTCTATTAATTTCAAAAATGATATCATGCACTCATAAGTCCAAAGGAATAACTCATCTTTTTCTGTTAATTTATGCAATGGTTTTGCTATAGTGGCAAAGGACTTTATAAAGGAACGATAAGAGCTGGCTGTTCCTAAAAAACTACGGACTTCCTTGACTGTTGTTGGTACTGGCCACTTAGTTATGGCTTCAGTCTTGCATTTCTCAGTCTGGATTCCCTCTTCAAACACTGTATGACATAAAAATGAACAGAAAATATTTTTGGGGAGAAACTTTCAGTTTGGCATCTTGTAGTTTTTGTATTACCAGTCCTAACCTAAGTGATCATGGAAATTCTGAGCATACTTAACCAGGTCATCCAAGAAAATTAGGCATATGTCATACTGCAGACAAGCCATAACTAATTCATCAGACGTTGGGAGGTACATGTACCTACCTATAGGGATAGCTTTAAAAGGAAGTTTTGTCTTTGTCATCAAGGTGCATCTGTACTTTATACAGAGGTATAATCTAATGCTGAAAACCATTTGGCTCCTTGAAGTACATCTATTCAATCTCGTGTTCGAGGTAGGGGATAACTATCCTTGAAAATGAGTGCATTTTTCCCGGTAATCACCGTTTTCTAACTGGAAGAATGGGGCTGCTCCATAAACCTGAACTTGGTTCGATCAAATCCGCATCTATCATGCGCTGAATTTCTTTCTCTACCCCATCACGCATACTTAAGGGCTAACGTCTTGGTTGTTGTATTAGGGGTACTGCCAAGCCAGTATTTACTTTATGTTGTATTTGATCAGTTTGGCCTGAATCTATTTTTGACCTAGAAAATACATCCTGATATTTTATAATCCCTTTTTTTAAATTCAAGTGACTCATCTTCAGACAGGTTAGGTTTACAACCTTCATATACATCTTGTAGGTGTAGTGGTATATCTACGGTGGAGGATTCCTCACCAGTTTTATAAATATATGGGACGTTTTTACTTTGGCTAGTACTGGTTCCACTATTTCAACAGAATCAACCTGACCTGCATTGGCGTTTCTATATAATTTCACAGGCTTATCAGTCATATTCATAACAAGTAATGGGATGAACTCGTCACCAAAGGCAACTAAGGATTTACCTATCAATATTCCTTGTTTTTGCAAAACATCACTGACTGATGCTACCGTTCCTGTACCTTTTCTGGGGTTGATCACTACTCATGGCTGTAGCCTATGTATGGTTAATTGTGTCTTTACAGTCAAACCTGTCTTAAAAGGACAGTTAATGGATTAGTATAAAGTGGCTGCCTAACACAGGTAGCATCTAAATAAAGAAAAAAATGTAATGAGATGTATTTTCAGGATCTCAATAGAGGAGTAATAAGATTACTGTTAAAATTATTATTTATAACTATAGGCTTTTTATTTAAACTAGACGTATATACATTTAGTTTGAAATTGCTCTTACCCCCCCCCCCCCCCCCAAAAAAAAAGAAAATCAGCTATGTACCCAATTCTCACTATACTGTATCTAAGGATTTGCTGTATGTTCTTTGTACATTTAATTTGATTATCAATTTACAAAGTTCCTTTTAAAAAATCTTATCTCCTTATATATTACAGCTACTGTACAATATCCCAGTTATTAAAGAACGAAAATTATGAGAGAAAGAAAAGAAAAAAAGAAGAATCACGGGAGGCTACTCGTATACGCCTGACAACGGTTTATGAAGTATTATCTCCCTTGACGCTAAACTTTTGGCGATGACCTTGGGGCTGGTATAAAATCTGGGGCTTACACAATTTTCTAATTCGGCGGCGAGGCTAACCTAAGTTTTAATTTTGGACTTCTTCAAACAAAATAAAACGTGATATCGATCCTGCACGCTGCCACCAGTTGTTACGTATAGTGGGTAGGGTCGTGAATTGCAAAAATTGTTTTAAAATCCTGTATAGAGGTTCGATCTCCAAGTTCGGGGTTGAATAAGCTCCCTGGTAGCGGGCAGCCTGCGGCGTAGTGAGTGGCCATACATAACTTATCTCCGAGCGATAGAACGAATGAAGCAATTAACAGTTAAAATGATTTATTCTGAAGTCTATTGTTTCAGTCACAAAGTAACATACAGTATAGAATATATATTCATTTTAAGGCTGTCAGACCACGGCCGCTATAAAAAGGTGTAGAATTATTTATAGGTGTTGAATTCTTGAATATTGTGGAATAGATCTATTCACTTTTTATCAGATCTATTTACTTGTTGATGGTGTAACCGTACGGTTTTATCAGCCTATATAATCTTGGTAATCTAGGGACGATCTAAAATGTCGACTGCCTACATGGAAACCTGGATCGCAGCTGAATTATTTGAAGCGTTTGACCCAAAACTTGACAAGCGAAGTGGTAACATAGACCCGGTTTACGCAAGCGTACACCACTACCTTGACCCGGTAATGCGCAAGCGCACTTGCACCGAATGACCCGCAGAAGACGACGATAATAACTTGTGAGTCATCATTAATTTATACCGCGACGTACACGCATAAACAAAATACAGACTAAAGAGATGGGCAGATTGCCAAGAAGAAAAAAAGGGAATATATAGAGAATCTGACGTGAATTGTTATTTCATTGCAAATTTTACTAAACGTGTTCATGAAAATGTTATTAAGCGAGCCTTAGGTAATCCCTGTTGATCCTGAAATACGTGTTCCTCAATTTAGGTGCATTTAAGAGTTTAGAGCGTCCGCTTCGGGAGCGGGAGGTCGTGGGTTCGATTCCCGGCCGCGACATACCAAAGTCATTAAAAAATGGTACTTTTATATCTCCCTTGCTGGTCGCTCAGCATATATGGATAGTTGCAGGACTGATTGGCCCGGTGTCAGGATAATGTGACTGGGCGTGGTATCATGCCATATGTCTACGGCGTGATACTGCAGTGTGGCAGCACTTTATCTGTCTCAAGTAGACATCGTCTTGAAATGACTGAAATACTGTCGGTTTGACGTTAAACCAAACAAACAAACACGCCATCGCCGCCATGTCGGGCGTACTTGTTTTGCAATCACAAAAGTAGAGTTTTGGAATCCGTATGACATTCTGCGCATGCGTAGTAACGTTGCACTAATTAGTGAAAACAAGTAACTAGAACAGCGTTCTTGTTTACAAAATAGACGTTCTTGCTCACTTCTTATTAAATGGAGAGTAGAGTCGTGGGTCAATTTTGCCACACTCGTGTTACGTTTTCGGTGTTAGTTTAACTCTAGAATTGCGATTCGACACTCGAGTGTGCAAAACAAATACGATATTCAATGTCATTGTCGATATATTGGTTTTGACAAATGGAAAATGTATCGTTTTGGCGTGCCTAGATAAGAGCCTCTGAATTTGCATCTTCAATGTCTATGTCAATAATGATATCACCGAGCATATAAAATATCCTGGTATATACTTATTTATACCTATAGCAGCTGTATAATTGTGTTTATGTACTGTATGGTGTACAGTACAGTATATGAGATGTAACATAGAGTGATCTCCCTTGAGTGAAGGAAATTGTCCGGTAATACCTCGAATTAGAAATTCAATTGTAATAAATTAGATGCAGCAAGGTAAGCAAGCGTAGAAGTTAATCCGTTCTGGGTGAAAAAAAATCGCAGAAAAAAAACCGTAGAAAAAAAATCTTGTAAAACCGTAGAATATCACGACCACAGGAACATCCCGCTTTAAGATACTCGATTGAGACAGGTCTTATTTAATGTTCGACTTAGAAAAAATGTTTTGACAACTTTATATTTACCAAAGAGACTATAATTCATTCGGGATACTTTATTAACATCTCGTGAATATATATTAATACACGTCCATCGCCATCGTGTTTTCCATTTTTTAAAACATAATGTCATTATAGCAATAAGTAATCAAATGCACAGACACATACCGTCTAAATCGATCGGAGAGATTGTAGTGTGGCAGTATGAATCAACTGTTTTTGTCGAATTATCAGCCATAAGGTGCATTTTACAAACAGTATTAGCAATTTAGCAGTGCTATTGCAATCTTGCCAGATGCACTTGCCAGGTCCACATGATTTACATGGTCTGCAATCGTCATTGAAGGTACCTTGTGGACAGGCAACGCAAATACGGTCTTTGTTTGGTAGGCATTCAATAAGTTCTCCAAAACCTTTTAAACAGTCGGAGCAATGGAGGCATTCCCTGCTTCCGTCCTCTAGATGAACAAGGTACATATCTGATGGACAATTTGGATGTCGCCCATTTGATACCTAAGTCATTAATAAGTAATGTATATGAAAAAATATAACGGTTGCACCAACAGATTTCCACAGAATTCACGGACAAAATTATCATTTATAAAACTGGCCTGCTTTAGACTTATAATAGTTATAAAATAAAATAGTTATAGAATTATCAAATTACTTACCGCAAGAACCCATACCGAAAGGTAGCTTTCGAGTACAAACCCGAAGAATAGTTTTACCAGCATATCTCTTACAAAACAGAAAATGATCTTTAAACGATGTTCAACAAATTAACACATTACTTTTAACATCCAATGTTAATCCATTGCGTAAAGACACCGCATAATAAATACACCAGACTGAACCATACTCGTATGGCCTTTACCAAGAAAACCAGTAAACACTCACTTAACTACGCAATTCAAGTTCTTTAAAAAGATATATTACCTGTTAAAGAACTATTTTAAGTCATATTTGGTATTTGGACTGAACATATTTTCTACGTGAATCGGTATAGGTGTATTCTATTTATAAGAAGATCCGTAATAAAAAATGTGCAAAGGACTTTGATTTGTGAGGTTTTAAAAAAAAAGAAACTCGGGTAGATAAAGTAAATCCTCAAGGTTCTGGAGATAATGCATTACCTCCAAATGAAGAGCATCCATAAATAGAGCAAACTTACCTTCAACTGCGTTGAAACTGAGGGTTGTGGGTTTGAATCTCAGACAGGTCATTTTTTCTCTCTCTGACCATTACTTCTGTATGTCTCAGATTTAGAATGAAACAAAAAGCTAATTTTTGTGTCACGTTCTGTAAGCAGAGGTGACACATAAGGATCACTTTTCCATCGTCTGTCCGTCCGTCTGTCTGTCCGTCACACTTTTCCGTCACGCTTCAACAGGTGACACACGTGTTCCAGAGAACACCTTTGTATTCATATGAATAGTATAGGTAATAAAGTGTTTAAAGGCCAAGTACCAAGGTAAAATGATGTTTTACATTAGGTACCTTACTGACTGATTATCTACCTCTACACACCGTGGGAAAACTTTATATTTTTTTTTACATTTTCATTCAATAATAAAAAGCAGCAAATATTGAAGCACGTCCCATGCTTTCATATCATCAGTACTCCTTAGAAAGAAAGTAATTCCTCTTTCTTACCGTCAACCATACGAGGATTGAATTCCCCAGATACTCATGCAAAGTCATGTACATCTGCCAAATAGTACTCGAACCAATCCCCTTTTCAATGTAGGTACAAGAAAGCAGCAAATGCTCAAACTCGGATAAAACTCTCATGTAGTTCCCTCAGTATGGACCTGTCACTTTAACCACTATGTATACATATGCTTTTACATTTTTGCTAAAATGACCATGAGAAACATGATGAAAGCCATTTTAATATAAATTATTTTACGGGACCTTACTTATTTACGGGGAAAAAGTGACAGGTGGCAATTGTAACGTAATGTTTATTAGTTGGGATAATTTTGACAGTTGACATAGGTCCAAGTCTGTTATTTAGAATGCGAGAACATGGTTGAGTATTGCCATGTTATGAGAATGTGTCACCTTACCCATACCCCTCCTTAATGTAATTGTCTGTCGGTAATTTCATACCATGTAAATAAAACGGTTCATCGTGGGATTAGCCACTGTAACGTATGGATAGCTTTCAGTCGGTCAAAATGTCCGACGGCACGAAACATGAAAAATCATCACATATTCAGTTAGTATCTGGCAAGTATAAAACTTTCGTGTTATCCTCTTAGGTATCTTAACAAGACAAAACTGCTTGTTAGTGCCCACTACTGCCAGCCATATATTCACTTAAGATAACTGGATATGTCGCCTTTTTTCAAGTTAGCCAGTTAAATTATGTGGATAACAAGAATTTTTTACATAATTATCTGGAAAAAAGCATGATATCCAGTTAACCTGAGGTAAATATATAATTGGCAGTAGTGGGCACTAACAGACAGTTTAGTCCTGTTAACATACCTAAGTGGATAACTTGAAAATGTTCTAGTTGCCAGAAAATAGCTGAATATGTGACAATTTTTCAGAAAAGTTTTGACATAGCTAAGTGTATAAGTGGCTGGCAGAAATATGCCACCATAATCCATTAAAAAACCAGCAAACTTATATACAAAAAGAAGGCAAGCAACTTTTTTTCCATTAAAAGCATCCTACCGTTTCAATTGCTGTTACTCCTTTAAACATTGGTAAAATTTCATTAAACTGGTCCTTTTTGCGTGGGAGGGATGTATAGGTACAAAATCACCCTCATGCCTAAAGAATCGCTATAATTATGTTCGCGAATTCAAAAACACGTTTGGTCGGAAAAGATCTGACCGACAAAATCTCGCCAACTTCTCCCGTGTGAAAAATACTTGTGGTGGATTGAAAGCCATTGTTTTGAAAAGATTTTAAAAACTACATCAGCGATGTCACCGAGACGCTCGATTGTTACTGTAGAGACTCCTCAGTTTAAACATAGCTGTTCAACGGTCAAGGTCGCATATATGGTGATTCGGATCAATGTTTAAAAAGGCAGATAAAAGGCTGCTTAAGATAAAAAAATGAAATAAGTATTCATTTTATGAGATCGACATTCAGATCGTTATTAAAATTAACGACAGGTGTTCGTTACATATCCAGCTCTACATTCAACTTAAAAAATGCGAATTCATTTTAAGATATCGACATTACAGCTCTCTATAAAAAAAAAGACAGCTGTCCGTTGAACATCCAGGTCTCCATTTAACTTACAATAGTTATGATCTCGACAAGAACCTTTGAATTCTTCAATGCTCAGCTGTGGATTAAACATCAAGTTTAACAATCAGCTTACAAGTATGCTTGCATAGCTATGTGATCGATATTCAACTCTGCATTGAAATAAAAGTGAAAAACAGAGCTGGATTTTTAATCAGTCTGTACACTAGAATCGGTGTCTGTTGAATGGAGAGCTGAATGTCGACCACATAGGTATGCATTCGAACGGGGGTTGAACACTTCGAATGCAGAGCTGAATATTGATTGCATGGCCAACTTTACATAAATGAAGAAAAATATGTATGATTAAAACGAAAGAAAATAAAGCAAATCCCTAATATATATCCTCACCTATTCAGTTCTCGCCATATTGGAATTCTCGGCCTATGTACATTAACGCGATATTTCACCACGCGCGTGACGTCACTCAAATGGAACACCTATACTGAAAGATTGGATTTTGTAATCAAAGTTTTTATTTTTGGAAAATGTTCTGAATAAAGGTAAAAACAACAAAAAAGAACGTTTTAATGTAAACTAGTATTTTCCATGTGAATGATTCTTCACAAAAAGTGTTGTAACGTGTTATTTGTGTAATGCAATTAATTGGGTTATCCTTCTTCATACTTGATTGTGAAAATAAGACATTAGTAGACACTATGTAGAACAAAAGACTTATCTCTAAGATCAAATTTGTTCGTACGAAATTTAGTGAAACGGGCCCCAGTTCTATATTTAGCGCATCTTGGATACACATTACAGATATTGTATTTACGAAAGCCAGTTTTAGTCAGAGTTAAACTCCTAACCAAATGGAAGTTGTTTATCATTCTAATACTTTTCATGTCGATTTTTATATGGTTCAATGGACTTTATATTTTTTTGTTGTTTATCTTTTTATTCAACTTGTAAATGATATTCAAATGAAGTGAAATCTATGACATCATAACTGTGTTTTCAGCTGATTCAGCCTGCAGATTAATCCAAACTACGATTATGGTCACCAACAGCCATGACCTCAGCGTACAAGCTGGTTTAAGAAGAAGGAATCCCTATGTACAAGGCTGCAAAGCAACATGGAGTTCCTATCAATAATTTGGAAGACAGGGTTGATGGTAGAATATCATTTGACTGTGTTAAATCTGACCAGGGCCAGTACTGTCTTTGGAAGGAGAAGCTAAATTGTGCCAACATTTAACAGATAGTAGATCAGCCTCAAACATGAATTGGTTTTATAACTTTATTAAAAGGTGGCCTTCTGGTCTTTCTGAACAAAGAGCTAAATGTGCCAGCGAAGAATCCAGACAAATACTTTGATGAACTTGAAGGAATTCTTCAAAAATATGATTTATTTGACAAACCACATATGATTTATAACATTGATGAGAAGGGCATAAATACAGAATATAAACCGCCTAATGTGTTCAGTGGTCAAGATTGTAAAGCACAAGTTATCATGTCTGAACGGGCTAAAACTGTGACTGTTACTGGAGATGGTAATGCAGCTGGAATGTAGATCCCACCACATTTTGTTTTCCCGGGTACCGGAATGTTGGATGGCCTCTTGGAAGGAACAAAAACTTGGTGCTAATGGTGTTATGACACCAAGAATTTGGTCAAATAATGTTGTTGTTGTTTTTTTTAAGATTATTTGCAACACCATTTCATAAAAGTTGGCCAGGGAAGAGCTGATGACACTATTCTCATACTATATGTTGGGCACCGTAGTCATATATCAGTTGATCTTGTTTTGTTTTGCCTCCCCAATCCTTACATATCCTACAACCAGTTGATTTAGGATGCGTTGGTCATTTGCAGCTGAAGTATGCACAGGAATATTTCAGACATTTTCCCATTCAAACAAACTTCTGATATGGTTGATCAATTGAGAATAAAATAAAACCATCTGAATTGTACACAGTTGATGATCATGAAATGCCTGCTTCTAGAGACAACAAAAAATCTGAAGTGACAGAAAATGATCTTTAATCAGAAAGGTGGTGACATTTACAAAAAAAATCTCAAAAAAACGCAGATGCATAAACAGCATTGTAGGTGGGAGGGAACTGGAGGGAGAAAATGAATAAAATGGAAAATTTACATTGATGAGAATACTATCAAATGTAACAAAAATAAGAAAAAAATAAACAATAGTTAACAAAAAATAAATAAATAAAAGAATAAAATAAAATAAACCAGTTATGAGCTTAAATCAAGATACCAATGATATGCTAAAGCCTCTACATCCAAAGAAAACATCCATCAATAATATTGATAGATTATGAATCAGACATTGCTGATGCAGATAAATGTTGCCACGGTGGTAATTTCCATGTTGACAGACATGAACATGGTGCCATTGAGATCACAAAATGGACCCAATGTGATGGGAGTTCATGTTCACACTGGGTACATTTAAAATATTGTACACCTGTACGGGTTTTCAGAAAAAAAACAAAAAAAACAAACTTTGTGACTGTTGTACACGATGAGCACAAATAAATATACATTTGGACAATCATTGACTTTGTACTTATCAACCCGGGACAAACATTTTTTGATGATGTAATATATACATTGCATAATAACTATATATTGTGAAAAGAAAAATTCCACATATATCAAAAACAAAATAGTTAAAAAAATAAAATAAAAATGAAATAACTCAAAGAAGAGGTGCAGTTAAATGGTTTAAAATAATATTATTTATAATAAAACAGACCTGACATTACGTGATAATAAATAGAATACTTCATAAAACAATTATTTCACTTCAATATCTAAACTATTAATTATTTACAAGCATAGATTTTCTAATATACACGAATTCCGATGCACAATAATTGTTTCTGTCCACCATACACGTGACAGCCTCTTTTTGAGTACACAAGCGAGAACACAAGACGCCATTTTGGTAATAACATTTTGTGACTGTTGTTGGTTTTGGACCGATATTTTTCATATTTGATATCGATTACAAATGACAATTCATGGTATTTGGATGATATATATTGATGTAATCAGGAATATATTTAATTTAAAGGATGAGTTGGACCTGTATTAGCGGTCATCTGTGCCAAGCGAAAAACCTGCATTGTTATTTTCAAATTTCATATTTTAAATTCGTCGTTTTTTTCTTAAAGTTACTATGGAGTCACGGTGTCGGTACGGTTTTTAAACGGGCGCAATGAAAAAACACGGCAACATACCGGTATGGAGACGTTGTGAAGACGGTGGGACGGTAACAGGACGTTTTTAGGTCGTTAAGAGACCGGGTAAATGTTAAGAGACTAGTAAGGGGCCGGTAGGTAACCGGTATGTAGTCGGTATGAGATGGTGAGTCAACGTTGAGAAAACGGTGAGAGCCCGGTATGAGTCAACGTTGAGAAAACGGTGAGGGCCCGGTATGAGGCCGGTATGAACACGGTCGTCACCGCCCCATGAATGGTTCCATAACGGTCTCGTACTAAGCCCACCGTCTTTACCGACCTCATACCAGGTTCTTACCGAGTTCAACCGCTTGTAACACGGCGAACGTTTTTGACATCTCGCCGGCCACTAACGGGCCCCAACCGTCTTCACCGATCGCTCAACGCCCCGCCGTGTGTCCATACCGTGTTCCACCGTCCGCACGAATTTACCACACGGTGGCACACGGTAGGCTTACCCGGCACGATGTGAGAGCTACATGAGGTTTTCAAATCCAGAAAAAAATGTAATGTGTTAAATATACATGTAGAATGGGGTCATGTCAATGAATAATATCCGATATATTTAAATATTCGACGGATGAATATTGTTGACATAGAAAGAAAACCTATAAAGAGAAAACAAAAAATAATTAATTTTACATATTCATATAACTTTATAATGATAGTTATACTACATAGATAATCAACTTAAGTTAATTACATATTGGTGTAGATCTATATTCTTTACAATTTGAAAATGATTTTAATATTTAACAATACTAAATCTAGTAAACACAAAAAATATTCACTAGATCCGTTCCTTACACAAAAAAGATACAATAAACGCTCAATGGTAAAAGCAATCTAATATCATCAAAATTCGTTCTGATCTAAACAGACTCAAGTGCTAGAGTGATGTGAAGAAATTTTGCTTTCAGGGTGCGGCAAAATGCGCGGGGTAAAAAAAACTGACCAATCGCTCTCATTCAATTATTCATGCCAAACAAACAATTTTGACGGTCGTGGAACACCACTCAGTATGGACTATTATAACATAACGTAGTGACATGACATGGACTAACAAAACAGATACACAAACACTAATACGTAAATTTGACATTCTCTATATACATGTATATAACCCTCGATTCAGAAAAAAATCCACACGGGTGGTAGTAATAGATTGTTACTTATAATAATAAGAGCATATTTTTTTTGAGATTATATGTAATAAAGGAGGAGATACTTATTCTCCAATATTCAATAATGTCTTTTGGGTATAAACTTGACACATATATAAGAAAACACAAAAAAGAAGAAAAGAATGACAGCTAAGATTTTATAGCTTGTCTTAACAAGGCAATAAGTTGTCATTCCCATGCAACCACACTCAAAATAAACACACTAAGACAAAAATATATATTTTTTGGTATAGCAGTGGGATGTACCGACTGACAGGTACCATTTATTTCGTTTCACAATACAATAACATATAAAATACACACACACACACACACACACACACACATATATATATATAATGCAATAAAGAACAGAACAGAACATATATTTTATTGCTTTTAGACTTAAACATATGGTATGTTTATCATCTATACAAACAAGTAAATACTGAATATGATCAAGGAAAAAAACAATAATTAATTATAATTAATTGTCGGTGCAAAAATCAAACATACTAATTAAGTAAGTTATTTCTAACTTTCATTGAACATATTTTATAACATGCAAGATTATTCAACACATATTTATCATTGGATGAAAATAACTGACACAATTTAAACATACTTGGTCTCACATGGTAATATACATCAATATACCGTTTCCTTAACATTATATATTTATTACATTTCAAGATAAAATGAAACTCATCCTCAATCTCACCACTATGACATACATTACATAATCTCTCTCTCCTTTCCACTCTCTGTCTTCCATATCTCCCAGTCTGAATATGAAGCCTATGAGCAGATAATCGTAACTGAGTCAATGCTTTCCTATAAGTTTTATTAGTACATAAAAACAAATATGGTTCATAACAAATTAAAACCTTGATTTCTTTGTATAATGTTAAAACATTACTCCTCTCAAGTTCACCTGCCCAACCTTGCTGAAATACATCAAGCATTTTCTGTTTAAAAATAATTAAAAAAATCATTAACACAAATATCATAAGGTCTCTCCCACACATACGCAAATCCATATTCACACAACAATCTCTTAACTTTCGATGCCCAGTTTACATGTCCTTTATCTGTATTAATAACAAGACTATCATACAGCGTCTTTACAATACAATTACCACTATTAATTACTTTAAACCAATATTTTAAGATCTTAACTTGTCTACCAATAAACAATGGATATCTCCCTAAATCTCCATACACACCAGCATTACAAGTTGACAATTTCACACCCAATATTCTTTTACAGAACTTCATATGCAACCTTTCAAACTCTTTCATCTTATTAAAACCACAAATTTCAGAGGCATAATTCATGATGGATGAAACAAAAGAATCAAACAATTGACACAAAGTTTTTAAAGAAAAATCAAAGTCTTTTGTATTATATAATAAAACGTTCATGGCTTTTAATGATTTACCCATGATCAACTGCTGATAACGGTTGAAAGAACCATCATAATTAAATACTACTCCAAGGTAGTTAAAGTCATCAACCACATCGATCTCTATACCGTTATATGTCCATTGTTCATTTTGCCTCAAGCAACCTCTTTTACGGAAAATCATAATTTTAGTCTTTTCTATATTAACCTGGAGCCCCCAGTTATCACAGTAAGTCTTTAAGTTATCTAAACTGAGTTGTAGGTCCTCCGGTGATTCGCTC
This sequence comes from Solen grandis, assembly GCA_021229015.1. Classification (NCBI taxonomy): domain Eukaryota; kingdom Metazoa; phylum Mollusca; class Bivalvia; order Adapedonta; family Solenidae; genus Solen; species Solen grandis. Next base: position 71,315,281 of record CM037777.1, read on the forward strand.
AGCAATACCATGTCGTCTGCGTAAAGAAACAGTATCAGCGACAGTTCGTATAATGTCACTCCTGCACTCCCAGCATTATTCAGATACAGTTCTAAGTCTTCCACGAAGAATGAGTACAATATCGGTGAGCATATGTCCCCTTGTTTCAAGCCAATCACAATATCTATAAAATCTGAATAATCGTGACAATGCCTAACCTTACATCTCACCGATTCGTACATTGATCTCAGAATGGGCAGCATCCTTCCATCAACCCCCAGTTTACATAGCTTGTACCACAGCGCATTACGGTTCACACTGTCAAAACATTTCTTCATATCAATGAATGCACAGTATAAACGCTGACCCGAATTAATCTGATTTTCTACTACACTCTGAAGACTAAATATTGCATCTATTGTTGCATACCCCTTTTTAAACCCAAACTGTGCATCTGATATTTTATCATACTTTACACTCCAATCACTAAGCCTTTTATTTAAAACAGATACAAAAAAAATCTTTGAAAGGCAACTCGTTATGGTGATGCCCCTGTAGTTATTCACATCGTTTGGATCGCCCTTCTTAAATAACGGTATAATGGTTCCCTCCATCCAACTTTGAGGAAATACCCCTTTTTCGAGTATTACATTAAACAATTGCGTCAAATGCGATGCTAATATATCGCCTGCCGTAATGAAATACTCATTTATCATCCCGTCATCAGCGTATGCCTTCCCTTTCTTAAGCGACTTAATCGCAGTCATGACTTCCTCCACAGTTACCCGTTTATCTAACTCCTCATATACTGGATTATCATAGTTAATATCACTTGCACAAAATCATCTGCCTTTCTATGTGGAGATGATCTTATTCCATCTGATATGGATTTAAAATACTCAAAAAAATCATTTATGGGTATATTTTGTCCTTTCAACCCATTCCTCTTCGAAAAATACTTCCAAAATTCCCTTGGTGATTTTTTCTTCAGCGACTCTATTTCCCTACTCCTTTTAAAAATAAAGTCTTAACTCTATAAACTCAAAACCGTGAAAAATCCGGGATATCAATATACCTAAGCGACTTTCACTCACTAGCATTTCTAAAAGGCAGCCACGCCTTAACAACAGGCATACCAAATGCCTAAGCAGGTATCACCCGCTAGCGATTCTAAAGGCAGCCACGCCTTAACAACAGGCATACCAAATGCCTAAGCAGGTATCACCCGCTAGCGATTCTAAAGGCAGCCATGCAATAACAAGCAGTACTGTTTGTATCCATACAAAGCCTGAAAATACCATCTTAACACAATCCTCGTCTATATTCATTGTAATAAAGTATTACATATGACTCTAGATAGTCAACAAAGATGCCAAATATTTGACCACAATCAAATAAATCAGAAAAATCACAGCTTGAAATTTAGTATAATGCCTGTTTTACAAGAAAAAAATATCAGAAAAGCCAAATTAATCTCAATATATGGAAGTATGACTAAAACGTAACGATGCTCTATAACATAGATCTAAAAAATAAAAAAAAATCTAAAATCTAAGAAAAAAGCGTCCGACGTCCAGTCGATCCCAAAGCTGAATGAATGCCCCAGTGTAAGCACGAGCAACTCGTGCACAAATACAACGACATCTATCGGAGACTATTGAAGCAAGGGAAACCAATTTTCATCTAATTCGCTTCACTCAAACGCCGAAAATTACATTTTCCTTGCAACCACACTCTCGATAAACACACTAACACAAATGTATATATTTTTTTGGTATGGCAGTTGGATGTACCGACTGAAATAAAAGAACATGCAAATACATATCGCAAAAATGAATATATATCCTGTATTAAAATCAAAACACCATATCCTAACGATACCGAAACTCTCAGTTTTTTTATTAACTGAACTCTTAACGTAACCATCCTTCACAGATTCACTCTGCCATCTTCCATGACGCTTAAAAACCTGTCAGGAATGCCCTTGTCTGCAGCGGCCGTAGCACCACCTGATCTCAGGGAATGCAAACAAAACTGATTAAAAATTTAAAAGCCTTTAAAAATAAAGTTCGAAAGTTACTGTATGACAGATGTCTGTTCTGGTTTCTTAATTTATAACCATTTTTGTCACTCAAACGAGCAAATAAAAAAAGACTCTGAACTAGGGCTAATACAACTGGACAAAGCTCAGTGCCAGTCCTAGCAATGGTAACCCAAGCTCCTTCACGAAACTTATCTGTTTTACTAGATTCTATAAATATATTCATGTAAACATGGCGGGGGTGAGTACTAAACAAAACATCGAAGTTCCTTTACATTTAATAGCAGTACAGCAATCAACCCGGTTCCTTTTTATTTACAGGCTTGGCTAGCTTACATTTAGCTGCCCCCATAACATTAATCTCTAATTTTGAGTCTGTAGGAGAATTATATTCAAATAAATCATGAAACCACTTGATGCTGTAAAACGCGTTCAAAACTGGACTAGTGCTACTAGCCGTTTGAATTAAAGACACAACATAAAGCGCTACATGAAAAGCGTTGGCAGGCAAGGCATTCTCAGTAGCCCATTCGCCAAAACCCATTTATGCCATCTGTTAAATCCCCATTTGTAACTGATATAAGTATTCTCAGCTCTAGACTCCCTCAGTGCCCCGGTCAGCGAGGATACCTTGTCAGCCAATACTTCAGGAAGATTGTCTAAATCCGTGTGAAAAGACATGAAGAAATTGCAATACATTAATTAGTAAAGATATGATAACAACAACAATAATAATAATGATGATGATGATGATGATGATGATGATGCTGATAACAGCAACGTGAAAAAGCAATATTTTTCAAAAAATGAAATCTAAAAAAAAGGTGCAATTGATAAAACTTAAGATAATAATCACTACTATCATCATCATCATGGTCATTACCACTCATCATGGTCATTACCACTGATACCATCATTACAACTATTATAATATTGTCCTCCTATTTATCTTGACTTAGCGTGGCAGGTATTTACGTTAGACAGAAAAATCTATATACAAAGCAAACATGCGGAATTTCAAATCTTCTATACCAAACAACCCAGAACCATTCTTGCATGGTGTATAACAACTTTTGCATGTCGGTAAAAACATCCAGTCTTGTATAAACGACTGAAACTTATCGTCGTCGTCACATAACATAGGAAAATAACTGGCAGATTCCAACTCAGGGGCAACAAAAATCCCACGAGCTGAACATGATTTCATTTTTATTAATACCCTGGGTATCAATATAACTTGAGGTACAAACCGACCAAATACATTACTCCAGTCAAATGTAAACGAATCTACTCCTAAAGAATTCTTACAACAAAACCGAGTGTAAAAACTTTACAATTTTGTATTGTATTCTGAGTCAAAGAAGTCAACATTGAAAGCTCTCGATCTAGCCTGGAGAATTGAGATTGATAAATTTTATAAGAAATACCCCAATCATATCTTTCAATCACTTTTGAAAAACAAGAGGGCCATGATGGGCCCTGGATCGCTCACCTGGTATCATTAGGCTATGTAAAATCAAGTGACCCCTTGGGCAGAGCCAATTTTGACCCCAGGGTCACGATTTGAACAAACTTGGTAGAGGTCTATTAGCCCATGTTACATACCAAATATCTAAACTCCAGACCTTGTGGTTTTTTATGAGAAATTTTTCTAGTTTTTTTTATATTAGCCTATGTAAAATCATGTGACGCCAATGGCGGGGCCAAATTTGACCCCAGGGCCATGATTTGAACAAACTAAGTAAAGATCTACTAGACAATGCATGATTCATGATTTGAACAAACTTGGTAGAGGTCTATTAGCCCATGTTACATACCAAATATCTAAACTCCAGCCTTGTGGTTTTTTATGAGAAATTTTTCTAGTTTTTTTTTTCCCAAAATAAGTCTATGTAAAATCAAGTGATCCCTGGGGCGGGGCCTATTTTCACCAAATATCTAAACGCCAGGCCATTTGTTTTCTAGTTTTCTAAAAAGAAGAATTTTCAAGTTATTTCTATATTAGCCTATGTAAAATCATGTGACGCCAATGTCGGGGCCAAATTTGACCCCAGGGCCATGATTTGAACAAACTTAGTAAAGATCTACTAGACAATGCATGATTCATGATTTGAACAAACTTGGTAGAGGTCTATTAGCCCATGTTACCTACCAAATATCTATACTCCAGGCTTTGTGATTTCTGAGAAGATTTTTCAGGTTTCTCCTATATTAGGCTATGTTAAATCAAGTGACCCCTGGGGTGGGGCCAACTTTGACCCAAGGGTCATGATTTGAACAAACTTAGAAGAGATCCACTAGACAATGCTACACACCAAATATCTAAACACGAGGCCTTGTGGTTTCTGAGAAGATTTTTCGAGTTTTTTCCTATATTAGGCTTTGTAAAATCAGGGACCCCTCCACTGGGGCCAATTTTGACCCAATGGTCATGATTTGTAAAAACGTTGTAGAGACCCAGTCGACAATGCTACATACCAAATATTTAAACTCCAGGCCTTGTGGTTTCTGAGAAGAAGATTTTTCAAGATTTTTTCTATATTAGCCTATGTAAAATAAGTTGACCCCTATGGCGGGGTCAAATTTGACCCCAGGGCCATGATTTGAACAAACTTGGTTGTGATCAATTAGACAATGCTGCACACCAAATATCTAAACCCCAGGCCTTGTGGTTTCTGAGAGGAAGATTTTTCAAGTTTTTCCTAAATTAGCCTATGGTAAATCAAGTGACCCCTGGGGCGGGGTCAATTTTGACCCCAGGGTCATGATTTGAACAATCTTGGTAGAGAGTCATAAGATCATGCTATATACCAAAAATCAAAGGTTAGGCCTTGTGGTTTCGGAGAAAAAGATTTTTCAAGTTTTTCCTATATTAGCCTATTTTAAATCAAGTGACCCATGGGGCGGGGCCAATTTTGACCTCAGGGTCATAATTTGAACAATCTTGGTAGAGATCCACTAGACAATGCTACACACCAAGTATCTTAACTCTATGCCTTGTGGTTTCTGAGAAGAAGATTTTTCAAGTTTATTTCCTATATTGGCCTATGTTAAATCAAGTGACCCCTGGGGTGGGGCCAATTTTGACCCCAGGGTCATAATTTGAACAATCTTGGTAGAGAGTCATAAGATCATGCTACATACCAAATATCTAAACTCCAGGCCTTGTGGTTTCTGAGAAGAAGATTTTTTTCAAGTTTTTTTCTATATTAGCCTATGTTAAATCAAGTGACCCCTTGGCAGGGCCAAATTTGACCCCAGGGCTATGATTTGAACAAATTTGGTAGACATACCAAGTATCTTAACTCTATGCCTTGTGGTTTCTGAGAGGAAGATTTTGACCCCAGGGTCATGATTTGAACAATCTTGGTAGAGAGTCATAAGATCATGCTATATACCAAAACTCAAAAGGCTAGGCCTTGTGGTTTCGGAGAAGATTTTTTCAAGTTTTTCCTATATTATCCTATGTTTAATCAAGTGACCCCTGGGGCAAGGCCAATTATGACCCCAGGGTCATAATTTGAACAATCTTGGTAGAGAGTCATAAGATCATGCTACATACCAAAAATCAAAAGCTAGGCCTTATGGTTTCGAAGGAGAAGATTTTTAAAATTTTCATTTTTAAAATCTATTTTTAGCTCCTGTGACCTAGATTTTTGACCAATCAAAATAATTTTAACAACTTTGGTAAAGGGCCCCCTAATGTACATTCCAGTGAGTAGTTTAGAAGGAGATGTTGTTTAAAGAAATTGTTGACGACGGACGACGGACGACGGATAAAAGGCGATCACAAAAGCTCACCATTAGCACGTTGTGCTCAGGTGAGCTAATAAACAGCAACTTCATTTTCAGTCCTGGGTAACCATTCAATCTCAAGCTGAATGGAATTTTTGGCACGAAGGCTGAATACTTTCATAGCTAAAAACTATAAATCTTTTCAAAAGAGCCCTTAGAAACACACCCGTATTGTCTGTAAACCATTTTACCCTCTGGTTACCTACAAGCGACACTAGCACACGATTCCCGCACAGCACAGGAAAATACAACATGTAGATGCTGATGTCTGCAGCGTTTAGTGGGTTAAACATTATGTGCTTAGACAAACAGTGATTCCAATACACAGCTATGCATTAAACCTCCAGCTCTCTATTTAATTAAAAAAAATGCGAATGCATAGCTTTTAGAGCGACATTCAGGTTTGCATTTAAACAAACATTGTTTTTAATGCACAGCTGTGGGTTAAACATTCTTTTCTACATTCAACAAACAAAAACGCGAGTAATGAGATCGACATTCAGATCTGCATTCAAACAAACGTTGATTTCAATGCACAACTGTGGGTTAAACTAAGCTGTTTGACCGATGCCCGCTGAATTTTGGTTCGGATTTTTGGATCCGTAAGCAGCTTCTGATGACTGTTTGTACCAATATATCCGATACCCGTACTCTGTTAAGGCAATGAGGTTGTCAGGACTGCCGTATTACTAGGTGGTGCTGACTGTTAACTACTTAACGAATTTCAAGAAGGTTATGTAAATAAGAATGTGTTAGTTACAATATAAAACATACAACAGAGGCAATGTTACTACACACTATTTAACGCTGCCAATATTTTAAATAAGTTTCCTATCATTTAACAAGATATTCAAATGCCCTTTATTTTCTTGACTTGACAAGAAATCCTTATTTGTAAGTCTCTGAAAAAAGGAAAACTATCTTGTTCCTCAGTATTAAAAAATAAGTTACACAGCAAGACAAAAAAAAAAAAAAAAAAAAAAAAGAAATAGAGAACGGAAAAATACTTGAAGACTAAAAATAAAATCAGAAAGTTATATATCCTCTGGTAAAGGCGAAATGAGGAATGTTGCAAGACACGAAACAGTTACATGTACAATTAAAGAAGGGATGTTTAGTGTTGGGGTTTGTCAGAATCTAATAATTTTTCTTTGCACTGCATCTTGAGAGATGTCGTTATCTCTTGCAGTTTGAAGGTTTCGTCAGGTGTTTGCATACATTCTCCTTCATTATCCCGTACTTCCGTGTTTTCTTTTCCGCATATGTTTGCTCTTCTAATAGCAAAAGTAATCAACCCCACAATACAAATCAAACAAATTCCAACAACAATTCCAACCAATAACCACAAGATGTTCGTTTCTTCAGTTTTTCGCCAAGGCTTGAAACCTGAAAAAGAGAACAAGTGATATTTGAATCTGCGATGGACATTGCATTGCAACGATTATAGGGATGTCTATGAGCTTTATTTTCAAAATAAAGATCAATCAATATTCGGTGAACGTTTTTATTGATGTCATAAATAACATTTAAGCACATGTACACAATCTTTAAGTGATAGGAAGGATAAAAACATGAAATAAGTTCAATTTAGAATGCAGAATTCTACTAAGAAGACCCTAATTCTACTCTGGTAGTGTTGATCTGCTTGGGTTTAAGGTCGCACTAACAGTAGTTCAATCATCTTGTCTGCATGAAACAAATACAATTGTATATCACCGCGATTTTAACCTGTACACAAGTTGAACAGTACCACATCCAATCACATTATCCTTACACTGTGATACTGACGAGTGTACGCAATGGTTACCCTCCAATATTGGAGCGTATTCTTTTGCATGACCTCTATGACAAAAACCTTTGTATTTAGCAGGGAATATATGTTATTAATAATGATGGAAAGGGTGTAACTATTGTACATACTTATGTACTTAAAATAACTATAAGGCGAGTCTCACATAAGGTCTTATGGGTAAACCATACTTTAATACACCATGGAAAAAGTATCGTCCTATATTGGGTAGTCAAAATGATCGTTTATTGAATATTGATTAATAAAACGAACGTTAATTCAATATCATTACACCGAATATGGGAATAGCTTCTTGAGGGAAGAGAAAGCTATATTGAAGGGGGGGGGGTTTTTTTTTTTTGGAAACGAGATATTTTGGGAAATTTGGGAACCAAAATCTTGAAGGAACAATTAAGGAAAGATAGCTATCTTGTGGGAAAGAGAAAGCTATCTTGTGGGAACGATAAAAGCTAACTTGAGGGAACGAGAAACTATTTTGTTGGAACGAGAAACTATCTTGTGGGGGGAAAA
>CM037777.1:71323515-71352445 GCA_021229015.1 Solen grandis
CGCTAGCATGTAAAAATAAAACAAGTGAAAAAAGGAAAATAATAAATGATAAATAAACAAATATTTAAAATCTCTCGAAGTCTTGCATTAACCCTTTCGCTGTCAGGTCACCTATCATATATAAATAGGCTATTTGCCAAGGAATATCTTAGAAATTTCTTAGAATTTACAGGCTATTGCTGTACTAGCATAATGTGTCTGCTTCCCTTTCGCTGCCAACAGGACGGGTTAACCCATCCTACACATGGGACGGCATATTTGCCAACAGGACGGGTTAACCCATCCTACACATGGGACAGCATATTTGCCAACAGGAAGGGTTAACCCGTCCTACACATGGGACAGCATATTTGCCAACAGGACGGGTTAACCCATCCTACACATGGGCGGCATATTTGCCAATAGGACGGGTTAACCCATCCTACACATGGGACGGCATATTTGCCAACAGGACGGGTTTACCCGTCCTACACATGGGACGGCATATTTGCCAACAGGACGGGTTAACCCATGCTACACATGGGATAGCATATTTGCTGACAGGACGGGTTAACCTGTCCTACACATGGGACAGCATATTTGCCAACAGGACGGGTTTACCCGTTATGGAGGTTTCCACATTTTTGAACCCCCCCAAAATGGGTGTACCTGTCTTGTTGGCAACTGTGCTGTCTCATGTGCAGGACAGGTTCTTCCATCCTGTAGGCAGTGAAAGGGTTAGAAGCAGCTACATTGTGATTCCGGTATTAAGAAACAGAGGATATTTGTTTTAAATGGATATGGGTTATATATCATTAAGTAGTGATATAATTTCATATTTTCACGAGCACATAGCGCGAATGAAAACTGTATGACACTTCAAGATGAGATATAACTCAAATCCACTCAAAACAAACACATTTTCTTTTAAATTTATGCTAATGGCTAACTGTTGCTACATTTCCATTATGAGTAAAAAAAGTAATCTCGGCAGCTTAATGTTTATGTCATCTGAATGATTCCTCAAATTTAGTAGAGGTATAAAATGGCACTTGTACTATCTTGCTATAAAGCTAGCTTTTGCGGCAACGTGGTAGAGTGTCTGATTTGCATACCGTGGGTCCTGAGCTTGATCCATGCTTGGGAAGTAGGATTTTACCTAGTTATGCAATTCTCATCCAACCTTACGAAATCATGAGACAATGGTATTTATAGAGATATATATCACAGCATCTAGGCTTAGACCCTCATTGTAATATTATAATGTATGTGAACTTTATCTTCTTTAAAACCAGTCTACAAATGACTGAAATTTATCTTTGGAAAATTCAACATGAAAAGCAAATAAATCAGGTCTTTGCACATTAGATTAGTAGTTTGCCAATAAACAAAGCCAGAGACATTTGTGAATTTGTACATTCTCTAGAAAATCACCCGTCTTTCCTTGAAGAGATAGACGGTTGAATTGTCAGGTCTCCTAGTAAACCCTCTGTGTAATAAGGTCCTTGATTTATGTGGTACTCCCTGAAAACACATCAGCAGAATCCCCTTTTAAATCAGTTCCATTTACTCTGTAAATGACCTATGCCGTCAGTGAATTTAAACTGAACAAACAAATGAATTTTCTAAAAGCAGATATTATGCTTCTTTTCGTAGACGAGAGTATATTGTTACGGATTCATTGCCCCATTGTTGTCTAAACATTCTAGACATTGTACCCAGTTATGAGAATGAAAAATGCTAGAATTGCATGTGCTAGGCATTTAAGGGAGAGATGATTTTTCTTGAGGGAAAATGTTTATTTTCAAATACATACTTCCTCTGGAAATGTTTCGTACTCAGTACTAGACTCTAGGTAAGTAAATAACACATTCTGGAAGTTGGTATCTTGTAGATTTAATGATAGAGAATGGGTTTGACTGGTTTGTTACTATGGCAACCATACAAACTCTGGGACTGGTTAAGGGAAAAAATGAGTGACACCTTTATTGTTGAAGCATTCTAATGTCAACTTAATCAAAACTTATTCACTATTCTTACCAATTCTGACTAAACCAGTTTTCAGTATGTTAATCTGACCTTTTGTGATGGAACATTATTAGTCATACTTCTGAGAAAATTAATTCTGAGGTATTTCTTTTGAAGAGATTCAAAAAACAAAAATGATTAAGAAATGTCTTTAAAATGCTGACTGGCACTTATTATCTTCAAACTGCTTGACATTTATGTTCTTCTCCTAGTCAAACTGAATCATTCTCCCTAATATTGAGAACAATCTTCCATCAAAGGTTACAAATCTAGTTTTAATTTCTGCTTTTGTTTTAATTCATTAGAGTGTAGTATAAATTTCACACTGACAGAAATATCCTGTAAGATGCCGTGTTTAAACACAACTTGTGATATCAAGTAGTGTTGTAACTAAATTCTCGTTTTAGATAAAAATTTGCACAAGCTCATATAATTTTTGTCTAAGTTTAACCTAAACCCATCAAGCTTTTATATTGTATTGTATAAAGCCAGTTTTAAGTTTTTCAAGTTCGCTCTCAAGGTCTTTGGAGAGCTATTAGATTGGGGTATGTTGTTTGGCAGGCAGGTGTTCATTAAACTTCAGTGTCCACACGATAACTATGGGTGGACAGATTTTGGTGCACATGTTTATCAACAAGATCAACTTTGAGCAAAACACAGTTATGGCCCCTTTTCAGCATAGAATTTGCAAATTGACCTTGTCCACAACAGTTCGATTTAGTTAAATTTTTGTACATGTTTATTGCAATAAAATGAAGGCCAAGTTAAACTTTGGGCAAAATCTGGTTGTTGTTTTTTACACAGTTATGACATCTTTTAGAAATTTGCCAAAAGTTCCTTGTGTAACCAGGGCTTCATATTGTTATATAATTATTTTCATACATCATCTCATGTATCGTGCATCATGACTTTCATTTAAATCACTTGTTGCCTCATACTCATAAATCTCACATTAATCATGCTGTGTGAGGAAGCATTGGTGTGCGTGAGATACACAAATGATCACAATTTATGATAATCAAATTGTGATGTACATGTGTGCACCTGAAAGTGTGGTTTCAATAGTATTTTCCTTTTCTCATGGAATTCGTACCATTCTATAGTATATAAGTCGTTGTTCAAGCCTCTGGCTGGCATCAACCGTCAGTCACCCAAGCTGTGCGTCCGAGCATTGTATTATTGATAACTACAAGGAGGAACGACTGGTAAACATACTATTAGATATTCAATTGTTAGATATTTTGTAATTAGATTCTCCATTACTAATTGTTCTATTGAAATACAATTGTTTGTTAGACCAGCTGTCTGTGAAGTAGGTTATGCTATTTGTTAGTTAAATCATCCAATTTAGACACATTTTGTTTAAATTGATTTATTATATTTTGTAACCGACTTTTTTTTTTATATTTGATTTTTCAAACCACAAAACCGAACTCAATACGCGGGAAAACTGTCTTGTTTTGTCATTTGACACCCGGTTACACTTGTCTGCAGGATTGCTCATAGATGCAACAGATTTAGATAATTTTAGGTACACTTGTTTATCACATTTAAATAAAATCTTAGTTTAATTTTGAGCAAAATTCTTAAATTTTTGACTCAGTTTAATTATATGGCCCCTTTTCGACTAAGAATATGTTAACAACCTGACCTTGTCCAATCAATAACACATAGACTCAACAGAATTAAATAAATTTTGGTATACTTGTTGATTGCAATAAAATGAAGTCTTATAATTTAAACTTTGGGCTAAATATGTAAAATTCTGACACAGTTATGATCTCCTTTTTCAAACATAGACTCAATTGATGTAGATTATATTTTTGGTACACACATTTATCTTTAAAAAAAATAAAGGCCGAGACAGGCTTTTGGCAAAATCCTTAATTCTGACACGGTTACTACCCCCTTTTGTCTTAGAATTTGCTCAAAATACTTTGCTTGATAAGGCTGCATGTTTTATATCAAAGCGCTTTGTGTTGATCACCTTCAGTGATGTTTCTAGATAATCAAGTGGTATGTCCGACAAGCTTTGTTGTCCACTGCTTTTTTTAAGCAATCTTTACATACCAGAATACATGATTATATCCTCTATTGCAGATGAGAACCGTCTCCCTGTTAAGTAATGCACCTGTGATTCTTGGTAGATCTGGGTCAATGTCATTTTCTGCTGCTGATTGTGATAATACAAATATGGTGAAAATGATGATGATGATGATGATGATGATGATGATGATAATGATGATGATGGTAATGGTAGCAATATTAATGATTATAATTATAGTAATGGTGAAACTAATTAAAGTACTGCTTCTGCTAAGGATAATAAGTAACAAAGTACATCAAATGGAGTCACTCTGAATAATTCCGTGTGAGGAACTATTACAGAAGCCCCCATATTGTCTGTCCGTCACATTGTATTTGTTGTTTAACTGATGGCCAATTTGTTCTGGCATAATAGCTTGGTTACTGTAATATTTTTTTCCGAAAACTTTGCTTAAACATGTCTCTATAAAACCTGGCCTGGTTTTCCATAATGTTGGTGAATTCTGTTATTGGTCCTGTAGTCCAATGTTCTTGACACTGTATATCGAATTTTGAGCAGTGCTCATGAAGCTTGACTTTTTCTGAACGGTATTCAGTAATGTTTTGGGATTTCAAATACGTGATTTGTGTTTGTTTTAAATAGTTCCCAGTGTAATTTATCATATTTGATAGATTGTTAGTCAGTAGATGTATGTATTTTAATGTTTACATACATATCCATCATGACCAACTTATCGCTTTGCTCGTCGGTCTGGACATTGCACATTTCATGTCCTCTGTATTGAGCTTGTAATTATACATAGTAGTTTGATTATTACGTGATGGGTGGGATAAGTAATGTGTAATGTTTATCTTGTTAATATGTAATCATAATATAAAGAGTGCATGGTGTAGATATCAATACAGTACAATTGTCTGTGTAGTGCTAGTCCTGCTGTTTTGATCGGGTTGATTATCTATAGCCTTATTTACACACGTCTTTTACACTTGTTTAAATAGCTCAGTTGGTAAGGGCAACGATTGGTTCCTTTTTTTTCCCTTCAAGAGGTTATGAGTTCTATTCTAGCTGGGACCTTTTTTTTCTTTTTCTAAATTCTTATTTTTTGGAAATTCTTGAGTTTTATTTGTATAGTTTGTTTTATATAGTAATTTTATATTCTTTTATTTTGCTTTTGTTAAGTTGTATTTGCTTCCTTTTGATTGAAACATAAAAAATAACCAAAAATAATAAAAAAAAAAAAAAAAAGAAATAAAAAAAAAATGGCCTCTGTTTGTAAAAATAATGTATGGAGAGGTCGATTTTTTTAAAATTTAATTCCTAGTTTAAAAAAAAATAATAAAAAAAATGACTACTCCAATGACTTTTTTTTTTACCCATGCACTTTTCATCTTAGATGTAATATTTTCGCTGTCAGGATTCAAAGTTTAAATTTCAATGCATTCCACAACATGCCATAAAATATATGGAAAATGCTACTTAATTGGGAGTCATATTTGTTAAGCCTAGAGAGACTCGGGACTCCTGAAGGGAAAATTATAAAGTAATAACTGCCTCTCTATATATAAATAATATTAATATTAAGAGAGATCATTATTATTATTTTTTATTTATTTTCATTTCATATTTAATATAAAGGTCCTGTGCATAGACAGGTTATGTTATAAGGTCAAAATAGTAGAAAAGAGAAATAGAGGGGGACAGTATGCTTATTATAAGCCATCCATTAAAACATTTTGTTTTAATCTTTTCTTGTTCCAATAAATATTGCCTGTTCTGTTTTTAGCTCAGCTAAGCACAATGTACTCAAGGTTAGCTTTTGTGATCATCCTGCGTCCCTTGTCCATCATCGTGCGACATGCGTTGTCCATCAACAATTTGCCTAAAACAACATCTCCTCTGAAACCACTGGACAGAATTTGATTAAACTTAGCAGGGATAATCCTTGGGTGAACCTTCACAAAATTTGCTAAAATGAACTTGATCCATGTAGAACTCTGGCATGGAAATGGAAAGAAGAAATTATGAAAAATCATCTCCTTCAAAACTAATGGCCAGATTTCAAAATGCTTTTATGCTCCCCAAAGGGAGAGCATATAATGCTGCTTTGTCTGTCCGTCATAATTTTGTCCACAAAAACTTTAAGAGGTATCAACATGAAACTTATTAGGTAGATAGATCTGAATGAGGAGAAGAGCATTGTACAAGAACCATAACTCTGTTTTGCATAATTTTGGAGTTATTGCCCTTTGTCATTTTTCATACTTAAATTTTGTCCGGAGCTCATATAGTATAATAAAGTACCAATCAAGTGAAAGAGCGCAGTTTGGGGAACATCCACCAGTTCTGCTGGCACTTGTAGTACAGATGTTCATTGGGTAACCGTATACTCAGGTGGACAATCCAGGGCCTCTGTGGTCCTCTTGTTTACCAAATAACAGGACATTCAGTAACATATCTACTAAGCAATATTATACAAATATATGTTGAATGAAATAAAAATGTGTGAGAACCTATTTGTTTACAAAGTAATATATTATTAATATCTTGGAAATGCTGATTCCAACTGCTTGACATCTATACCCATCTAGTTTGACTGAATCCTTTTCTGTAATATATATACTGACGGACAAAAGAAACGCCCATTCCATGTTCTCGACAACGCAATTGTCAACGTAGCATTCGTGACGTCGCCTGTACACACGGATACGCCCGTCAGCGTTCCATAAGTTGAAACGCGACTCGTCGCTGAACACCACGTTCTGCCAATGCTGACCACGATGGTTGCGGGCCCAGATCAGACGTTGGTGACGGTGGCGTAAAGTTGGAACTAAACCACG
This sequence comes from Solen grandis, assembly GCA_021229015.1. Lineage (NCBI taxonomy): Eukaryota > Metazoa > Mollusca > Bivalvia > Adapedonta > Solenidae > Solen > Solen grandis. The sequence goes on from CM037777.1 coordinate 71,330,407, forward strand.
GTAGGGGTCTACGGCAGGTAATCCCGTGTTCCCTCAGTCGTGTTGTCTTCTAACTGTATAACGACTTATTGGGCGACCACGGTTACCGACTTTAAATGCGAAGTCGATTCCGCCATCACAAACCTGTCACACAAATGACATTGACGTATGAAATTAACTTGTCTTACAGACGTCACACGAGGTCTTCCTAAACGTGGCTGATCGGCAAACATTCCTAGAACTCTTAACACGTCGAACAAGACGCCGAATCGTCGAATCGTTAAAACGTCTGGCAACTTGTTCTTGCGTTCGCCCGCATTCGAGCATGGCCAAAACGCGAGCTCTCTCTTCAGAATTTAGCTTTGGCATTCTTAAATACGAATGTTTAATCAGAAAATCTCTGAAATTGTGATTGTCTATCGACTAGCACATGTAACTGTGTAAAATGTGATCGATTTCACCACGTGGTAAACATACACGAGGTGCACGTGGAAATCATGAGCAGCCACCAGAAATGGACATCGGGCTGAATAGAAGCACACGATTTTTTCTTTGCGGTGATTGTTGGTCAATGTACATGTATACAGACTACATTTCCCTAAAATTTCAATAGGTATGAGGAAAATAACGCCAAATTCCGTTGGGGCGTTTCTTTTGCCCGTCAGTATAGAACTATCTACGATCAAAGAATACAAATCTAGTTTTAATTTCTGCTTTTGTTTGAGTTCAGAAAAGTGAAGTATAAATTTCACACTGACAGAACTGTCATGTAAGGATTGTTTTAAATGAAAATTTGTTCTACCTGGTATTTAACCTGAACTTATGGAGTAGTTAGATTGTATAAAAAAATTGCCAGTTTTTTAAAAAAAAAAAAAAAAAGCATCAAGCAACCTATGCTTTCTGTTTGTACTTACTGGAATTCCTCTAACTGACTTTCTGTTAAAAGCACCCATCTGTGATTGACTTTTTGTAGCAATTGGGTCTTAAACTCAGAACTGATGGCCTGAAAATCTATGTGATGATACGTTGCTGTGGTGATAGGGGGGATAATAGTTGTAATAATGAAGATAACCCGTGTCGGTGAATTTATGGAACGTCAGTTTTTTCCATAAACTTTAAGCGACACTAATGTCTATACACTATTAACCCATATATATTCTGAAAGAACATAGTTTCCAGTTTCCAAAAATAGTATCTTCAAGAAAATTCATCCATAAATAAAAAAGATACAGCGATTTAAAAATCAACATCTCCGATTGGAATTCACTCCGACAACGAAAAGATTGATCGGTACCTGTCCGTTGTCGGAAATTTCCGATCGAATTTCAACAGTCCGATCGGAGAAAAACAATCAATTTTTTTTCTCATTAGACCTTTAACTGATGTTATTTTTCATACGCAAGACGTTACTTAATGCATCTCTCTCTCTCTCTGTTTTGTTATGAAAATATTCGCACCTTTTTTTCTTTCTTTCTATCTAACTTTTGAAATTCAGTCTTGTTTCTCTCTTTCTCTCCCTCTTTCTCTCTGCAAGAGCATTTGCGGAATTTATCCATAAATACATCAGTTATTGTTTGTTAGATTCAAAACAGTAATGTTATTGTTTCTTATATAATTTAGTTGTCTAGATCTACACCTACATTTTAATAGCATAAATATGTTACCTGTTATTACTTCAGGTATGTGTCTATTTGCGCCCGGCTTCCAAAACAGAGTCTGCAAAATAAACCATTCCCTAAAACCCCCTAGTTACCGGAAGTGTAACCCCCGTTCTCCAATTGTGTTTTAGAAGCCATCGAGTTTTCTTGGTAACCTTGTGTCACCTTTTTCTTGATTGCTTCTGCGCTTTACGGCTCCCCTGCCTTTTTTCATAGCCTTGGCTGTGTTTTTGTTCTTGTAGTTTATATATCTTTTCGTGTATGTACTTACTTTTTGTCTCGTATCGAGACTTTTTGCTGTGTGTCACGGGTTTCCGTGTTTCGGCCCCTCGTGTCACTGTTTTTGTTTTTGTACATATATTGTCTCGTTTCGAGACCCCCTTCCTTTCTTTTCATTGTACGGGTTTCCGAATTTTGGTCTCCCCGTTTTACTGTTTACATTGATTGTATTGCTTTATTATCATGTCACAGTCTAGGGGTTCTTGCGGGCACGTCAAGGCCTCCTGGGACACCCACCAGTCTTGCCTGTCGTGTTCGGGCTGCACCAAGGACAACACCTGCCTGGTGTGTGCGGCTTGGTCGGACGAGGTCTGGAAGAGGGCTTCTTCCCAACGTTCTTATTCTTCAAGGAAGAGGAAGGCTTCCTCTTCTTCTTCCTTCTCCGGTTTCAGTGCCGCCGGGGGTCGGAGCCGCTCCCCGCCTCCCAAGAAGAAGGTTTCCCGCCCCTCTCAGAAAACCAGGACCGGTCATCACCGGTCACCGGTCAACAGTAACCGTCACCGGTTACCGTTAAAAGGTCACCGATCTTCGCCGGGTTCACCCGGCGCGGGATCGAGTTCTTCCTCGGTAGCCCTGCGGTCTCTCCGCGTAGGCACCCTGTCTCCTCTTGCTCTAGGGTGCCTAAGAAATGGTCTTCTCACCGTTCCCCGGGCATTACCGGTCACCGGTCCCCTAGCCCTTCGCCTAGGACTGGTCTCCTTTACGCACTACGGCTTCTCGCTCTATGAGGGATTGAGTTGAGAATTTTCCTTCACATTCTAATGCCTTCGATCCCTCAGCGTGGTGGTCCCGTCTGATGGGAGACTATGCGAGACATTTCCAGTCTCCCCCTTCCGTCATTCCGGGTGAGCCTTCCCTTTCCAGACGGGATAGAGTGTCTCTTCCTCCGGAGACTTTGGATCACCGGCTGCTTCTTCAGCCTTTGTCCTCCTCGGGGCCGCCGGATGCTTCTTCCGCCGCCAAGCGCCCCATGTGGCCTTTCTTTCCGCCGTTCCCATTTATGGGCTTTCCTCCTCAGGATGTCCCTACATCTCGCTCTTCTCCTTCTCCTAGGCCATCTACCTCCTCACGCCACCCTACAACCAGTGGGGCCGATCCTAGTGGTCGTCTGGAGGATGAAGTTTCTCTTCATGCCCCTGAGGAGGATTCTTTGTTCGCCGAGGATGTGCCTCTTTCAGCCACCTCTCGTCGGTCTAGTGCCCTTTCAGAGCCTACGACTGACCATCCTCTATCTGAGGAAGAGGAAGAGTCAGAGGAAAACTGTTCTCTATGGACAGGGCCGTTCAGGAGGTTTTTACTACTCTCCCTGAATCGGTCTGCAAGCCAGCACCTCCTCCCTCTCGGAAGAGGTGTGAGGGTTGTCTCGACATCGTGGGTAAACCCAAGGAGGATAAGTCGAGGTGAACCGGAGTTACTTCCTTTTTCTACGGTCATTCGATCGGCTTTGGAGGATTTTGAAACTTCTTCTTCCTCCAAGCCTGGACCGGGCTGGTTTGTCCCTTCTTCGGATCTTCAGCCCTTAGGCTTTAATCCTAAGACCTACAAGTTTCCGGAGGGCGATTTTTCTGTTCACCCTCCTAAGTTGGACGTGGACGCGAGTCGCCTGAGACTCAAGGTTCCCTCGTCTGCTCCACTCCAACAGAAGGTCCTAGATCGCTGGGAGCACCGCTCTCGCTTTCTCTCTGGGATCTCCTCTCACGCGAACTCTTTCATTGCCGCACTTTCTGTCAAGTTGCAACGGAAGGACGCCTTGTCTCCTTCCGTTCGACTTCTTCTGGAAGCCTTGGCTTGCAACAGAAAAACACTCCATTTTGCTGTCTCTTTCTCTCTCTACGGAGATGACCCGTTTTCTGCGGGACTCCATCCTTGATGGTCCCAACAAGCTTCTCCTGTCCTCTTCTCGGGATAAGCTTCGATCGGCTCCCCTTTCTTCTTCGTCCCTGTTTGGGGGACGGATCAAGGAGGTGGCCGATGCCTCCAGGGAGGAGCAGATACATGGAGCAGTGGCCTTTCAGCCTCGCCCTCCATCCTCGACTCCACCTAAGTTCAGGATACCTAAGAAGCCATCAGCTTCTAGCGGTAAGCCTGCTAAGATTCGGAAAAGGGCAAATTCCCTCCCTCCTTCAGGGGTAACCCTTCTTCCAGAGGCTCACGCCAATCCGGTCCTCAGCGACCGCGATTCCCTCCTTCTTCACCCCCTCCTCCTCCTTCTACCTCTACCAGCCAGAGGGGTAGAAGTAAGCCCTAGGGGTGCGTCCTTTCTACCGCTTCCTCTTCCAGACTTTCAATCAGGGGAAGAGTGTTTCTGCCCCTCCCATCACTTCCAGTAGGCGGCAGACTCACTCACTACATTCAGCAATGGGAGAAAATCACAGACGACCAGTGGGTCCTGTCTATCGTAAGACACGGTTATCGGATTCCTTTCAGTCGTCCTCCCCCACTGTCTCGCTCCCCCATTCATCTTTCCTCCAATCATCCTCGTCTGGGAGTCGCTATTTCAGATCTTCTGAAAAAAGGAGCGATAGAAAGGGTCTCGACTCTAACCTCTCCGGGGTTCTACAGCCGTCTCTTTCTGGTTCCAAAGAAGGACGGCGTCTTTCGCCCGGTCATAGACCTATCTCATCTCAACTCCTTCATTCCGAAGGAACATTTCAAGATGGAAACAGTTTCGTCGATCAGGGCAGCTATTCTCCCTGGTCACTGGCCTGTTTCCCTGGATTTGTCGGATGCCTACTTCCATGTTTCTATCCATCCCCATTCCAGAAAATACCTTCGTTTTACGGATGGGCAGACTGTTTACCAGTTCAGGGCCCTCCCGTTCGGCCTTTCGTCGGCCCCCAGAATCTTCACCAAAATAGTTTCGGTTCTAGTCGCCAGAGTACATCTTCGCGGCTCATGCCTTCTGGCGTATTTTGACGACTGGCTCCTTCTACACATGGACCCAGTTGCTCTCCTCGGCGAACTTCAATGGGTGATAGACCTAGCTCTCCATCTAGGCTTCATCCTCAACTCCGAGAAATCGGAGTTGATCCCATCCCAGAACTTCACTTTTGTCGGAATGCAGTTTCAGACCGACATGAACAGGATCAGAATTCTGGAACCCAGGATTCTGGCTCTTCTAACTCTGGTTCGGGGGTTTTCCCTTCGGAAAGCGTTCTCAGCTCGAGAATCCCTTTCGCTTCTGGGTGTACTCAATGCAGCAGCGGATCTTGTTCCTCTCGGTCGCCTTCACATGCGACCTCTTCAGTTCATCCTACTTTCTGTCTGGCGTCCCAGTCGAGATCGTTTACTAGCCATACTTCCTCTTTCTCCTCCTCAACCGGAACTGTTCCTCTTCTCGGATGCCAGTCTGTCAGGCTGGGGTGCACATCTGGAACCTCTGGGTCTCACAACCTCGGGACTTTGGTCCCTCCGGGACAGTTTTTCTACATATCAACAACTTGGAACTCAAGGCGGTTCTACTAGCCTTACAACAGTTTTCTCCTCTCAGTCGAGGCAAATCTGTTCTGGTATCTACAGACAACACGACTGTTGTCTCTTACATCCGCAGACAAGGGGGGACACACTCCCCATCTCTTTGCATGGAAGCATGGCACCTTCTTCATTGGTGTCAGGTGTCTTCGGTGCTCATTCAAGTCAGACATCTTCCGGGTCGCCTGAATGTCTTAGCGGACCAACTTTCACGCCGGCATTCTCTTCTTCCCTTGGAATGGAAATTACTTCCTTGGGTCGCAACATCTCTGCGATTTTTGGGTTTCCGTCGGTAGATCTGTTTGCAACCAGAATGAACAACCAACTTCCACTGTTCGTCTCTCCAGTGTCGGATCACAGGGCTTGGGCGATAGATGCTCTGTCTGTAAATTGGGATCATCTATTTGCTTATGCGTTCCCTCCGTTTTCTCTGATTCCCTTAGTTCTAAGGAAAATCCTACGATCTCAATGCCGGATCCTTCTCGTTGCTCCTCTTTGGCCAACGAGATCTTGGTTTGTAGATCTTCTGGATCTTCTGATAGACCATCCTGTAGAACTCCCCCAAGTTCCGGACCTTTTGTCACAAGGCCGAAACAGGGTTCTTAACGAGAATCCCTACGCTCTTCGTCTTCACGCTTGGATGTTATCCAACAACGAGTTAGACAGAAGAAATTTTCGGCAACAGTTGCCTCTATTATCTCTAAAGCCAGGAGACAGTCTACTTGATCTGTCTACCAGGCGAAGTGGAAGGTCTTCCTTGATTGGTGTATCCCATGGCAGATTAATCCGGTCAAAGCTCCTGTAAGAGAAATTGCTAACTTTCTAGTCTTTCTCTTTAATGAGAAAAAACTTGCAGTTAGTTCTATCAAGGGTTATAGATCCATGTTGTCTAACACTCTGAAGTTTCACAGATCCTCTTCCCTTGGTTCGGATCCTTACCTTTCGGAAATTATTCGTTCGTTTGAACTGTCTAGGCCAGTCTCTCGTTCGTTAACTCCTAAGTGGGATCTTTCTTGTGTTTTACTGGCTCTTACTAAATCGCCTTTTGAACCTCTTTCTGAGGCTTCACTCCTTCACGCAACCTGGAAGACTGTCTTTCTCATAGCAATGGCGTCTTCTTAGCGTCGTTGCGAAATCCACGCCTTTTCTACTGAGGAAGGCTATTTACACTTTAACAAGTCTGATGGCTCTGTATCTTTGAGTTTTCAACCTGGTTTTCTTGCAAAAAACCCAACTTCCGTCAGTCTGTTCTCCTCCGGTGGTTATTCCGAGCCTTGCAAGGTCTTGCACTAGGGATGATCCTGATCGGCTCCTTTGTCCGGTTAGGGCCTTGAAGTTTTACCTTCAGAAGGTTAACCCTTTAAGGGGTTGTCGTCTCCATCTTTTCCTTCCGATTAAAGGGGGGGGGGGCGAGGTTTCGGCAGCAAACAATATCTTGTTGGGTAGCCTCAACTATCAAGTTTGCCTATTCGGATCTCTCGGAAAGGGATCTATCCTTTTTAAGGATTAGACCACATGAGCTCCGTGCTTTGTCTGCTTCTTGGGCGTTCTTGAATAAATCTCCCATGGATGATATTCTTAAAGCGGCTTCTTGGAAGTCTTCTACTATGTTTTCTTCCTTTTATCTCCACTCACTGGCTAACCAATCACAAAACCTTGCGGACTTGGGTCCGCTTGTAGTAGCTCAGACAGTTGTTTAGTGATTCTGTCTGAAGATTTTCGCTCTAACCAAGAGCGTTATCCATTGGAGGCTTTGGTCTCCTTTTACTTCGGGTGTCGCCGCAATCAAGGTTCTTTGTTAGCAACCTCCCACCTTAGCGACGAAGTCATACCTGAAGTAATAACAGGTAACGTATTTATGCTATTAAAATGGAATTTTTGAAGTAAAATTAATTTTAATTAGTAAATACTTACCTGTTATTACAGAGTCCCACCTCCCTCCCCGCTTGCTGGTGGTTGTATCCCTCGATGGCTTCATATACAATTGGAGAACGGGGGTTACACTTCCGGTAAACTAGGGGGTTTTAGGGAATGGTTTTATTTTGCGGACTCTGTTTTGGAAGCCGGGCGCAAATAGACACATACCTGAAGTAATAATAGGTAAGTATTTACTAATTAAAATTAATTTTACTTCAAAAATTCCATATTTATTTATCTTGCTCTCCATATTTTAGTCTACAAGTGTTACCAAATTCCGATTTAGATGACTCTCATGCTTTTGAGTCCATTTCTTATCTATAGGATTTCTTTTGCTGATTGTTTACTAGAGCTTGTCAAGAATGAAACCTACTTGTCACAGGGTGAAAAAAAGTGCAGCCTGGCTGAGACTCAAACACGGAGCCTTCACTTACCAACAGAGCTACCAGTGTGGCAGCTTACACTTGATTCTCATCTATTGTGAGTTATTGGTACCGTGACATATTTTCCCACCAAACTGGAATTTGTCCTTGAATTTCCAAATGGATTCAGAGAACCTCACAGCATTTAAGCCATTGCTCAAATTGTGTTCTAAATGTCACAGACTGAGAAAAATGTGCAGCCTGACTGAGACGCTTTACTGGGACCTTTCCCAGGCGACCCTATCAGATGAGCTTCCTGGCCTCATAGACATGATTCTCTTCTATTGTGTGTTATTGCTAATGATTCAAATCAGATGTAACAGACCACACCAGGATTTGAATCTGAGATCCTTGATCAAAGGGATGGGTAAGCTACAGGGCCACATACAGAAATCTACCATAGATAAATGTTATGGTGAGAAAAATGTACCTCCTGCCTGGGAACGAATACGGGGCCTTACCCTTAAAAGGTAATTAACCTTGTACTGACTGAATACCTGATCGTTTTACACACAGTGTAATGATTTCTTCCTGTTGTGAGTTATTGGGTACCATGTCATACTCCCCGCCAAACTGAACAAGATTTAATATGATCTCTGATCACATGCAGCCCGGTGATGTTGGGCTTCATATGTCACAAGTTAAGAAAAAATGTGCAGTCTGATCAAGACATGAACCCAGGACCTTTGGTTATCAGGAACGCTTTACCAACAGAGCTACCCAGCCACTTATGCAGTTTTCTCCTATTATGAGCTATTTGTACCATGACAAAGAGTTACTTATATGAGTAGGCTATAGTTTCTCCCTGAATTCACAGCAATGCGGACATTAATGATATCCAATTAGACATGATTGCAGGAAAATAGAATGCTGGTTTTCCACATGCGCAGATCTAGAGGGCAGAGAGGGGGAGGGGGGACTGGGGGTCCAGACAGACCCCTTCTGAGAATTAGCTATTATGCATAAAAGAATAAGAGACCTGACCCTATTGGACATGGTAATTATTGCTGTTATAACCCCCCCCACACACACACACACACACAATGAGACAAATTGTTGAATCCGTGCATGTTCCAGGTAACACCTCAGTGGACATTACCAATCTCAGATCGACAGTATGTGCTATCACTCTCCTGGGATATGATATTCAGATAGTGTACCAGAGCAGGATTTGAACCCAAGATCCCTGGCTTATAAGGGGTTTAGCTAACAGACTGTTCGCACAAATCTCTTTCTAATAATGGTTACCAGTACTTAAATATTTAGGCCTTTATTTGCATTTGCATATTTTTGATTTTCCTCAGGCCAGAATTCATAGAACAGCACAAATTACTATGTTCTTGACAAACCCAAGGGTGATATATTTGAGAGAAATACTCTAACCACTTGGCCATGCAGCCGGTTTCTCTTCTTTATTGTCTGCATTTATAAGACAGTTCACCAATATCATGCCACTTTTTTAATGTCATGACATCACAGATATGTTTGTATCATGTATGTTGACAATATGAATTTCAGACATGATGAAATTTCCCTGATTGAGATTACTTTAATGACATTTTAAAACTTTTGACTTCACATACACTGTATTTGTTAAAAAGAACTTTTATAGACTGATTGATAGATTTTAAATTCAGAGAATATTGTGCATGGTGCACCCCAAGCACTCTAAAGGGAAATCTAAATGTGTTGTGCCCATAAAGCCCTTGTGCACTAGAAAAAGTTCCAACAGACTTCAGATCTTTGTAAAAAAAATGTTTAAAAAAGTGGTTTTGCGAGTTATATGGAATGATATAATACTTTTTAATTAATATCTGTCCAGACTGCTTGCAAATGTTTAATATTTTTAAGGTCTGTCTTAGTGCACCCAGCAATAAATTGCCCCAGGAGGGGTATAGGCTAACACTGACAGGGGAACGTGACTTTTTTCTTCAATCACCAAAGAGCAATAGAAATTTGTCAAATGGATATGCTTTGCATTTTGCACAGGATTCCAGCCTGTTGAGAACATTCTTCTGTCAAAAGTCCCAGTATGCCCCCTCCCCACAAACCCTGGGGCAAAAATATTGATAGGTGCATTGGAAACTCTGAATTCCTAGAGTTACATAATTACTTTAAAGCAGCATAAACACAGGCCTATGTCATAGTCCAATAGCAATACGTTTGATGCTAAATGTTTTTTTGGGAAAAATGTTCAGCAGCCATGGGAGTCAAACACAAGACCCCTGGTATACTCTAGGAATGTGCAGTAAAATTGTACTGTGACACTTTATTCATATTATAAATCCTCCTTGAGCAATAGATTCAAAGAGATTGCAACATGAATTCTTTCACCTGTTTTTCTGGTGTAAGTTGATAGTTTATATATGGCAAAGTAATGGAATGAAAGATGAATTTGCTGAAAATTTTATTGTTCTCCTTTTGTAACCTGACTGAAAAGTGAATCTTTTATAATTGTGCATACTTATATACTGTAGTTTATAGTTTTATGCAATTGGTTCTCATTTTTGTCTGGCACTTCTTTTAGAATATTCATTTAGTTTGTGCTATGGCTATTCCATTTAGAAATGTTTTGGTTCCTGCAGTTTCAGATGTATAGTGAAGCAAACTGTGCTGGACAAATTGGTGAATTTGCTTTGTTTTATTGAAATGATTTCTTGTTGTATGTTGTGGTATGTATTCATGATCAAAGGACTGGTTACTTTCAAGCCATTGTTTACATACCATTTTTACTATTGTGATGCAAATCTTTAATTTTTGCCTCAGATGCATAGGTAAACAGAGCAGGTATCTTCTGTTTGTTCATGTGCATACAACAATGTAAATCATTTTTATAAAAAAAATGTTTTCATAGACCATTTTAAGTTGGATAAATGAATACTCATCAAGTCAAAAAAAATGTAAATGAATATCTTTTAGGTACATACAGCTTTAATGGAGGGAGTTCCAATGACACATTTGTTACATGTACTTATGAACATATTTTTGATGATCTATCTCCCTCTCTATCAGGCACGCAACAAAACATACGCGCATATAAATTCCCTTTTTCTCACCTTGGAAATCATTTGAAAGGGAAAAACTTTATGTTCATGTAATGTGCAGCTCCCAAGTTGTTACATTGAAGTGTACCATTATGATTTTTGTAATGCATCGAAAGAGGGTCAATGATAGACTTTTACCTTTTTTGGACAGCCCTCTTTATGGGGAATGAGGTTCATTTTAAAATAGTTTCTTAAAGAGCCAAACAACATAAAATTTTAACAATAAGCAAAGCTACCCCCCCCCCTCGAGAAAAAAAGTTGAGGCCATCAATCTGGTTTCAGTGTCATTGGCGTTGTCGTCGGAAAACCTTGGCCATAACTTCTTAACTATATAGCTTCTGTCATCAAACTTCACATAACTTCTTCACTATAACAAGGGGTATATTTCCGTAAAGGGTCATAACTCTTCATTCCATTTTGACCAATTTATCGCCTAATCTTTTTTTTTTTTAAATGTATACACTAAAAAATTTAACCCTGACCATAACTTCTAAACAAATTAACCATCTTCTCACATTTAAATTTTTGTCGAGCCTGCTTGGGGAGCTTGACATTGTCATCACAATGTCCTCACGGTGTATGGCATTATAGTTCATCAGGGCATCCAGATTTCATTTTCGGGGCTGTAACTTAGACATGGTTAGCAGGATTTCCTAAAAACTTGGCAGTAATATAGTAATATGTATCTCAATGAGCTGAAGTGTCATGTGCAAGAATTAGGTTCCAAGCTCAGATGTCAAGGTCACAGAGCTGAATTTCATTGTTCAGAATGGATCATTGGATGTTCGAATAATTTGACAGTTATGTTAAACGTCAATAAGGTGGAGTGCTGCATGCAAGAGTTAGGTCAGCGCTCTTAGGTCAAGGTCACACTTTGAGGTCAAAGGTCATTAATTTTGCTTGTCCGGACAAAATGCAGATAAATGTTTTGAACCAAGGTGTTTTGAATCTTACAGGATCATGAAATCTTGACCACAAATACACCCCTGACTTTTATTTTATACACTATGATGGTTGTTGTAATGTATGTCGTAATTTAATTGACAGCATGACATTAACTCAGTTTTAGGAAAATGAGACAGTTTTAAGCTTGCAGGCCTTACTTTTCTTTTGGACAGATTTGCATAAAATTTACACTGAAGGCGCAGAATTGGTCCATCTATACAATTGCCCTTCTGGAGGACTTTCACTTCTGTTTCCGGAAAATCATAAATGTCGTGGCCTTAAAAGCATACCTGCACAAAGCAGTGATTCATGCAAAGTTTTAGAAAAAATTCTCATGGATAGTTTTAATTTTCCTTCTTTGTCTATATAGAAAATAACTGCATTGTTCACGTTTGCCTTTAAATATCTCAAAAACAATGAATTTTCTATCAAAGTACTAGGGGGTGTAATTTGTAGTCCTTTAAAGGATCTTCAGATGACATTTAGTTTTTAAAAAAAATAAGGGTTAAATCAGTTGAGTTATGGCAGAAAAAAGGAAAAATTATGTTACCCCAAGTAAATCTAGCTGCTTTAATCTCAAAAATTGATTTTTGTGTCGCCTGCATAGCATGGCAGACACATAGGGATCACTTTGTCGTCGTCGTCGGCGTCGTCGGCGGCGTCGTCGGCGTCACACTTTCTTGTCCGGAGCATAACTCGAAAGTATTTGAGGTATCACCTTGAAACTTAAAACATGGATAGATCACATTGAGGTGGAGTGCAGTGCCAAGAATGATAACTCTGACTTTCGTTATTTTCTGAGTTATTACCCTTTGTTGATTTCTGAGATTTTATTTTTGTCCGGACCATAACTCAAAAATTTATTTGAGGTATCACTTGAAACTTAAAACATGGATATATACATTGAGGTGGAGTGCAGTGCACAAGAATGAAAAACTCTGACTTTCATATTTTCTGAGTTATTACCCTTTGTTGATTCTGAGATTTTATTTTTGTCCGGACCATAACTCAAAAAGTATTTGAGGTATCACCTTGAAACTTAAAAGATGGATCACATTGAGGCAGAGTGCCGTGCACAAGAATGATAACCATGACTTTTATATTTTCTGAGTTATTCCCTTTGTTGATTTTCAGACTTAATTTTTGTCTGGGGCATAACTCGAAACGTATTTGAGGTTGTTGACTTGAAAAATTCATAGATCTCAATGTCTGAGTGCAGTGCACATGAATGAAACTCTGTTTCTCTTTTTCCTTGAGTTATTGCCCTTTGTTGATACTCAGACTTCATTTTTTCTGGAGCATAACACGAAAAAGTATTTGAGGTATTACTTTGAACCTCACAGGTGGAAAGATCTCATGGAGTGCATTGTGCAAGAATGATAACTGTTGTATTTTTGGAGTTATTTTCCTTTGTTTATTTTTTGGATTTAATTCTTGTGTGGTGCATAACTTGTAAAGTATTTGAAGTGTTTGCCTTAAACATTTATAGTAGATAGATCTCATTGGTCTGAGTGCAGTACACAAGAATGATAAAATCAATAATGATAATGATGACTACAAACTTGCAACATATATATAATTAACGTCATAAAGTGCTTAATGACGTCATAATTTTTCTTACAGTTAATGTTTTGAATTCATAGTCATTTGACACTCCTCTGATGAAGACTGTATAGTCGAAAGTGCTCTGGGAAAATTATTACATATTGCACTGTTTGAATATTTTATTCCCCCCCCCCCCCCAAAAAAAAAAAATATATATATATATATATATATGTGTGTGTGTGTGTGTGTGTGATTTGGTGTTATTTTGTACCTCACAAAATAGATTATGCTTTATCAATAATTTGCAAAAGATCGATTTTCTAGTCAATTCTTTCATCAAACATGCTTAAATGCAGGCGACACAAGTGTTCCGAGGAACACCCCCACATCTAGTTGTAGTTAAGAGTATGAACATAATTTGAAGAACTATTCCTTGTTAATTTTATTTGTATTTAAATTTTAGCTTGATGCATTGCTTTTATAATTGTTTTGTATGTTTAAATGATCAGGTTATTATTTCAAAGCTGTTGGTGGAGAAAAGTATTTGACACAGGCATGTTTTTGCCGTTTTGTTTGGGTTTCACCCATTCTATTTCAAAATCCATCAAAGATAGGTCAAACATAAAGCCATCAAAATGTTGGGAATCTGAAGGACCTTTCTAATGGTACCTAGGTTTTCTTTAAATAGTGACCTAAATATAAGCAAGTAACTGAAAAATAAGAAATGCCTCCTGCATTTGGTCCCATGCATTGTTCCAGCTTTTTTTCTATTACAATGTAGTAATAATGTGCTGTTGTGATTTGTCCAAATGCCATAATTATGCTTACTTTAAAGTTCAGGAAAAAAAATATATGTAAAAAAAAAACCTGTTTGGTAGAAAAAAGAACCCTTTTTTTTGCATGTAGAGAGGACTGGCGGTAGTTTACGCCTTGTGGTACACCAATTTTGAGAATTATTTGAGGTCATTTTAAAGAGGGTTCCTTGAAGAGCCAGCATCATGAAATTGTAACAAGGGGCAAGCTCTTTAGTTTCCTTTGATTACTATTGATTTCCATTTTTATATGACATCATTTGACGTCAAAATTTGCACTCTGCTTTCAAATAATTTTTGTGCTCTACAGATTTCAATTCTGGATGGATTTTGTCAATTTTTACAAATAATGTATTGCAAGATGATTATGTAATGAATTGTTTAAGGTTTGCTATGGTTTGCAGAGCAGAAATCCCTATCGTTTGCTCAGACAAACAAAAATTTAGTTATTGGTTTTCATTCTTCTTCATTTTTGAGGTTCAAATTAAAAACAGGTTTCCTATGAGCCAATATAATGAAATTCCAACAGCAATTAACGTGACTTTGTCCATTTTGAATGCAGTAATTGCGTTCTTATGTGACCTCATATGACATCAGGGTTAAAATTAGCTACAAATATAGTTCACATTTTACAGCAGGTGCCTGACGATGTGAACCACGGACGATGTGAACCAGGACGATGTGAAACCATTTTGAGGAGACGATGTAAACCCTGATATTCATTAATATTGTATTGAAAAATATACTTTTTTAATGTTAAATTAACTATCTGAGTTTTGATTTACCCCAATCCCATATATTACGAGTTCGATTTTTATGACTTAGGCAATCCAATTATTTTATTTTCAAACACATTACGTTGACATCAAAACCTCGGGCGTATAATGCGGGTAAGAGAAAATGAGGTATTTGAACCAGAAATAAAATAAGGGTATTTAACAAACTAATTAAATCACCTGACTGATGTCAATACGTATCCATTTCGTCATTTGTACAGCCAAACGTACGTCGTATGTAATGTTACAAGCAAAGCAAGCGGCACCTTTTTAAATACTTGATTAAGATTTCTTTTAATTGATTGGTTATGTGTGTATGATAATGCTGTTAAGTGTTGTTTTTGGCACCTATTACTTTATACAGGAGTAAATCAGTTGTAATTAACATCGGCTTACTTTGAAGGCATGTATATGAGATTCCCTAAAAAAGAGTAAATGAAGCGTTAAATGAATATTTTTTAGTCTTAACACCAATTGGCGTAAAATTCGTATTAGTTTGATATGATTAAATCAAATAAAATTTTGTCCAAAATAACAAAAAATCATACTTGACTAATAATTATTCATGAAAACATCATCTAATCTAATAAACCATACATACAAATGATAATTTACTTGAAATCACATGCACCAAAGTGGTTTTAGAAACTGGTTCACATTGTCTTACGCGAAGGTTCACATCGTCCTCATAAGTGGTACCATCGTCCGGTTTCAACCAAGACGGTTCACATGTCCAAGGTTCACATCGGCGGTGGGTTCACATTGTCCGTAATTCTCTACAGCCCTCATTTTTCTATGTAATTTTCACAGAATGTTTCAGATTTGTAGATGTGCGCTTCTGTATACGTTTTTTCAGACTTGGAAAGACCAGGTTCTATGGTTGATCCAAGTTTCGGTTTTGTAAATTGACGGCATTTGATATGGCGTTTAGAAACTTTCAAAAGGAAAATTTTTGTGTGTGTGTGTGCTGCCACGAAGCTACTTCAGATGTCTGGTGCTGCTTTTCTCAGTTTTTGACTTTATTCGCATGAAAAAATTTCACTGAATGTTCGCATATTGTATATTGTCGCATTGTCTTAGTCAATTCTGTTTTTGAAAAATCGCAAAGGTCAGCAATATTTATTTATGTCATTATTTCTTTCGGCCTTAAATATCTCAAAATTTTAAAACTATTTGATTGGTTACAGAGCAGAATGACTATCGTTTGTTCAGAACAAACGAAAATCTTGTTTCTTACGTTTGTTACATTTTTGTTGTAAAAATTTTGTTGTCATGTTCAAAGATATCTATTTAAAATTTACATTTGTGGAGGAATAAAGGTATTTTCATTGTATTCAAATTTTGGGTCACAAAATTCGTTCCATAAAACATTTAAGCCGGCCTGGGAACCCGGGGATTTAAATTTGATCGAGTTTCCCCAAATTATAAAAAAAAAGGATGATAAATGTCACCCTTGTGGGGGAAAATTTTTCCCCGGGCCCTTATTTAAGTTTCGGGAAGTCTGTCGCGGGTATTAGTTATGTCTGTTAGTAATATTTTTGTTTTTTCCGAGAACGTTTTTTTTGACCCTGATCAAAATCATGCTCACATGCAAGTTCCAAAAGATATGTCGGGTCAGTAAAATTTGTGGCAACATCTTGAAAAGGCAGTTATAAATAGACTGACGTGTTGACACTTCAGGTATTTTTTACCCTAAGTATTGGACGAGGTTTTTGATTTTGTAATGGAGATCACCTCAGATCTGGAATTCTTTTTAAAATCAATAATAGGGAAAATTTTTTAAAAAATATTTTAAGGTCACTTTTTTTTTAATCTTTATTTGGTTTATGTAAATGCTTTTTAAAGTCCCCAAAGTTTATAAATTGTTGCCGGGTTTTTTTTAAAATAAAAATCTTTTTTTAAAAACTTTAAACAAAGATGGGGTGGGTGTGTAAAAAATTGGGAAAATATTTAGATCCCCTAGGAATGTTTAAATTTTTTTAAAAACAGTCCCCCAGTACAAAAATTTTAAAAAGGATTTAAAAAGCTTTTCCCGTGTGAAATGGTGTCAGAACCGCCCCTAAAAAGGGAAAAAGGTATTTAAAAATTTTAACCCTTAAATTGGAATATTAAAAAGGAGTTTTTAAAAAATAAATTTTTTGGTAAATTTGGCATGGTTGTATAAAACCCCATAAAGTGTGAAAATTTAATGCCCCCAACCCCAGTTTTTGGGACTTTGTTTTGTACCTCTGCTTACACAGGTGCACAAAGGGCCCCTTTTTCCCTCGTTTGTCCGTTCCTCTAGACGGGTCTTTTTCGTAAGTTCAGAAAATGGACAAGTTTTTTTTTAAAAAAAGTTTGTTTCCAATTATTTGTTTATAAGATTTTAATGGGGGCCCCTCTACGTTTAAGGTTTTTGGTTTTGGCCCCCCGGAAAATGTGACCCAAACTCCTTAAAATGAATTTGTATGCCGAAAAGGGGGAAAATTTTTTAAAAAACCCACGGGTGGAGGTAAAAACTTAAAAAAATAAAAATTTTTTTAACCAAAGGGGGGAAAGAAAAACCGGCTAATTCGCCAGATGTTTCTCCCGGGGAAAAAAATTGAAAAGGTGGACGGAAAGGGGGCTTTTTTGGGTCAGTCCGAGGCAGAGGGTTTCACATCTGACTGTAATGTTTTTTAATTTGGGCCTTGCCTGCTCGGCTCTGGGGGGGGCCCCAAAGTTTAAATCTACTCGCTCCATAGGGTTTTTTGTAAACCCCCATGTGAAAAGGCCGTGACAGGGTAAAAAATACCTCAAAAATTTGCAAAAGACAAAATAAGTAAAAAAAACGTGATACTAGTCCCATGCTTTGAGAGACCAAAAATTACTTTTTGTTGCAGTATTTAACTTTTGAGAAAAAAAATTTTTTAAAAAATTTCTTAAAATTTTAAAATTTCCCCCTTTTTTAACTTTTCAAAAAATTAAATCGTCTATCATAGACCACCAAAGCATGTTTTTCAATTGTTAGTTTTTAGAATTTTTTAAAAATCTACTTTCATTGTTTTTTTTAAATGAATTTAATATCTGATTGGGGGTTTTTGGTCTTTTGTTTTGTTTACTATCTCGATCTCAAATTTATCTTTGGAATGAGAAGGGGAAAAATTCATTGGAGTGCAAAAAGCTAGTATTAGTGGTTTGTCTAGCTTTTTTTTTTTTTTTTTTTTTTAAATTTTGAAGTATAGAACTTGCTGCTATCAACCGTTACAGTGAGATTTTTAAAGTAATTTTATTGAGTTGTACATATATTAAAAAATTTAAAAAGATAAAAAAAAAAATGACTTATGTAAGTCTTTTGTTTTTTTCTTTTTTTTCAGTTAGTTTTATTGCCGAGAAGCAAAAAAAAAACAAATTTTTCTTATTAAAATATTTTAAAAGCCCCAAACTCAGACTTATCCCCCCCCTTTTCCGGGTTTTTGGCCCCCAATCCGAAAAAAATAGGAAAAAAACCCAAAACCCCAAAACATTGAGGCATTTATTTTTTGGGGGTTCTCTGGCCCCCCGTAAAAATTTTCCATTTAGTTAGATTAAAAATTTGAAAAAAAGCAAAAAAATTTTCCATCCGAGTCATTTCAATGTCCCCCGTGTTTTAATTTTTTTTTTTTTTTGTTTACTTGGATTTACACGGGGCATTTTTTGGGTTTGGTAATTTGGGTTTTGTTTTCATTAGGCAGGTTTTAGGTTCTGCACCCTTTTTGATATCACACAAGCCCCTGTGGTATAATAAGACCTTATTTTTTTGTTATTTATTCCCCCAACAGTGGGTCTACCATTTTTAAAAAAAAACCCAAAAAAAAACATTTTGTTAATTAATGAGTTAATACTTTTTAAAAAACCCTGGAGGGGGTGGAAACAGCTCCCCCCAAAACCCTGATTTTAGCCAAAGGAACTGGTTTAAAAATTTAGCTGATTAGGGAAACATTTCAAAAAATTTAAAGTTTTAAAAATTTTCTGCAAACCTTTTTTAAGGGGTCATTCAAGAAAATAAGGGGGAAAAAAGGGGGGTTCTTATCAGAGGTGGCCCCTTTTAAAGAAGGTTAAAAAAAAACAAAGTGTAGTTTGGAAAAATTAAAATTAAAACCCCTTATTTGGGTTGGAAACCCCTTAATAAAAAGGGGGCCTTTTTAAAAATTAAAAATGGGGGAATTATATGATTTATAAGGATCATTTCCCAATTATTATAATCAAAAATTTCCCCCCGGTTTTATTTCCCTAAAACTTGAAAAATTTTGTTCTTAAAAAAGGGGTTTTTTGGAAATTTTTTTGAAGGTTTTTTTAAAGGGGAAAAAAGAAAAATTAAACCTCAGTTATACCAGTGATATTTTAAATTTTTAAAAAAGGAACAATAGAAATAATCATAGGTTTTTAATAGTGGATCTAGAAAAATTTAAAATTTTGGGATTATCAAAATGCTTGTTATACATGTAATACACATCCCCCATGAAGGTTGGTTTTGCATAATAAAAGACAGCTAGAATTTTATAATTATGATGTTTTTCCCGTTTTGTTGGATAATCCCCTTTTAAAACAAAAAGGGGGAAAAAATAAAAAATTAAAGAAACAGCCAAGGGGGTTTACTGTTTTTGTTTGATTGAATTTTACTTATAAAAATTTTTTTGGGGGTTTTCATAGGGGGCAATTTGATCAGGTTGAATTAAGTTAAAAAAGGGGTTTAATTTTAAATTCATTTTAAAAAAGGTGAAAAAAATAAAGGGAAAGATAGCTAAAAAAACTCATTGAAAAAAATTTTTGGCACTGGGGATTTTTTACCAGGGGGGTCTTATTTTGGGGGCCCCAAAGGGGCCCCGGGGTTTTTTTTAGAGTTTCCAGGGGTTATTTTTTTAAAAAAAATGACAACATGCAAAAAAAAAGGGGGGCCCCGGGGGGAATGAATTTTTTAAAACAAAAAAAATTTTAAAAAAAATTTTTTGAAATGTAAAAAATTTTAAAATTGGGAGATTAAAGTTGAAAGGTTTAAGTGGTTATGAAAAATGCCCCTGGTGAGAACTTGCCTTTGAAAAATGGGGGGGGGGCCCCTTTTAGTTGGGTTTTTGGCCCCCTGTTTTCGAAAAAATTAACTAAAAATTTTGGTTTTTTTAAATTTTATTAAAAAAACTTAAATCCCTATTGAAACTAATGGGCGTAGTTTGAGTGTAAGGAGGGGAAAAACGGGGAAAAATTTTAAAAACCTTTTTTAAATTTTTGGGGGAAAACCCCCGGGGGGCCCGGGTTTTTTGCACTTTTTTTTAGATTTGGGGTTTTTAAAGTGGGGTTTACATTTTTCCCTTTTTTTTAGTATTATTACTGCTCTTTGGATTATAGTCAGTTTTTTTCCAGTGAAAATTTTTGGGGTTAATTTTTATTTAAAAAATTTTGGGGTTTTTGGGTGATGTTTTAAAAATTTTAAGATCCATTATTAGGGATTTGTGTTCTTTGGGCCCCAAAAAGGAAAATTTTATAGGCACTGGCCATGATGTAAAAAAAAGGGGACAGGAAATTATGGTTACACATTTTTTCAAAACCCCCTTTAAATTTAAAAAATTTTATTTTTTATTTTGATTTTTTTTTTTTTTTTTTTTTGTTTCTGTAGGTGGAAAATTGTCCCGGGTTTTTTCCAGGCGGGGGGGGAAAAATAGTGGTGGCGTCGGGGTTTTTGGGGTTTTGGGGTTTTGTGTTGTGTGTATGAAAGGATTACTGTCCCCCTTTAAAGTTATATTTTTTTTTGGAAATCCGGGGGGGCAGGATTTTTTTTGGGTTTTAGTCATGCCCAAAAGTTTGGCACACTTAGGAATTTTCTGGGGGGTTATTTTTTTTTCATTATATTGGGAGTCTTTTTTGGTAAAAACCCAAAAACCCCCGGAATTTGTTTTTAAAAAAAAACGGAAAAAAAATATTAATTTTTTTGTTGACTGGAGTTTATGTTTTTGCGATGTGAGTATTTTTCCCCCTTAAAAAAGTGATCCATTTTTCCCCCCAAAAATTTTAAAAAATGGTAAAAAAAGGGGCCCCGGGGGGGGGAACCCCCCAAACCCTTTTTACAAGCGAGTGGATGGCTTAATAGATGAAAAAAAGTGACACTGCAAGGAATCGAACCCCAATTGAAAAAGTTAGTGATTTAATCTTGCAGGGGTTTTTTAAAAAAAAAGCCACAGAAACATTAATTTTTAACAAAAACCTTATAAATAGATTGATTTTTTAATTTTCCATCAAACTGCGACGTATTTCAGTCATTTTTGCGAAAAACCCGCTAATTTTTCAGGTGGGAAAATTTTTCCCCCCTGCATGAGGCATCCAAAGGGGAACCACCAACCTACTGCAAGCCAAAAAGGAAGACTTCCAACCCCCAAAAACCCCAAAAAAAACCCCGCGGGATTCGAAAAACCCCCCCAGTGGGGGGGCAGAGTGAGGGTTAAAGTGTCTTGGGACGGGAGGTTCCCCCTTAAAAATTAAAAAACCTTTATGCTCACTTTTTTTTTCATATTAAAAGAAACCCAAAAAAATTAAATTTTGGGGGTTTTTCATTTAAATAATATTTTTTAAAATTTTATATATATAAAAAATTTTTAAAAAAAAAAATTTTTTTTTTGTAATGGCCAATTTTAAAAATTTTTACGGCGATTAGAAAAACTTATGCTGAAAAATTTGAAATCGGCCTTGTAAAAATTTTTTTTTTTTTTCCACAAAAATTTTTAAAGCACCCCTTCCCCGGGGGAGTGCGGATCCATGAAAGCGTTCGGGGGTAACAAATAAAGGTGGAATATGTTACACAGGCGTTTTAAATCATTTTAAACCCCCAAACCCCTTTTTGTGTGTTACGTTTTTTTAAAAATGTTTTTTTTTTTCCATTTTTTTGCCCCCGGGGAAAAAAACAGTTTTAAGCCGTGAAAAAAAATTACGTGAATTTCTTAACCAGAAAAAACAACCCATCTTACGTACATGAAGATCTACTCCCCGTAACAAGGAAAAAAATAGTGCTCCGTATGTATGTAATTGACCTAAAGTAGTCCCCCCTTATTTTTCCAAAAAAAGGCGAGTTAGGTTCCTCGCAGGGCATTTCTTAAAATTTGAAAAAAATAGGCAAAAAATTCTAGTATTTAAATAATCAAATACCCCCCAAATTTTTCACATACAAAACAAAAGATAGAAAATTTGCTGTTTTTAAAAGAAAGAGAA
>CM037777.1:71352545-71402545 GCA_021229015.1 Solen grandis
CAACCCAAACCTGATATACCGCGAGAGAGGGATGGTCACGAGAAGAAGAAGAAGAAAGGGAAGGGGAGCAAGAAGAAGAAGAGAAGTCCAGAAAAGGTAAATGTTTTGTGAACGACTATAGCTTAATAATTGTCAGCATTTGTATAGTAAAAGTGCCAACAATCTATATCTTATCCACAAAATAATTTGAAAGATAAAAATAAAAGCATGAACGTGAAGTAATGTAACCAGGTAGTCATGCTACATACCACACACAGTTT
Organism: Solen grandis; assembly: GCA_021229015.1. NCBI lineage: Eukaryota > Metazoa > Mollusca > Bivalvia > Adapedonta > Solenidae > Solen > Solen grandis. The sequence goes on from CM037777.1 coordinate 71,352,806, forward strand.
TACAAGAATCAATAATTGAAACCATTCAAGCTTGTGTATTTGTCTGTCCTTCAGTCTGTTTGTAATCACAAAATATAATGGTTGCTTTAGCTCCAAGATTCTTGGATGGAATAAATGAAACCTATCAGGAATACTTGATACTTAAGTGTAGTGCATATTGTGACCAGGTTATATTGCTGTGTCACATAAATCTAGCATACGGTATTAATTTGTGAAAAATATAGTTGTATTATTGCTTGTTTGTATAGGATGATGATGTGGCCTCTGACAAGGAAGGGAGTGTGATGAAGGAGGATGCTGATGATTGGGAACCTCCCAGTAAGCGTAAACGCAACGTCAGTAACAACAGGTAGGTCAGATTGGATGGCTGTCATGTAAAAATCATGTGTTATGCAGAGCTTTCTTATATTGATACTACATCTGTCCCCGATGGGCGAGTGGTAAGAGCAACTGCCTTGGGAACAGGAGGATGTGATTTTGATCCCTGGCCGCGACATATCATAGTCATAAAAAAAAAGGTACAAGGTACTGGTATAGTTCCCTTGCTTGGTGCTCAACATATAAGGGTAGTTCCAGGACTGGTTGACCCAGTGTCAGGGTAATGTGACTGGTTGTGGTATCATGCCTAATATTTGGTGTGATACTGCAGTGTGGCAGCACTATATCTGTCTCAAGTAGACATAAGACTCCAAATGACTGAAATACTGTTGATTAGAAGTTAAACCCAACAAACAAACATTATATTTATAATGATTTTTACAATAAATAGTGATATATGCATTTCAACCTACAGGTTACTCTCTTTATACCCATACAAATGATATACATGAGATCTACATAGAAATAAATTAAAACATAATTAAAATATAGACATTGGTTCCTAACAAATAAGAAAAATGGCATGTGGTATAAAAATATACTAGATAAATTTGAAAGTAATTATTGAAGTCACTATTCAGTTTACGACATGAGCTGATGTATGGCATTAGCAGATCATCTGTTGATAGAATTTCACTGTACTTTAAAAATAGTAGACATCAAGAAAAAATTGCTGCATCTACTCTACCTTAACCTTTACTCTCTTTGACCCCTGGATGGATTTCATATTTACTGAAAAAAAAGGAAAAAAACAACAAACCTCATACCAGTCATAGAAACCTAAGCTATAGCTTGGTTCTTAAATTGTTTTCTTTATGGCTTCAGATTTGCCAATCTTCCTCGACGGGAGACGACATATCGTGTTGCAAAGAACTTGGATGCTGTCAGTCGGAAAGCAATGGAAGTGTATGTAAGCAGCGAGATGTATGCAGAGCAAAGGATTCGTCGTCGCAGAAGTGTATGTAGTCATATAGATGTGTATAGGTGACGTGGCGGGGTATGATAGGTCAAAAGTTTATGTTAATATAAATGTGTGTAGTTGCTGAAGAGGGAGTAAGGTCATAGGTGTTATTGGGGGAGTATTTTTATTTTGTGACCAGTAAACCAATGTTTGTAAAGTTTTCATCACAGAGTATGTACACAAACACCATTCAGTTGCTCTCATATGGACTTAAACCTTGATTTGGTAAACCAATGATAGAAAAAATCATGGATTTTCGTACATGGTTTTCGAGATTCTATCATCATTCTAGACATCTTTGGAACCATTTGACTGAAACTGATGAAATTTTGGCTTAGATGACCTTGAATGTTCATTCTTAGAATCTGCTAGAATCAGTCAGAACTCTGCTTGCAATGGGAACTAAAAGCAATTTTTTACTCTTAAAAATTCTTCATCTCTGAATACCTTTTGAGCCATTTCAGGAGAATGTTTTCACCCTAAAGTTTAAAATCATTCTTTTTAAAATTCAGTGTAAAATAGCTATTGAATAGGATCACCTTAAAGCACGTTAATGAAATTAATGAAACAAAGATGTTTCCCGGGATCAGTCTAACGCAAGATTGTGAGAGATTTGCTCTTTGTTTTCCTTTTTGTCTCTCTAAATCTTTTATATGAGAGAAAAATCCCTTTTAAAATTATAAACTCATCATACAAAGAACTTAAATTTCTCCCTCAACATGGACAAGTTCTCACATATATTGGTTGAAAGGGCTATTTTTCTTCTCATGATTTTTGTGTCGCCTGCATAGCATGGCAGACACATAGGGATCACTTTGTCCGTCGTCGTCGTCGTCGTCGGCGTCGTCGGCGTCGTCGGCGTCGTCGGCGTCACACTTTCTTGTCCGGAGCATAACTCGAAAAGTATTTGAGGTATCACCTTGAAACTTAAAACATGGATAGATCACATTGAGGTGGAGTGCAGTGCACAAGAATGATAACTCTGACTTTCTTATTTTCTGAGTTATTACCCTTTGTTGATTCTGAGATTTTATTTTTGTCCGGACCATAACTCAAAAAGTATTTGAGGTATCACCTTGAAACTTAAAACATGGATAGATCACATTGAGGTGGAGTGCAGTGCACAAGAATGATAACTCTGACTTTCGTATTTTCTGAGTTATTACCCTTTGTTGATTCTGAGATTTTATTTTTGTCCGGACCATAACTCAAAAAGTATTTGAGGTATCACCTTGAAACTTAAAACATGGATAGATCACATTGAGGTGGAGTGCAGTGCACAAGAATGATAACTCTGACTTTCATATTTTCTGAGTTATTGCCCTTTGTTGATTTTCAGTCTTAATTTTTGTCCAGGGCATAACTCAAAAAGTATTTGAGGTGCTGACTTAAAACTTTATAGATAGATAGATCTCATTGAAGAGGAGTGCAGTTCACATAAATGATAACTCTCACTTTCTTTTCTCCTGAGTTATTGTCCTTTGTTGATTCTCAGTCTTTATTTTTGTCAGGAGCATAACATAAAAAGTATTTGAGATATTGCTTTGAAACTTCATAGATGGAAAGATCTCATGGATTTGTAGTGCAGTGCATAAGAATGATAACTCTGTTTTATTTTCTGAGTTATTTCCCTTTGTTGATTTTCAGACTTAATTTTTGTCTGGGGCATAACTCGAAACGTATTTGAGGTGTTGACTTGAAACTTCATAGATCTCATTGGTCTGAGTGCAGTACACAAGAATGATAACTCAATAATGATAATGATGACTACAAACTTGCAACATATATATAATTAACGTCATAAGTGCTTAATGACGTCATAATTTTTCTTACAGTTAATGTTTTGAATTCATAGTCATTCTGACACTCCTCTGATGAAGACTGTATAGTCGAAAGTGCTCGGGAAAATTATTACATATTGCACTGTTTGAATCTTTTATTCCCCCCCCCCCCCCCCCCCCCCCCCAAAAAAAAAAATATATATATATATATATATATATGTGTGTGTGTGTGTTATTTTGTACCTCACAAAATAGATTATGCTTTATCAATAATTTGTCAAAAGATCGATTTTCTAGTCAATTCTTTCATCAAACATGCTTAAATGCAGGCGACACAAGTGTTCCGAGGAACACCCACATCTAGTATCATGCAGAATTATCCTTGGATTTCTTTAAAAAATGGATGGATAAATCATGAATCTGATTTCTGTTGTATGTCACCTGTTAAAGTAAAAGTCTTATCTACTTTTTATTTTGGTTGATTGTTAGCTTTCTAGGGCCACTTTTGCCTTCTTATTTTTATAATTTAAGTAAATTTATTATCAATGTTTCTTGCACAATGTCATTAACCAAGATTTGCTTTGAGAAATCTGAGAGAGATGAGTGACATTAACTATTAACTAGTGATAACGTCTCATTTAAACCAAAAGAAGAACACCAACAAATTGAAAGAAAGATGCAACAGACGGAAACATCTATGTATTATTTCAGGACCCATGGAGTGAGCAGACCACAGATGACACTCTGTCCCAGACATCCTCAGGCTCCAAACCTTCACAAGATTCCATCAGGGACGTAATGGAAGAATCTTTGAGAGTCAAGGTTTGAACTCTAGGCATTTCAGACCAGTTGACATGTTATCTCTACGCCCAAAGGGTTGCATTATATTATACCCTTTGGCCTTAGTCGTCCATCTGTCTGTCTATCTGATTGTCTGTCCACCCATCTGTCTGTCTGTTGGCAGTATTTTATGATAGCAATTCCTTTCACACTTTAAGAGGGGTTTGGTTCAAACTGACCCACGGTACTGACCTTTATGTGTAGTTTTGCAAGAAACCTGGATTTTATGCTCACCAGAAACTTACAACAATTATGGCTGTTAGTTACTTTTTTATCCTTCTGACACAAAGGTTTAGGAGGGGTGGGGGGTATTCTTTAAGTGCTGTCCATCCATCCTTCTGCTGGGAGACATATCTTGGAACTGTTTGGTTAGATATTTATGAAACTTTACATGAATGAATATATTGATAGGTATTGATAAGGACATGATACATGTCAAATGCTATCAGAATCCACACATGCATAATTGAGTTGTGGTCCTTTGTCTGTTTTAAATAGACATTATTAGTTCACCTAAAAACAACAAGCTCAAGGTGATCACCCTGCCTTCATCGTTGTCTGCCATCAAAAATCACTGTCTCCTCCTACACCATGAATGATTTAAGCCTGACTTCAGAGGATTGATCCTTATGAGGCCCTCTTTCAAAATTGTTCAAATTGTTTTGATTGTTTGAAAAAGTAGGTCACAGGAGCTAAAAATTTATTTTGAACATACAAATTCTGAAAATCTCCTGGAAATCTGCAAGGCCTTGAGCTTATATCTTTGGTGTATAGCCTGGGGTCAAAATTTGCCCCGCTCCTATGAGGTGACTTGATTTTACATAGACAATGATAGATTTTAGATTTTATTTGTGTAACATGGCGAAATGGACCTCAACCATGTTTGTTCAAATCATGGCCCTTGTGTCAAATTGGCCCTGCCCTAGAGGTCACTTGATTTTATTCAGACTTAGTTAGGGATATGAACTTTAAATTTGGATAGCAGGTACAGTTTTTGTGTGGAATTCAGATGATCTTCTTGTACTTCTGTATGATTATATATTCTACCTCTAGTTCTAGTTTGATCAGGCACTAGCAAACATTTTAAAAACCCATGTGTTCTTTTTTGGAAACCAGGTAACAATTGTTAACTTGATATTCAAGTATAGCTTTTGGACTCAGTTTGACTCAGAACCCCTCTTTGTACATTGGGGACATCCATTCATATACAGCAATGTATACTGGAAGTCAGGGTTTCTATCCATTGACACAGCTCACCAGGGTTTTTAATCTAGCCTTGGTACACTGAAATATGATTAAAAGCTTTAGCATCAAGTTTCCCTGTGTTCCATTGTTGAGACTTTACCTATTTCATTTAAGCATCTATGCTAAATAAACAAGGGAAAAAGTTATCTAAGTTCATTTGTGAACTTTGTATATTTCAGAATGAGGGTGGGTCATGTGTGCTGGAGATATCGGATGATTCTGAGGAAGAGATGTTCCCGGACGACCTTGTATCCTGCAGTCGGACGCTGCCTTACTCTGGAACGTACAAGAGGTGAGGTTGCATAAATCCAAAGATTTTCAAAAATTGCATTTAACAAGAACTATCATTGAAGATGATGAATACCCCCAGATACCGCTTTGTCATAGTTTAACTGTGACCAAGTCAGAGACAGTCTTGATACATTTGAAGGATAAAAATGAAAACACACAAAAAACAGATAGAGCTCAGATACACTAGTGCATATTCAAATTTTTTTAAAGAGGGCAATTACTCAATTAAAATTAAGCTTAAAATGTCATGCCAAGGAGATGTGCAAATAGAAATGGTACTTAAAAATGCGGTTAAGGATGTTCAGTGGGTAACCACTGATTTTAATTTTGGTAAAAGTTTTTTCTATTGAAATTCTCATTTATTTTCAGTAGGATATTAAAGGAAACCCCAAATGTTAATATTCCTGTATAAAATTATGATTAAAAGTATATTTTCCAAATGTTGAGGGTCAAAAAAGTCACATTTTAGTGCTTTTATGCGATTTGGCTGAAATTCCAATAAAAAAATCAGTTTTGGTGGAAAAACAAATGTGGTGAGGTAAACATTTTTTTCACATTTTCAGAAAGCGTTTATATCAGAGGATTGAATCTGAAAAAAAATAAAGGAAATCTGTTTGTTGATTTTTTTTATCAAGAAAATTATAGATACAAAATTTCATAGCTTGTGGGCAGTTTTTCTATATATATTGGTCCAGACACAAATGACTAATTTTGCTCATACTTTATTTTACATGCATGTTTGACAGTATTTTCACCTGTAATTTATAGAACATATTATAAGTAACAAATTATAATAAAATTTTCTGAAAATATTATTATGATATTATTTTTGAAGTATTTAGAATGTAATCTTTCCGATTTGATTTTTTTTCAACAAATTTTATTTAGCAGTCAGTGATGTTTTACCATAATCTAAATCTCTTAAACAAGCATGGTGACTTTTATTTCTTTAGCAATCATCTTCAAACTTTATGACATTGTTAATGACAATAATGTCTTAATTGCGTTCAATTGTGGCTGAGATGGGCTAATTAGGTTAGGAGTTAAGCCCCTTTTAATACAAAAAATGCAAGATTTCACTTTGTTTACTCTCTACCAACTTCATTTATTTAAACAATCTTTTTTAAATTAAGACAATGTTTATGCCCGTAAATTTAGGAGTTATGCCCTTTTCACCATAAAAAAAGTCAGATTTCACTTTGTTTACACTCTAGCATCTTTATTTCCTAAGCAATCATCTTTCTCAGGTGAGCGATCAAGGGCCATCTTGGCCCTCTTGTTAAATCATATATCTTTTAGTTATAGTCTAAAAGTACTAATGTGCAACCTTTTAGAAAAATCTGTCCCTTAGAAAAGATAACATTTAAATGCCTGTGAGTAAAATTAAAATCAGACTGAGAAATAGAACAGTGAAATATAACAAAAAAGGGAGTGGGGTTGGGGTCCAACAAACGGACATGATTCCAATATATGGCCCCATGTACTTCTTTTCTGGTTGTATAATTAGTGTACCCCAGCTTCACAGAAGTGTCGCTTATAAGAATTACACCCTTATGTCCTGTCCCGTCCTGTCCTGTCCTACACTCACATTTTATGAAGACAAGGTGGGATTTGAGGGGGGGGGGATTTATCATCTTTAGTTTTAGCTTTGGCAATATATTAAAGCGACAAACATAATGCCAGACACACATTGGGCTATTTGTCCATAGTCATTTCTCAATATCTATTGAGAATATTTCAGAATGTATTTCATTCTCCTGTTCATATGTACATCTATGATTAAATTCATGAAACAGGCATTTTCTTATATCCTTTCAGTCTAAAATTGAGGTCTTGATTGATAAGTGTTCACTGTTATGATACATGTAACAGCAAACTTTCCTTCTTGCCCTCAATTTTCAGTAGATCATGTGAGCTCCCATCAGACTCCAGGCCTGGCAGTCCGGCCCTCTCTAGTCGCAAGTCCACCCCAACCAACGTGATTGACCTGGTGGACTCTGATGATGAGAAGCCACCCAGCTCTGCCGTACTTGACCGTCCGTCCACATCTACACGATCACACGACAGTGCTTCACGAGAGACTGTTTCCCAGAAACTGGGACTTACTAAAGGGGTATGTGGCCTATTTTCATAACTGCCACATATTGAAAGGACTTTGCCAAATACAATAAGAAAATTAAAGTTGAATTTTTAATATTATATGTAGTTTCATACTTTCTTTTTTAGGAGCTAAATTAGTCTTGAAGCTAAGTATAATTAATAAAACGTTATTCCTTTCTTATGCTTTCCTTAGTAGAGGAGGGGGCATTTTGTTTTGTAATTGTTAGATGGTCTGTCTGTCAGTCCACTTTATTTAAAAAAGTAAACTGGATAGAAACATAAACATGCAGCTTAAATGAATATCAATCAAAAGGACTTTAGACATATTTACTTTAATCTCTTCCCTTATGTACCTTTCTTTTGACAGAAACTTCAAGCAAACATTAAGTGGAAAACTCAAATGGTTTGTCTGAAGGCTAAGAAAAAATCAGATGACAAGACTGTAAGGCCCCAGTCAGAGATCAAGCTGCTAGAGATCATCTCAAACTGTGCTTGGGAGAGTGACCGGACCAACATGCTGTCCAAGATATCGCAGATAATCTCAAAGGACTACCCAGTGAACCATGTGACTATGTGGGGGAACTATGTGCTTCAATTCTTACCCCAGGCTGACAAGCCGGCTGTTATTCCACCAGAACTGCAGTCCAAGCTGCCTAACTCAATGTATTCCATCAGGGTGCGTGTTACACAGTGCATCAGTGATATTGAGAAGGCAGAGAATGGAGCAAAGGAGGATGCAGGGGAACCAGAGGAAAAGGAGGAGGAGGAGGAGGATGAGAAAGAGGATTTTAAGAAATTGAAAGAAATGACTGAGGAGGAAAAGAAAAAATATGTTTGGACGCAGCAGAAGAAATTAATTGACAAGATAAAGTTTGCTGAGAGGTTAAGAGACCTAATCATTGCAGAAGAAAAGAAAGGCACACCAACAGAGAAGTTTTCAGTGTCTCGTGAGGGTATAGAGAAGGCACTGAAGCGGTACAAAACTCAGTTGTGGAAAGCCTACACAGGGACAAACAATCTCTCCCTGCAGCAGTTGAGGCAGGCAGTTCAAGCCGCTAAAGTTGGACGTGATAGTCACGAGAAGGGGAAATCTAGTTTCAAGATGGAATCCCAGGTGAAGGCACCCATGTCAAATGCTACCATGGCTCGAATTCAGACCAATCAGGGCTTGAAAGTGGTGTACACTCATTCCAGCACACATGTGACGCCCACACAGAATGCCTTTATACCTCTTCATCAGGTCTCCAGCACATGTGTTGACTGCACAACCTCTTGCTCAGCTGCCAGTCTGTAGTGTAAGCCAGGTGCCAGTCACAATCCAGACTTCTCTTAACAATTTCAATGTTAATAATGTTTTAAGTACCACAATTGCTCAATCATCTTCATGTGCTGGGACTATGCCGAGCACTGTAAGACCAGCACCAGTTCTGGCACCATCTCAAACTGTTGTAAGCACAATGAACCTCCGAAATCAGGCCCTTGCATTTCCGGCCCAAACAGCTGTCACTACCCCCTCTACAGCTAACCCAAAGAAGTTTACTACGGATGTTCCAGTGCCGCATCTGGCAGGCTCAGAAGTTTTACTGATTCCCGTCCCAGATGGTGGTAATGGTAAATGGGATCCAAACTCAAATCCTGTGCTTGCTGCCAAGCTTACTATGCTACCCAAGAGTGAAACTGGAAATCCTGTGCCTTCATCAAGTCTAACCTCTAATGGTGTTCATGAGTCTGTATCACTTGCCCAAGGGAAGGGCATGAGGATGCCTATATTACAGAGGGCCACGCTGAGTTCAAAACCAGTCCTAAATCAGCCTATAACAGTGTTTGCTTCAGGCCAGGGATTAAATGGGAAACAGTTTTTGTTACAGCCAAATAAGTCTGGCTCTTCCCAGTTAATGATTAATGCCATCCAGCCGGTGTCCTCCTCCTCGCCTGTCTACAATCATGTTCAGGGCATGAGGTTCTGCTCTATGCCAGTGAACTCAACATCCTACCAAACACCAGTCACCTCAAGCCGAGTGGATAGCAGCATTCCAGTCAGCATGAAGCTGTCTAACTTACCATCAAGCACTCAATCATTGCCAGGCCTAAGTACCAACAATCCAGTTAACATGATACAGAGTAGCAGCATTGCAGGAAGACCTTTATCCTTTCCAGTGATGCAAGCAGTCAATCCTCTTGTAAGTTCTGCAGCTCCAGTAGCCTTCAGTACTACTCCGATACGGTATGCAGTACCACCAAATCTGGTCAGCTTGTCAACAAACCATCCAGTCATGTCCACATCAATGCCTGGAATATCAGCCCCTGCAAAAGGGCTTGACCCAAAGAGCATTCCCCATCCTGTGCACATGACTGCTCATGTGACCAGTGTAGATGGGAAGTCTATGATTCAGCTGCTGCCCCTGACGTCACCTTTACTGACCAGCAGGACCATGCAGACTAACATGATTGGTCAGAGTATACCCTCAACTGGAGCAGGTGTTCAGGCTGCTGCCAAACCTTGTCCACAGAGAAAGATTAGGCCAAAAAAGAGAGAGAAATGCCAAGCAGAAGGAGACAACATTGAGATAGAACAGAAAGATTGTAAAGTAGAACAGAAAGATAATAAAATAGATCAGAAAGAGATGGACAAAGGCATTGCTTCAGGTGACTCTGTTGATGCAGAGCAAGTTAAATCTAGTGATGGAAATTCCAGTGAAAGTGTGCTAAGTATGGATGTAGAAAAGATAGATAAAGATGCTGTGGGGTTACTCAACACTGACAGCGACAGTAATGGCGGTGCAGATTCATTTGGTAGCTCCTTGAAATCTTTCTCTTCTCTTGGAGATATTGTTGATCTCACAGAGGAGAAACTTGAGGGTGGTAGTATATCAGACAGAACTGTTGTGTTGGCAGAGAAATTTACAGAGGATTTCTTGAACACTTGCAGTAAAGAATTGGAGGAAACATGTGAAAGTAAAGCAGCAAAACAAGAAAAGAAGATAGACAGTAAGACTGTAAAGAGGAGTGATGGTGGTTTGGGAATTACGATAGGTAGTAGTTTGGGGACCCTTGGAATCACCAGTGTGAACTCTAGCCAGATTCAAGACTCAGGCAAGACTGGGCAAGGAAGTGGGAATTTGTCCGAGGACAGGAAGCGAAAGTGTCTAGACAATGGAGCTGAGCTGACAGTTAAAAAGTTCAAGCAAACATCAGGCAGTCAGGAAAAGCAGCTTGTTCCCAGGGACTGTGAATCTGAGGTGAGTGTCAGGGTTAAGGGAACATATCCTTTTAGTGAGGTTTGCCAGTATACAAACAAGTCCTTATACCTTTAAAGTGGTCATGAATAACCAATGCTTTAAATGCCCTTTATACTTGTAAGTTTAATGGATTCAACTTGTCCATCTGTCTGTAAAATACATGCTACATCTTCAAGCTGAATCCCTTGGTCTGAATAGAATGAAAATTCACAGGAATGTTTATGCCTAGTGCAGTTTTGTATACCCTCACCATGTTTTGTTGTGATAATTTTTACCTCACCTGAGCACATGTGCCCTGGATGAGCTATAAGGATCGTTGATTGTTAATTGTCTGTCTGTCATCCACAATTTGTTTATACTCTATGATCATTTTGAAGCAATCATCTTCAAACTTTGTGACAAAGCTTTCAGCTGTAATCTCTCAGCCAAGTTAGATTATGGCTGATATCAGCCGATTAGGTCTAGATTTATGACTTTTTAAATAATAGAAAAAAAATGCAGATTTCACTTTGTTTACAAAGCAATCATCTTCAGACTTTATGACAATGTTGATGGCCATAATCTCTTGAACAAGTTTTATTATAGCTGATGTTGTTTGATTTCGTTATGAGTTATTCGTCTTTAATTATAACAAAAAATACTGGATTTTACTGTTTGCAGTCCTATATCTTCCTTCCTTAAGCAATCATCTACAAACCTTATAACAATGTTTAAAGCCATAATCTTTTGGCCAAGTTTGATTATGGCTGGTATTGGCTCATTGGATTAATTAAAATTCATTAATCAGTGCAAACCTTTATTTTTAGTTTTCATGTCAGGACCATAACCGACATGGTCACAGTAACAAAGCACAATCTGGAAGTATTCAGCATCTTCAATGATAGATCATGCTGAATTCTTAAATTTTTAATCTTTTATCTTTTAAATGCAATGAAAGTAACAGAGTGGTGGTATAGAATAAAAGTATTTCATTTGCTAGTCGGATGCCATCAGAAGGACCTATGGATCTTATACTGTGTATCTGATGGCTGTTTTGATAGGAATCTGATGTGGACATCATGTCGCTGGATCCTGATGGCTCAGACCAGAGGGTGGGGGCATCCAGACGTAAATCCACCCTCGTATCCCACAGCAACTCCATGGACGACGACATAGAGCTGCACCAGGTAAACCTCCCCTGCAATGCTTGAACCACTGATTATTATACCCCCAGATACTAAGTATATGGGGGCTATATTAGAGTCACGTCCGTCTGTCAGTTGGTTGGTCTGTCTGTAGGCGAGATTTGTCTGCCAATTTTTCAGCTACCTTTGGTTGGATTTTGATTAAACTTCACAAGACTGATAACTACTAAGCCTAGTTTTTCATATTGTTGGCACATCATGATTTGCTTGATTATGAATGAGTTATGGCCCTTTGTTATATTTCTCAGGACTATCTGGCATGGTATTCATCATCTTCAATGATAATTCTTGTTGTCAGTAAAATGCTTCTGAATCTTATTTGATATCTCAAGATGTACTGGTTACAGATATTTTTTTTAATTTACTCTGGGAACACAACATGCTATCAATCAAAAATATATAAACACTGGGCTTGAAATTTTTAGCTCACTGGGGCAAAGGACAGCTACTCTATAATGGGTTTTATTTACTTCCTGCTAATTTTTACTACCATGTCAGATTAGTAAAAATAAAGATGCTTCGATTTTCCCAGCATAAACTCGGGTAAAATAAGGAAGCTTTATGAACTCCTCCTGGTCATATTATACACATTGTGTATGTATACATGTTAATGCTTCAGTGGCTGCTGTAATAGGCAGAATGTAGTGTGTAATATATATACAGTTGATCTTGTATTAGTGGTCACCTGTATTAAGCGGCCAACTTGCATTTTGTGGTCAATTTTAATATTACCAAACTCTAGTATTTTCTACATTTTTAACCTTCATTTAGCGGCCACCTCTGTTTAGTGGTCATTTTGTCTTGTTCCCTTGACTGACCGTTTAAGACAGGTTTGACTGTATATAAAGATTAGTGTCCGTTAATGTGGTCAGTGTAGTGCTCAGTGTCATGGGTGTTGGAAGTAACGGCATCATTAAATGTGTTGGATGGTCACACTTTGACACAATTACCGTAGTTAATGGCAATTTTTTTAACAACAATAATCCATTTGTAAGTAAGTAATTTGTCAGGAAACAAAGATTTCACCAACATTAACGAGGGAGAGTAGAAAAATACTATTTTAAATATCTACAGATCATCTGTGAACAAGCTGCTTTAAAGTAACTTATGGACTGATCAGTTTCCTCAATAATTGAGTTACAGTTTTCTCTCCATCATAAGTATGGGTGGTAACCCTATAGTTATAATCTTGGTACAGTTTAAAATCATTTTGCTTTGTTCAAGAAAATAATATTGCTATTTTTATTGCCCTCAAAATGTTCAAGTTATAAGCTCAACTATTCGAAGAATACAAAAGCTATTGTAGTCACCCTTGTGTCGGCGTCAGCATTGCAGCTTTTGGTTAAAGTTTTGCATGCAAGTTACTATCAACCCTATATCTCAATAACCATTGATGGTATCGACTTGAATGTTTATGAATATGTTAAGGGGCATCAGACAACCAAGGTAGATAACTCTTGATGGAATATATTACAAATTTTGGCCCTTTTAAAAATTTTGGTTAAAGTTTTGCATGCAAGGTACTTTCATGCTTGTGTCTCAGTATCTAAGCATCTGATTGATTTAAAACATCTTTAATATGTTAAGGGGTATCATACTATCAAGGTATCGACTTGAAAGTTTATGAATATGTTTAGGGGTATCATACTATCAAGGTAGATAACTCTTGATGGAATATATTACAAGTTATGGCCCTTTTTAACTTAAAAATGTTGGTTAAAGTTTTGCATGCAACATACTTTCATGCTTATATCTCAGAGTCCAGGCATGGAATTGACTTGAAACATCTTTAATATGTTTAGGGGTATCATACTATAGTGGCTGATAATGTTTGACTGAATATAATGCAGATTAGGGCCACTTTTTGACTTAGACTTTTTTGTTAAAGTTTTTCATGCAAGCTACTATCCAGCTTATATATCAGAAATTGCTTATTGTATTGACTAGAAAGTTTAGGGGCATCAGAAAACCAAGGAGGACAACTCTTGGACTGAAATTAATACAAATTATGGCCCTTTTCTGACTTGGATACTTAATTAAAGTTTTGCATGCACAGCGTTATTATGCTTATGTCTCAGTGACTAGGCATGGGATTGATTTTAGACTTCATAAACATATTTGGGGGTATCAGACTATCAAGGTATATCATTTTTTTACTATTATTATATACAGGATATGTGAAGGGCAAGAATTGAAATAGATTTTATTTGATTTACCAACAAGCATTTTGAATAGTCGAGTGTGCTGTCCTCTGACATCTCTTGTTTTATTGTTGTGATCAGTTTAGGTACATGTATATAGGATGAAAAATTTGAATTAATATACACAACAAAAATTTTTAAGCATTAAATAAACATTTTTATGCTCACCGAAGGTGACGCATATAGTCGCCGCTTCGTCCGTCCGTCCGTCCGTCCTTCCGTCCGTCCGTCCGTCCGTCACACTTTCCTTGTCCGGACTATTTCTCAGGAACTAACGGCTTGAATTCAACGAAACTTTATGGGAAGCTTTATTACCAAGAGGAGATGCGCATATCGTCAGCATGACCCGATTCCAAAATTTTTCACAGAGTTAAGGCCCCTTGACTTTTTGGCCTATAGTTCATATTGCATGATTCTTGTCCGGGCTATTTCTCAGGAACTAATGGCTTGAATTCAACGAAACTTAATGGGAAGCTTTATCACCAAGAGTAGATACGCATATCGTCGGCGTGACCTGGTTCCTCAATTTTTCACAGAGTTATGGCCCATTGACTTTTTGGCCTATAGTACATATTGCATGATTCTTGTCCGGGCTATTTCTCAGGAACTAATGGCTTGAATTCAACGAAACTTTATGGGAAGCTTTATACCAAGAGAGATCGCATATCGTCAGCTGACCCGATTCCTAAATTTTTCACAGAGTTAAGGCCCCTTGACTTTTTGGCCTATAGTTCATATTGCATGATTCTTGTCCGGGCTATTTCTCAGGAACTAATGGCTTGAATTCAATGAAACTTTATAGGAAGCTTTATTACCAAGAGGAGATGTGCATATCGTCAGCATGACCTGATTCCTCAATTTTTCACAGAGTTATGGCCCCTTGACTTTTTGGCCTATAGTACATATTGCATGATTCTTGTCCGGGCTATTTCTCAGGAACTAATGGCTTGAATTCAATGAAACTTTATGGGAAGCTTTATTACCAAGAGAAGATGCGCATATCGTCAGCATCCGGGTTTCTAGGAACTAATGGCTTGAATTCAACAAAACTTTATGGGAAGCTTTATCACCAAGAGTAGATACGCATATCGTTGGCGTGACCTGGTTCCTCAATTTTTCACAGAGTTATGGCACCTTGACTTTTTGGCCTATAGTTTATGTTGCATGATTCTTGTCCGGGTTATTTCTCAGGAACTAATGGCTTGAATTCAATGAAACTTTATGGGAAGCTTTATTACCAAGAGTAGATATGCATATCGTCGACGTGACCTGGTTCCTCAATTTTTAAGAGAGTTATGGCCCCCACTACCATGTTGTTGACTAATATTCATGTCATTTGCCTAATTTAACAGGAGATATCATTTAAACAAAACCCCACAAAGTTCAATATGCTAGTAATGTCAATCATAATCATGTCAGCTAATTGTTGTTTAGGCCATTATACACTATTTCAAATATCCAGTCATATGTCAAGAGTGTTGGTTAACCTCTTTGATATGAGCACACATTGAAATGTATGACTTAATTTTTAGTAGTATAAAAACTTTAAAAAAATCAATGAAAGATCTGATGAGTAACACGTATTATCATATTAAATAGTAAACTGTTACTAAGTCTCCAAATTAGAGTTGGTAAAACATCTCATCTGATGAGAAGAATAGATATGATTTAGGAATGGGGATTTCAACATATCCTCCCACCCATTGACCAAGGCCTTATTTGTAACAATGACGTTCTTCGGGGAGCATCTGTCAGTTCTACTGACTTTCTTGTTTTTATCAGTGCACATAAAACTATCCGAATCTTTCAATTTTTTTTAGCTCACCTGAGCACAACGTGCTCATGGTGAGCTATTGTGATCGCCTTTTGTCCGTCGTCCGTCGTCCGTGCGTGCGTGCGTCCGTCGTCAACAATTTGCTTTAAACAACATCTCCTCATGAACCGCTGAAGGGATTTTGACCAAACTTCACAGGAATCATCCTTATGATGCCCTCTATCAAAGTTGTACAAATTATTCAGATTGGTTAAAAAAGTAGGTCACAGGAGCTAAAAATAGATTTTAAAAATGCAAACTTTGAAAATCTTCTTCTGCAAAACTGCAAGGCCTAGAGCTTAGATATTTGGTATGTAGCATCATCTTATGGGCCATTACCAAGATTGTACAAATCATAGCCCTACGGTGATAAATGACCCCGCACCAGGGGTCACTTGTTTTACATAGAGTTATATAGGAAAATCTTTAAAAATCTTCTTCTATGAATCCATTAGGCCTAGAGCTTAGATATTTGGTATGTAGCATCATCTAATGGTTCATTACCAAGATTGTTCAAATCATAGCCCTACGGTGATAAATGCCCCCGCACCAGGGGTCACTTGTTTTACATAGAGTTATATAGGAAAATTTTAAAAATCTTCTTCTATGAATCCATAAGGCCTAGAGATTAGATATTTGGTATGAAGCATCATCTTATGGTTCATTACCAAGATTGTACAAATCATGACCCTATGGTGATAAATGACCCCGCACCATGGGTCACTTGTTTTACATAGAGTTATATAGGAAAAACTTTAAAAATCTTCTTCTATGAATCCATTAGGCCTAGAGCTTAGATATTTGGTATGTAGCATCATCTTATGGTTCATTACCAAGATTGTTCAAATCATAGCCCTATGGTGATAAATGCCCCCGCACCAGGGGTCACTTGTTTAACATAGATTTATATAGGAAAATCTTAAAAAATCTTCTTCTATGAATCCATAAGGCCTAGAGCTTAGATATTTCATATGTAGCATCATCTAATGGTTCATTACCAAGATTGTTCAAATCATAGCCAAACGGTGATAAATGCCCCGCAATAGGGGTCACTTGTTTTACATAGAGTTATATAGGAAAAGCTTTAAAAATCTTCTTCTATGAATCCATAAGGCCTAGAGATTAGATATTTGGTATGTAGCATCATCTTATGGTTCATTACCAAGATTGTACAAATCATAGCCCTACGGTGATAAATGCCCCCGCACCAGGGGTCACTTGTTTTACATAGAGTTATATAGGAAAATGTTTAAAAATCTTCTTCTATGAATCCATAAGGCCTAGAGATTAGATATTTGGTATGAAGCATCATCTTATGGTTCATTACCAAGATTGTACAAATCATGACCCTATGGTGATAAATGACCCCGCACCATGGGTCACTTGTTTTACATAGAGTTATATAGGAAAAACTTTAAAAATCTTCTTCTATGAATCCATTAGGCCTAGAGCTTAGATATTTGGTATGTAGCATCATCTAATGGTTCATTATCAAGATTTTCAAAATGGTGGCCCTTTGGAGATAAATGACCCCGCACTAAGTCTTCTCCTCTGAAACCATAAGGCCCAGTGCTTATATATTTGGTGTGTAGTATTGTCAGGGCTAAAATGTTTAAGATTGAGTTATATCAGAATTCTTGTCTGTTTAAAAACCTTGTAATCAGTTGTAGCAATGGTACTCAGGTGAGCGATCCAGGGCCATCATGGCCCTCTTGTTTAGTTATTGCCCTTTGTTATTTTTTAGGTTTAATTTTTGTCACAGTGACATTTTACCTGTAGACCTCAAAATAGGGGAATTAGTGGTCTTCACCTGGATTGCATATTTATAATCACTTCAAACATCAGTCTTCATTACCAAAATTTTTCTGTTAAAAATGAAATATTCTAATCTCCAACACCTCTTCTAAAGAGCAAGCATTTGGCGGGGGATGGCCATGTCAACATGACTCTTGTTATTTTTGTGGAACACTGTGTATAATGATGAATCAGAGAGGTACAAAGTCTTATTCTGATTGGATTCAGATCAAGAAAGTGATGAACAAGAAAGCAAAGGACCGCAGCCAGGGCAGAATCAATAAGGAGCGAATACGTAGAGTTGAGCTGCGGGGTCTCTTCAAGCACCTGGCAAACATTGTGTTCAAGTACCGTCCAGAGATGCTTCAGAAATTTCCGGACATGACAAAAAATGCAATTCTCTTGGAGGTAGATTTTAATGATATACAATGTATTTGTTTTTAGCTCACATGAGCACAACGTGCTCAAGGTGAGCTTTTCTGATCGCCTTTTGTCCGGCGTCCGTCGTCCGTGCGTGCGTCCGTGCGTCCGGCGTCAACAATTGCTTCAAACAACATCTCCTCCTAAACAGCTTGGCCAATTTGAAAAATATTTTGCAGGATGTTCCTTGGATGAAGCTCTACTAAAGTTGTATAAATGGTTCTGGTCCATTGCATAATTAGGTCACAGGAGCTAAAAATAGATTTTAAAAATGAAAATTTAAAAAATCTTCTTCTCTGAAACCACAAGGCCTAGCCTTTTGATTTTTGGTATGTAGCATGATCTTATGACTCTCTACCAGGATTGTACAAATTATGACCCTGGGGTCAAAATTGGCCCCGCCCCAGGGGTCACTTGATTTCACATAGGCTAATATAGGAAAAACTTGAAAAAATCTTCTTCTCCGAAACCACAAGGCCTAACCTTTTGATTTTTGGGCATCATCTTATGGGCCACTACCAAGATTGTACAAATCATAGCCCTATGGTGATAAATGACCCCGCACCAGGGGTCACTTGTTTTACATAGAGTTATATAGGAAAATCTTAAAAAATCTTCTTCCATGAATGCATAAGGCCTAGAGCTTAGATATTTGGTATGAAGCATCATCTTATGGGCCACTACCAAGATTGTACAAATCATAGCCCTATGGTGATAAATGACCCCGCACCAGGGGTCACTTGTTTTACATAGAGTTATATAGGAAAATCTTAAAAAATCTTCTTCTATGAATCCATAAGGCCTAGAGCTTAGATATTTGGTATGTAGCATCATCTTATGGGCCACTACCAAGATTGTACAAATCATAGCCCTATGGTGATAAATGACCCCGCACCAGGGGTCACTTGTTTTACATAGAGTTATATAGGAAAATCTTAAAAAATCTTCTTCCATGAATGCTTAGATATTTGGTATGAAGCATCATCTTATGGGCCCCTACCAAGATTGTACAAATCATAGCCCTATGGTGATAAATGACCCCGCACCAGGGGTCACTTGTTTTACACAGAGTTGTATAGGAAAATCTTAAAAAATCTTCTTCTATGAATCCATAAGGCCTAGAGCTTAGATATTTGGTATGTAGCATCATCTTATGGGCCACTACCAAGATTGTACAAATCATAGCCCAATGGTGATAAATGACCCCACACCAGGGGTCACTTGTTTTACATAGAGTTAAATAGGAAAATCTTAAAAAATCTTCTTCTATGAATCAATAAGGCCTAGAGCTAAGATTTTTGGTATGTTGTAGCATCTAATGGTTCATTACAAAGATTTTCAAAGTCTTGGCCCAACGGTGATAAATGACCCTGCGCCCAAGTCTTCTCTGAAACCATATGGCCCATTGCTAGGTATTTGGTGTGTAGTATTGTCAGGGGTAAAATGTTTTAGATTAAGTTATATCAGAATCCTTGTCTGTTTAAAAACCTTGACATCAGTTGAAGCAATGGTACTCAGGTGAGCGATTCAGGGCCATCATGGCCCTCTTGTTTTGTATTGTTTGATTTTGGAGTCCTTAGCTGTGAAATCAGTCTTATTTCACATGATATCTAAACAATGCCTCAATTTTACATTTTTTACATATCTTTTGTACACAGGGTCAATCTTTACTGCAAATGCCTCCAGCATATTAAAATGTTTAAAAAATCTTCGCGTCAAAAACCTGGCAATCTTTTCAGCAATTGCTTCCAATGTCATGAGTCAGGTGCCTTTTTTGCAGGTTTTAAACCAGACACGAGATCTGGTGTATTTTCAGGAAAAAGGCTCATACATTAGAAGTCACTTCAATAAAACTATTGAAATCAAATACATCAGTTTGGTAATTATTTTTCTAAAATTAAATATTTTCAGAGGGGTCTGTTTTTGAGGGGGAGAAAAATTTAACCTGTTTAAATACGCTACAGGCAAACTTGTTCCCATGTGATGGTCCCATCGATTTGGCTATTCTCTCATAAATGACCTTCATTATTTTATTTAGGTGTAGAATAATAAATACTTTTACATTGATGGTTTTAAGATTATCTACAACTCCCTTGCACCTCTAGACAAGATTAGAAAATCACCTCAAATTAAGTGTAGGATATAGTGTCAATGAAACAGCAGGAGAGGCACCATAGTTAAACATGCATTCTCTCTATTGCCATGACTGGCTTCTTATGACAAGATTTAATGATTGATACTATCTGTGAATCTTCCCTTCCTCCAATGTTTCAGACGCGGCAACTGCTGGCAGTGCTAAAGGAGAAGCAGGATGCCCTGAAGGAGTGCCTCCATGATGGGCTCCAGTACCAGGCTCAGCTGAGGGAGGAACTAGCCCGACTGAAAAGTTAGTTGATGCGAGAGGTTCTGGATACATCTTTCAGTGGTGGGGCATTTCAGGGGTATATCAGATATTTCCAGACGGTATGAAAAGTTCACAGGAGTCCTTGAATGGGCACATCTGGCAGTTGAAAATGGGATGGTTTTGGTGTATGGGTTGTAGGAAAGGGGATGATTTAGAGATACCATCAGGTAATCAGGTACCGTATTTGGGAAGGGACAGTTTTTAGAAGAGGATGTGATTTTGGGAAAAGACGTGTTGTTTTTTTTTTTTGGATACAGCACACATTGTGTAAAGGGCATGGTTAGGAGATGAATGTTGGACATTTTTTTAAACTCTTTTGATTTAAAAAAAAAAAAAAGAGAGAGACAAGCTACTTTCACCACCTAGGCTTCGTTTGTGTCAGCATTCACCTCTGTTTAGGTAACTGTCCATTACACATTTTCCGTCAAACTTCAGTAGGTGACACATGTGTTACAAAGGACACTCTAGTTTCATCTCAATTATCAAAGTTATTACTATGAGGCCCCCTAAGTGATTGCAAGTTCCCTTATATACTCCATATAGAATTTTCTTATTAAGTCTGTATAGAAACAATTATTTTTATTTGAAATTTTAATCAAGGTCAAACTGAATTGTTTAATTTAACTTATGGTACTCTGGTGAATGTTCTCGGGCCACTATGGCCCTCTTGTTTACATTTATATAAATGTCCAGGTTTATTTGGGGAAGGTTTTGTGCTTAGGTCAGCTTTTCTCATCAACTATCAAAGCCATGTCTCTGTAACCAATGCATGAATTTGATTGAAACTTCACACATTTCCCAACCCTCAAAACACACCAATTATCAAGCTACATGTAGGTAACTCATGTTTGAAAGGTCGTTGTCAACTTGGAAAATTGGGTAAATTTTGCAGGAAGGTATTATCATACTATATCTCAGTATCATTTGCATGTATTGGACTGTATCCCAGTGTATGGCATCAGAACCAGGTAGAAGTTTTTAGAATCTTACTAGAGCACAACCTGGTCAAGGTGAGCTTTGGGATCACCCTGCATCCATTGTTGTGCATAATCAACAATTGCTTTAAAAGACATCCTATGAAAGCACTTGGTAGAAATGGATCAAACTTGGCATGAATGATTCATGGGTGGCCCTTCACAAATGCTAAAATAAAGTTCATCCATGCAGAACATAATTTTGACTATAAAAACCTTAGATCTGAGACCAATGGTCATTATTTAATTTCATTCTGCACAAATCGTCACCTCATTGCCCTCTTCCATATTTGCTCAAATAAGTTTATCTCTTGAAAAATGAGACCTCCAGATGATTGACTTATTTTCTAACTTGAAGTTTAGTTGTATCTGAAACTTCTAAAGGTAATCAGGTAAAATCAAGTCACCTGAATTGTGTTAATTAGGCTTATGATACTCTAGTGAGGTATCTAGGGACATTGTGGCCTTGTAATGAATTAGTTTCCTCTTTCAGAATCATTTTTCAAGTCGGGCTTGCCAGAAGCAGTGGTGAATAATTTCCTCAAGAGTGTCGCGAATGCCTCTGGTCCGGCTCCGAAGGTTGTGAAGACTACCGATGGAACCTGTTTACAAGAGGATGATGATGCTTTTCTTGATTCCCTGTCAACCACCTCAGAGTACCTATGTAAATCTAACAGTTTGGGCACACAGGAATCACAGCCATCAAAACTGGAACCTGAGATCTATATTGATAAAGCTGAGGATGAAGGCAGCGGGACAGACTGTGAGGAAATTCCCACTGGAAGCAAAATATTCTGTGATTCACTCACACCAGAAATGTGTTCCCAGTCCAAAACCCCCTATACACTTGATGACGATGCAGCAGACAATGAGCGACCAGGTATGGTGCATGATGTTACCTAGCAACCTCAAGGCAAAGATAGTGGAGTACATAGACACACAGGATGTATAGATATATGTGTTCTCAGGACATCTACATATAGTGATAACCCCAGTGGTTGAAATGCCTTCCATTACAGTTGGCTGCAGCATTGTACAGATTAGATTTGTTGTTTGTCTTGTATGTGTCTATTCTGTTGTGTACAGACATTCATGCAGGGTGGTAACGACATTGCCTTGTTGTGCTCTCTGTAAACAGGCAACACTCATAACACTGAATGTCAGACAATGAAGTGAAATGATCTGGTACAACTGATAGTGATTAAATTCTTTTTTGTGAGGGTTTTAACAAGATAGATGGATTTTTGAAATATTAATTCATGTAGACACATCCATAAATGTAAGGATATACAATTTGGAAGTTTTGAAAATGGCAAATAATCCATATGGAATTGTTTAAGATACAAATTTACGAAAACGTTCACTTACAAATATATTTGCTTTTTACAATAGATTTTTTTTTTCTATTTGAAACACAATATGTATTGGGCACTCTTTCTGTGATATCTTCCTTTTGGCATTTTAACTATGTAATGAAGTTTTTCATTTATTTTGTTAATTGAAATGATTTTTTAGTTTTTGGATGTTTGAGATTTCATCATGATAATTTTAGATTAAATACTGTAAACCCATTCAAATCTAATTGCAGTTGATGAGATCCTTGCGTTATGTATAATGCTTTGCTTTGGTGAAATTTGTGCCATTTCCTATCAATAATTACTTGCAATTTAAGTCACCATAGCGCTACATATTATCACCAGTCATCCATCACAAGGCTTCTATTGCTTTAAAAGACATCTCCTCTAAAACACTGCATAGAATGACAGGAATGGTCATTAGGTCAGGCTCTCCACAAAAGTTGCTAAAATAGACATGATGCATGCAGAACTATTTTATTTTAAAAGCTTTAAAACCTTCTTCTCTGAAACCAGTGGTCAGATTTTAGGTTTATTTGTTTGCCTCAAAAGCTAAGCGGATGCTTAACAAAATAATAAACTAGAAATGCATTACCTTATATACTCTTACAACAACAAATCTTCTATGAAACCAATGGTCTGAATTTAATATCATTTTGTTCAAATGATACTCCGGTGAACATTCTAGTTACTATTGTACTGATTCTTTTTAGCATGGATAGTAAATAATATGAGAGCTATTGCAATCAACCTTACATTGGGGTTGGCTTTGATGATACAGCTTGGTTAAAGTTTTGCATATAAGGTATTACCATGCTTTTATCTCAGAAACCATGAATAAGACTTCATTAATATGTTCAGTGGTGTCAGATTATTGAGACCGATCATTTTGGACTTTATTTAATGCAAGTTATGGCCACTTGTTAAGACTTCTTGGTTAAATTTTGCATGCATTAGAAAATTGGTTAACCCTTTCCCTCATATAGACTCATTTTGACGCACTCAATAGGTACCACATAAAGCCTGATCTGCAGAAAACCAAAGTTAAACCTTACCAAATTTAATTACAAAATCCTCATTACCAGACCACTGAGGAGCAGCGAACAGCATAAAACCTGATCAGCCTGCGAGTTACTCGCAGGCTGATCTGGTTTTATGCTGTTCGCATAGGTCTTTTCATGGTTTCCTCTATGAGGGAAAGGGTTAAATTTTGCATGCAAGCTACTAAGGACAGCTCTTGTTTCATAAATAATTAATTTTAAGAAACCCAGTTTTCTGGTTTTGATTTGGTTTTTGCCACACACACACACACACACTTTGAGTTATTACAACCTTCTCAATGTGTGACAGGTTTACTAGTTCAGAGGGGAATATCAACCAATCTACTTGTTCTATAATCATTTTTGTGTCGCCTGCATAGCATGGCAGACACATAGGGATCACTTTGTCCGTCGTCGTCGTCGTCGTCGGCGTCGTCGGCGTCGTCGTCGTCGTCGGCGTCACACTTTCTTGTCGAGCATAACTCGAAAAGTATTTGAGGTATCACTTGAAACTTAAACATGGATAGATCACATTGAGGTGGAGTGCAGTGCACAGAATGATAACTCTGACTTTCGTATTTTCTGAGTTATTACCCTTGTTGATTCTGAGATTTTATTTTTGTCCGGACCATAACTCGAAAAGTATTTGAGTATCACCTTGAAACTTAAAACATGGATAGATCACATTGAGGTGGAGTGCAGTGCACAAGAATGATAACTCTGACTTTCGTATTTTCTGGTTATTACCTTTGTTGATTCTGAGATTTATTTTTGTCCGGACCATAACTCAAAAAGTATTTGAGGTATCACCTTGAAACTTAAAACATGGATAGATCACATTGAGGTGGAGTGCAGTGCACAAGAATGATAACCATGACTTTCATTTTTCTGAGTTATTGCCCTTTGTTGATTTTCAGTCTTAATTTTGTCCAGGGCATAACTCAAAAAGTATTTGAGGTGCTGACTTAAAACTTTATAGATAGATAGATCTCATTGAAGAGGAGTGCAGTTCACATAAATGAATAACTCTCACTTCTTTTCTCCTGAGTTATTGTCCTTTGTTGTTTTCAGTCTTTATTTTTCAGGAGCATACATAAAAGTATTGAGATATTGCTTTGAAACTTCATAGATGGAAAGATCTCATGGATTTGTAGTGCAGTGCATAAGAATGATAACTTGTTTTATTTCTGAGTTATTTCCCTTTGTTGATTTTCAGACTTAATTTTTGTCTGGCATACTCGAAACGTATTTGAGGTGTTGACTTGAAACTTCATAGATCTCAATGGTCTGAGTGCAGTGCACATGAATTATAACTCTGTTTCTCTTTTTCCTTGGATTATTTGCCCTTTGTTGATACTCAGACTTCATTTTTGTCTGGAGCATAAACACGAAAAGTATTTGAGGTATTACTTTGAAACCTCACAGTGGAAAGATCTCATGAGTGCATTGTGCAGAATGATAACTGTTGTATTTTGGAGTTATTTCCTTTGTTATTTTTGGATTTAAATTCTTGTGTGGTGCATAACTTGTAAAGTATTTGAAGTGTTGCCTTAAACATTTATAGTAGATAGATCTCATTGGTCTGAGTGCAGTACACAAGAATGATAACTCAATAATGATAATGATGACTACAAACTTGCAACATATATATAATTAACGTCATAAGTGCTTAATGACGTCATAATTTTTCTTACAGTTAATGTTTTGAATTCATAGTCATTCTGACACTCCTCTGATGAAGACTGTATAGTCGAAAGTGCTCGGGAAAATTATTACATATTGCACTGTTTGAATATTTTATTGCCCCCCCCCCCCCAAAAAAAAAAATTATATATATATATATGTGTGTGTGTGTGTGTGTGATTTGGTGTTATTTTGTACCTCACAAAATAGATTATGCTTTATCAATAATTTGTCAAAAGATCGATTTTCTAGTCAATTCTTTCATCAAACATGCTTAAATGCAGGCGACACAAGTGTTCCGAGGAACACCCACATCTAGTTTAATAGTTAGGTGTATCTTGTGAATACTTCATTAATAAAGATCATACTTACAATGGTGTACCATCTTATATAAAAATCAGTCACCTTGACAGATCGATAAGGCTTCATGTTCTGTTTTAATGTGTGTGGAGGTATTGTCACCACCTGTGATGTTTCTAGTTGGTCAAGTGATATACCCAGTGAGCTTTGTTGACAACTTCTTGTTCAATTTTTTTTTGTATTGGCAGTGGTGAATTGAATGTTTCCAATGTCTGTACTTGAAATACACATATTTTCATGGTAGCACAACACAGATTTGTGACGCCTGCAAAGCATGACCGACACAGTCATACGGATTACATTGTTTGTCGTCGTGTCACACTTTCTTGTCGTAGTATCACACTTTCTTGTCAGGAGCATACAATTTTGCATAGATTCAACCCAAACTTGGTCTATGAATACCTTGTGAGGTGTAGGCATGCAGTACACAAGAACCATTTTTTTTTTCTTTTTTTTTGATAACTTGTGGGTAAAACCAAATTTGATTTTATAAATTTTGATCGTTTGAAGCTCACCCTTTCGGTGACAACTGCTTGAATGCAGGCGACACAAGTGTTTTGAGGAACACCCATCTAGCTATCTATTCCCTGTACAGTATTGTTGGGTTGGTACTTGATCTGGTTCAAGGTAGGTGTGTGACTGTAAATACATCACTGGGCAGCTATGTGTAGCATCTAGTGTACATACAGCATGTTCACATATTGTAGGATTCTCACTGGTCTTACACGTTTGTGGGATCCTATTAAAGTGTTGTTTTTTTTCCAAATATTTCTACTTGCTTTATTTAGGGTTTTTATAGCAGCTTGTTCACAGGTTGACATTTACTAAGAATTCATTTTTTTTTTACTGTGTATTATGTCTACCAATACCTATCTATAGACGCGTGGTCACCCATTGCAACATTCCGTGATTAAAAAAAAAGGATGGTTTCTTCGTCACAGGCAAAAGCATTACAAAAGTATTGAATCTATATTTTGGAATTATAAAACCTGTTTTGTGTGCCGTCACCTGATCACAATAAGTACTTTGGCGGAACTTAAAAGTTTGCTACCCAGAACTGGTAAAGACACCATGATTCAGAACATGTCACATGATTCCACAAGCATCTACTTGGGGATACAATATTCTTTATTTAATCAATATCCTTGAAATTTGCATTTTTTTAAGTGTTTTTCCATGCGTTTGGACCAACACTTGCAGAGTTTATTTGTTATTTGTCAGGAAAGAAAGACTTCACCCTCATAAACGAGAGACAGTAGAAAAAAAAACTTGTCTTTTACCAATCATCTGTGAGCGAGCTGCTTAAACATTGAGACTTTTATTATAAAAATGCATTTGTATCAACTATAGAATTGTAGAGTGTCTACAATCAGCTGATGAAGCTGGACAACACTTCTCACCCTACACGGAATATTGGCTTTGATAATTTCACAATTATGTGTATTTGAAGTTGTTATGAAAGTACAGGTTACTCGTTTGTTAATATTGAGGTTTAGGTCGTTATGTGTGCATCATACACTCTGGTGGTGTAGATGTACAGAGGGGAACCTCAGATTACTTCAATTTTAAGATTATTATCTATGAAAAAAATGTAATTAAGATATTTACTTTCCATTCTTTTTACCTTAGAATATACGAAGTCCATTGAATCAAAGCACATATAATTTGATGTATTTCTGAACTACTTGTACATGTACTTCATATTTTCATTTGGTTACCGTCTCATTTTAAGGATATCTGATTAATGAACAACTTTTGGCTTCTTCCTTTTTGGCCTGAGTTAAAAATGCTGGTTACAGATCGCATGGGCAGTTTTATACCATGTTCGAAACCTTGACAAGCCTGGCCCAACTAAAGGTTTTCCCAGATGCGCTGGATGCTATAGTTACCATCTCATAGTTTGTGATGAACAATTACATGTAGAAAACCGCATCCTACTGCACGTTACTCACAAGATCATTTTGTTATGTACGACAAATAATGAAGCCAGTTTTGTTCATGATTTTTGTACCAGAAAATCTTGTTCATTTATTGTTTTTGTAGTATTCCATTGCTAACTCTATAATTTTGTTGAGTTTAAAATCATTTATTTTCATTCTTGTATTATCATCTTTCATGATTGCAGACTGTAATGAAAACATCAGTCGTAATTTGGATTTAAAATGAGATTAGTTAAACAATGTATGAGACTAATCTGATATTAAAAATTGATTATATTGTGTGTTAATTATTTATTTTGCTATACTTCTTTTCCACTCATCTTCATGCTGGCTCAAGGTTAATTTGAACCTTTGCTTTCAAGTCCTTTACAACTGGAAAGACTTTCACTAAACTTTAGTTAATTGATCACCTTAGTGAGGCAATATGCAGAACTCATGTCGTATATATGCCGGCTCAAGGTCAAGGTCTTAATTGAGGTCACATGTGTTGGGGATATAGCTGTCCTTTAAGCTGCCTGGTTGACATAATTACGGCCATTGGATTATGAAATTTCTTTAGTAAGGTTTTCCTACCTTTCTTGCAGATTTACTTTATGTACATCGATTGCGAAACAAGTTCTCACAACTTAAATAATTTGCTTTGGTTGCCTATAATGGAGGTGTAGTCTGTTATATAGTTCCCACATCAGTGAATATCCATACTTGAAAGATTAATTTAAGGCATTTTTATATGAATTACATAGAAGCAGAAATTTCATTTTCTTAAATTTCATTATTTCTGCTCCAAATATCAAAACCGTTATACACCATAAAAAGCTATTGAAATTCATAATTTTAGGATAAAATTTTTTATACACACACACACACAGACAAATCGCACACAAAAGAAAAAAATACAGGTTCATCCTTAAAATAAACGGCCTTACTTTTCAATCTTACCAAAAATCATTTTCATATTTAAGATGTTTAAGCTTTCAATTTGACATAAATTTCAGTAAGACAGACTGAAATAAAACGGTGGTGATTTAAAAACAGCAAATATTCTCAACTTTCGGCCTGCATTAACTTGAACCTCTAAAGATGGCTGCCAAAAAAGTATCTTGTGTGCCCATGACATCACACCACGGGGAACTAGGGAAGAATCGTAGAAGAGAGACTAAGGCTGCGTTCAGTTAACCATAACGCTCGCAACTGTTACGGATGTGGTCCTCAGCTTACACTATTATGCTATGCACACCTTAACGTTATGGATACCCTTAAATTCCCCGAACATAGATAAATGTAGGCACACAATTCAAATGAGCTTTGATCTATCCTTTTTTTTGTCTTAATTAATTTTAACAAATATTTTGGCTTTCCGTCGGCATTTTTGGCGTCCATCAAATGTCGGGCGAACAATGACCGGAGATTGATAGACTTAGAACGGGTTTAAAGGCTGACTGTATTTTGTGTATTGGAACAAGGGTATAGGCACCCAACTTGGAATAATATGGTAAAACACAATAACAATGTAGGTGAATAAACAACCATACAATTAATTTTATTCTTAGCTTAACAGCAAAAGATGCATCGTGCTCTTTATCATAGGTGCATAATATCGGTAGCATCGATCTATTTCTGGAGAGATTCAAGCCCATAAAAAAATTAGGATAATGTCGCTGACTTTAACGCTCACTAAGCCCCTCACCGGGTTCGAATCCCGGCAGGGTCATTCGGATTTTCATGTGAGGAAGCCTTCCAGTTGGCTTGCGGTAGGTCGGTGGTTCTACCCGGATGCCTCCGTGCATTCGGGGTCTTCCTCCACCTGTAATTAGCTGGACGTCGTTATATGACTGAAATACTGTCGAAGCGGCGGTAAACTCAAATACATGTCAAGTCAAGCCATAAAAAAATTCTGCGATTGATTAATATATTGGGCCTTTTTTTAGAAAATGACTATATTCCAGGACTGGTTGGCCCGGCTTCAGGATAATGTGACTGGGTGTGGTTTCATGCCACATGTCTACGACGTGATACTGCAGTGTGGCAACACCATATCTGTCTCAAGTAGACATAAATACTGTCGTTGGGACGTAAAACCCAACAAACAAACAAACAAACAGATAAACAAACAAAAATTACCACCGGTATATCCTTTGTTCCGTTCTATCCACATTTTTAGCTCACCTGAGCACAACGTGCTCATGGTGAGCTTTTGTGATCGCCTTTTGTCCGTCGTCCGTCCGTGCGTGCGTGCGTCTTGCGTCAACTTTTCCTTTAAACAACTTCTCCTCCTAAACAACTGGATGGATTTTAACCAAACTTCACAGGAATCATCCTTATCATGACCTCTATCAAAGTTGTTCAAATTATTTTGATTGGGTGAATAAGTAGGTCACAGGAGCTAAAAATAGATTTTAAAAATGAAAATTTAAAAAATCTTCTTCTCCGAAACCACAAGGCCTAGCCTTTTGATTTTTGGTATGTAGCATGATCTTATGACTCTCTACCAAGATTGTTCAAATTATGACCCTGGGGTCAAAATTGGCCCCGCCCCAGGGGTCACTTGATTTAGCATAGGCTAATATAGAAAAAAACTTGAAAAATCTTCTTCTCAGAAACCACAAAGCATGGAGTTTAAATATTTGGTATGTAGCATGATCTTATGACTGTCTACCAAGATTGTTCAAATTATGACCCTGGGGTCAAAATTGGCCCTGCCCCAGGGGTCACTTGATTTAACAAAGGCTAATATAGAAAAAAACTTGAAAAATCTTCTTCTCAGAAACCACAAGGCATGGAGTTAAGATATTTGGTGTGTAGCATTGTCTAGTGGATCTCTACCAAGATTGTTCAAATTATGACCCTGGGGTCAAAATTGGCCCCGCCCCAGGGGTCACTTGATTTAACATAGGCTAATAGGAAAAAAACTTGAAAAATTTTCTTCTCAGACACCACAAAGCATAGAGTTTAGATATTTGGTTGCCTCGATTCTTACCAATTTGTTCAAAAAAACCCCGGCCAGGGATCACTTGATTTTACATAGACTTATATTGGAAAAAAAACTAGAAAAATCTTCAAGGTCTGGAGTTTATATATTTGGATAACTAACATGGGCTAATAGACCTCTACCAAGTAGAGTGTGGTAGTGTGTAGCATTGTCTAGTTGATTCTTATCAACTTTGTTCAAATCATGACACTGGGGTCAAAATTGGCTCTGCCCCAGGGGTCACTTGATTTTACATAGCCTAATGATACCAGGTGAGCGATCCAGGGCCATCATGGCCCTCTTGTTTACTGTAATTTGCGGAATGGTACGGAACGAACATCAAATTTGTTTTCTTATGCTACAGTTTACCATCGCAATATTATGGAAATGTAAAGTTTAAATGGCGTACATATTTCGGTACCCCAAAATTTCTGATATAAGCTATATCACAATGCCAGCAAAACTACTCATAAAGGGTTGTTTCGCAGTAATGACGTCTGTTTGATTTTTATCTTATTTCTCATTTCTTTTTCAGAAAGATTATAAATTTAAAGTGAATGAATTATTTAAATATATTTTAAACGTTGTGTTCTTGTTTAGCATTACACAGTTACAATAGAAACAGCACAGAAACACGTAAATGAACTATTCGTTTTCTGTTGTTGTTTTCTTTGTATTTTTTTTTTATTAAACAACCATTGAAAAATGTTTACAAGATAAAAAATCGAATGAAGGGTATTCTGTAGAAAAAAAAAAAAGATCGAAAATGCCAGTCACATGATAGATATGTTTTCCCCTAAAAATCAACATTAAATCAATTTCAAATAATTTACTTCTTTTTCAAATCAAAATACAGCAGTGTTTTTGATAATAAATAATGATTTTCTGTTCGTTTTCGATGTCCTGCAGAGACTAGTGATAGAAATCGGTTGATATCGGTCACAACAGATTATCGGTTCAATCGGATGGGGTATAACCGATAACTTTCCCATTAATAATCGCTTGAACTAGAAGTAACATTCAAGCAAGTCGCTAAATTATACACAGTTACATGAACTTCATGAAGTAGGTTTCAATACAGTTTTATCTTTATATTTGCTGGAGCACCTAATAGGTTATACGTGGTTCTAGGCCTTGTTGTTTAAATGGGGATATTTAAAGATTATCATATGGAACCTTGGTATAATCAAGAGATTCCAGATAAATGTACAGTGTAAATTAGACAACTTTTACAAATTTTTACAACGAAGTCGCGGAACGGATATATGTAAATCAATTATTGTCGTTCTACAGTAAAGTAACTGATCGTCGGCGACTAGCAACAATTGTGGAATGTCACTAACAAATACGTATATTCGTGAAGTAACAATATATCTATAATACGTATATTCGTGAAGTAACAATATATCTATAGGTAAACATCAATTAACGTTCTATTCAGTTCTATTCTAATGACTTGAGGAGGAATTCTAGACATACTTATCTGAATTTAATTCAGATAAAACGACGCATGCTAAATGGCAGTATGAGCTGAATTGAATGCTTCGTTAATTTAACTTTTTAAGCATACACATAACAGCTTGCTCAAACGTGAGTTCACATGGTTAGGTGACCAACCAAACATTTCATATAATATGCAACAAGACGTGTATCATTTATAAGGCGCACTGTTTATATGTGTTATAAAAGCAACAACCTAAACGAAATCAGAATGAACAAAATTGGCCCGTGGGAAGATATAAAGGGCTACAATTTTAAATAACTATATACATGTGTATGTATATTAAGGTAGAGGAACCCTAATGGGCTCGGCAAATAACGGCAAATGTCGGCAGAGATCTTCGTCATAACACGTACGCCATGATTCGGAATGTGATTCTTTTTCATTTAGAAGTTCAGTTCATGGTATCTTATATCATTGTTAATCAAATGTAATAGCTTTGATTGGTATTCATCTATCAAAATGTAAAAATATCGTTCCTTTTTTGAAAAAGATAAGAAAAACACCTTCCCAAATTACTTCCGGTGACGTCATATTTGGAATTCCCCATTGATCTGTCAAAAATATAATTGTGATAATTGATGGTATTTCGAAAAGTTTTCCATAAAAAAGCAAAGGGTATCTTAATCAACCATAACTACAGAAACACAAGTTCGTATGTTTGAAATTCATGTAAAGCGGAAAATTGTAACAGTGATTCTTTCGTACTTAGATTGATGAACATACTTGGTCACATAGTTTTTGTAATTATATTTTTTTATTGAATGCTTAGACCTTTAATTCTTAAAACCATGAAATAAATAACTTTGAAATGAAATGCTTTTCTGTAGTTGTACACATGTTTATGTTCAGTATAAAATGGTGAATTTTGTCGCTTCAGGAAAAATTCACATATAAAATCTGTTGTTGTTTTTTTCTTCGAAATAATGTCATTATCTGCTCATTATCACTTTACAATGATTTTACATAAAATGGAAAAAAGAATTATAATTATTAACTCAAGTATGTTTTCAAATTGTACCTGAAAAGAACTAAGGACGCAGTCAATACCTGTTATTCCTTGTTTTTTTTTTTTTCTGAACTTGAAAATAGGGGGTCAGATAATACATTGTTACTGTTAATACTTGATATTTTTTTTGTTAACCTAGATAAAATTTTCATTTTGATATAGTATATGAATATTTTTAAAATTAAAAAATAAATTTTTTAAAATAAAATTACATTTTATGAAGTTCACTATTATGTTTTAATATGTTTTCCATTTGATATTTACCTTAGGTATGTAAAAAAATCAATTCATGAGAAAAAACTGGGAAATTTGATGATTTTATAGCAGTTTTTATACCTATACCACCACACAATTTGCGAAAGCATTTCAATCCTGGGTTAGATAAACTAAAAATCATATTTTTTTAAAATTTCTTATATTGCACAAAATGTTTTCTTAAAATGTATAGAATAGAAACACACCAAAGACACCAGAAGTTGAAAATCCATGCATTAGGGTGCCACTACCTTAAAACAACAACAACATGGCTCGGAGTAAAAAGTAACAACAGTTAAAGCTGACTATGTTACATTTCTGAAGCACATATACCATTTAAAAAAAAAAAAGAAAAAAAAAAGATATTTTGATTTATAAATAATTTCTACCTTATATGTACCTTTAAGCATAGGAGATATTAGAGACTTATAAACAGAGTCTCTTGAGATATAAGGGGGGAGGGGCATGTTCAAATTACATTTGCTCTAAGTTACAGCAAAATTTTCCTATCTGGAGATATAATTGATCAAAATTAGATCTGAAATATAATCTTTCACCCTTCGGAGGTGGTCGACATTATAGCTATACTTTCAATACATTTTTTCTACTTTATCGCAGATCTTCCCTTATAGTTATAAAATGTACATAGGAATTTTATGATGTTCATGGTATATTTCAACAACAAAAGCAACAAAACAACAAAATAAAATAAATAAATAAAAATAAATGGAAAAAGATAAGCAGGTCTATAATTTACTAGTCTCAATACTTTTTAGACTTTCAAGTGGTTCGAGCAGTCGTCGGTTCCAGCCGAAGCCAAGTTATTACTAAAATCATATATATTATAATTATAGGGCTTTATTTAATTGAGTCAATCATAGTACGATGCTTCTCTTTTATTATTCTAGTATGAAATTTCGTTATATTTGCATGGAATATTGACATTGCTGTGCAGTTGGGCGTAAATTACAACTTGTATTATATGATTTGTTCTGGAGTTATTGCCCTTTCTGTATTTACCTCTTTTGCTTCATTCTGACCTCTAATGCTTCTTTTAAGAGTGGCTTGTACTTTAGGCGTCTTATGATTCAGACTAGAACTAGAATAGATCTAATTCAGTATCATTACGCTGGTTGCTCCAAGGGAAAGCACTCTAAATATCGTAATAATTTGTAAACAAAGTCGTAAATACTGCTTTAAGCCTGTTTTAATGTAGTTTTTTTTAAAAGAATAATCTTATTTAATGTTTGCGGGATAGGCAAACATATCTGTGAATCTTTCAATTGCGTTTCCCAGAACAGAGACTGCATGCTTTATCTCACGGTGCATAACCATGTTGGCGGTCTCTCTACAGAAACCCCCCCCCACCCCCCCCCCCCCCCCCCCAGCTGCCCTGGTCATACATTTTTCTAGGCTATAAAATCCTTTGATTACATCATCAGGCCCGGATCCAGCGGGGACCGAATTGGCCTTTTTTTTTTTTTTTTTTTTTAATACATATTTTATTCAAGAATGAATAGGATTGAACAACAGGCTAATAGCCTATGTGAGTTCTCTCCTTTTACAGGTCATGCATACATAGTATATGACAAATTTAAAGCATTGCATACATTATGACATGTTTTTATACTAAAATGTTTTTATAATAAAATGTCATTTACAAAGTTATGGTTACAAAATAGCAAATCTAATACAAACTTAAGATATATTGAAATGACAAATGACTATGTTAGAGTATGTATCTATTATAAATGTTCATAGCTAACGTTATTCATTAGAGAGAATATTATAGAGAATGAAATGTATAAATTTATAGAAAGAAAAAGGGGGAAAAAAAGAAAAACAAGAAAAACAACGAGTGGGCCTTGGCCCTCCCAGCTGCCCTGGTCATACATTTTTCTAGTCTATAAAATCCCTTGATTACATCATAGTAGTGTTGTCTAGAGGAAATCCCAATCGTGGGCCCCCGTACTGAACCACCCGCATAACCACCTGACCAGCCAGACTCCTATTGTCTTATGGCCCCCTGCTGTTAATGTGTAGGTAATCCGAATCGGCAGTCGTCCATGACTGTGTGATAAGCATGTGTTTAGGGTATTGCGGACACGTTCACTGATTGAGAGAAATTTATTAACATGTCGTCTGCCGAGCGATCTAACAATTGGAAAAATAGGCAATTACCAAAAGTACGTATCAGTTACAACTATAAACTATTCTAGGCAAATGCAGTTTAAGAAATAGCATAAAAATACTTAAGCTAAAAACAACAACTAAGCTGGACATTAAAATGCAATTAGCATCGAAAGAATTTCACTAGAGCCCAAAAGAATTAATAATAATAGTAAACAAACTACTTTGACGAAATCTACTCAACGATTTTTTTTAATTCACTTCTCTACATGTATAAAGTTTTAAATCTTGCATTAAAAGCGGGCTAATCAGCTGCCGGCAGGTTGATGAACTTTCATGTTTAAAAAATTGCCGATTTCGTTTTGAAAAAATTTAAAAGGTAATGATTTTTTTTTTTTTTTTTTGCTGTAGCAAACTGCAGAGTAGATGCATACCTATCGCTAGCCATGCAATTTACACTTAATCAGAAATGGGTTGTGTTTCTAAATGTCATCAGCTTTACTATTTTTACATAACATTTAAGTATTATTTTTTATGAAACTAACTCCTAAATATTTTTTCCTGAAAGGAATAAATACAAACAGTAGGCCGATACATCATCATGTTCACTTTTTTAATATTTACGAATATAATAATCTACATATATGTGTATTCATGGTCTTTTTATATAGAGAACCTGGTGTATTTTAAATTTATAAAAAAAAACACACATAAATATGAAATGAAAGAATTTGAAAATTTCAATCTGCCATATTTTGTGAAAATCCATATTTTGGGACAATGTATATGTAGATTATACATGATCACTAATTCAAATCAAATCCAGGTAATCAGTCATTGAGCAATGTTACTGATAAGTCGATGAATACGAAATACTAATACACAGAAAACACAATTTATGTGCGAATTAAAACGGAAATTAAAGATTTTATATTAAATATCAACATCTTTCATTACTGAATATTGTTTGTTTTGTCACTGATTTAAAATTCAGAAAAAAAAATGTACCAAAAATCGACACGCAGAAGGGGCCAAAACCTTCTGCAACCGCCCGACCCTAAAACGTGCTCCTGATTTTTTTTTATCTGGGAAGTCAGTGTGTGAAGGCTGCTTCCAGATTGACAATTACATCGTCAAGATTACCAAGTTTGAACCTAATACAGCATATACCCGGTATTCCCTTCAACATATTTGACAAAATATGTTTACAGTGATTTTTTGCCTCAGATGTTAAACAAAACTGTCTTTTACAATGTTGAGTCTAAAACTGGTGACTATTCAAAGCATTCACTAACTGATAGTGTACACAAGTCACTTTTTTGGCAGGGGGTGGGGGGTGGGTGGGGGTCCAAAAAAGCACTTATTAATTTTTTTATGCCAGTCTGTCCCCCCCCCCCCCTCCCTCACTACCATCATTTTTGAATACAAATGTAGTCAAATACTATTGCACAGTAGTTATTCAAAAACATGGCTTTGCGAAGGTAAAATATAAAATTATTCAAAAGCATGGCTTTGCGAAGGTAAAATATAAAATTATATCGCTCACTCCCATTTTTTTGCCTAGGGAATGTACTCCCGATGGAAATTGATGAGCCTCGGGAGGCGTCGGGAACAGGTTCCCCTGTGTCCCGCGGAAGCTTCGAAAGGGTCGCGAGCTATGTCGAGTCATCGAGAGGCCTCGGGAGAACTTCATTGTTTGCATTGAAATTTTCCCCTATATATTCTCGAAGTTTTATCGGGGAAAACAGGCCGGGGAAACATACGCATAGCTTCCCGGATGCTCCTGGGATGCATTCACGGAGATTTCGCGAAATAGTTTTTCCTCCGAGTAACTCCCTAGGCTTCGGTGATGTTTCGAAGGTTCGGCAACTTTTCTGTGACACATTCCAGGTCTTGTGATAGAATCTCAGAATATTCGCAAAAAATTCGGCAAGCTCACTTTAAATTTGTTGCTTTTTTGGTCAACTTTAGACTGAAACGGTCAAAAAGGCCATGGGACATTGCTGGGGGCATCCTCATAAACCCCCTAAAGTCTACCCTTGATTTTGTTCATCACTAAATTCTCATAATCTCCAAAATCTTCCCCGAGGCACCTAGGATGGTTCGCTACAACGATACACCCCCTAAACTACGGGGATATTCCCCCGATGATGTTTTAAATTCGGTGAAGCTCCGAGGCACCTTCCCCGATAATCGGAGAAATGTCCCAAACATCGGGAGCCATCCCCGATAATACAAGGTCATTGTACCATAACCGAATTATCAGTGAAGGTTTCATCGGACCAATCCCGAAGCTTCTCATGGGACTGCTCCGTTTTTTTGGCTCAAACATCTGATGCCATCGGGAGAAAATTTGTGTATTTTCACATCGCCGAAGATTTTTCTCCAGTGGGACCTAGGCATTAGATCCATGGTCTTCAAGTTTAAAAAAAAACAACAACAAAAAAAAAAACATAAAAAACCTTCACTTTTATCCCCAGATACCCTTCAGAATGCATCTCCGTCACACTTAAACCCCCTTTTTTCAGGGGGAGCATGCCCCCGGACCCCCCTATCACTCACATCACATTCAGAATTTGCCCCCCCCCCCCCCCAGTAGAAAAATTCTGGATCCGGGCCTGCAGGTATTATCTATACCTAATTATTTACGACCAATCAGAGACGCTTGTTAAATCACGTGACCGCACAATATATATTTCAGTATCTGGACGAACGCACGTACAATAATCCTGTATGTTTTTGTATTGTTCAATTCACAGGACCAATGTTAAACCTATAATTAGAACCGAAACACATGATAAGATTCAGAATGAAAATCCAATACGATAGACGCTCAAGAAAAATACCCTACGATAAAGCATCTATTTTCACCTGATCAATACATGAAAGCTAAGATTTTATCAGATTCTGAAATAAAGTACTGTTATTAATTAAAAAAAAGGTCATTTCACATTGTTCTCTACAACACGGAATATATTTGGACTCGTACACAACTTGGATAAAAATCACATTGGACTCTCCTAGCGGCTCGCCAAGCTGTGTAATCGTCCAAATGTACATCCGTATTTTACAGAATAATCTTAAAATAATCATATCAATATCTTGCCTCCAGTAGACGAGAAAATAAATGTTTAACTAATCTATCGGATACACACACAGGTTTAGGGGAAAGAGGAAAATGGTATATTAGTGGGTCATATACGTGAGATTGACAGTAATGTTTTGGTAACGACCAATGTGGTCTTATATTTATCCAATGGTACATGTTGTTAGTGGGTTCGAGTTCCAGCAGGGTCATCGTTTTCATGCATGGAAGCCTTTCAGCTGTCTTGCCTTTCAGTCGTTGGAAAGTCTTGAAAACGGGGTTTGAACATTAAATTATCAGACCTGGGATATTTGCTACTTTCTCTGTTTCATATCCTCTATTCTCGGGATGGCAACATAGTTCAAAAAGAAGTAAAATATCAGAAAGTTGTGTTTTATTACGACATTCAAAGGCAAAATAAATGGATACAAATGTAGGATCATATCGACACCTAAAACTGGATAAAATACTGTGTCTGTCAGGCAGTATCATGACTCGGACATCAGTATCATTTCTGGTGCTGGAAAGGGGGATTATATGACATTGCATTTCTTTGTCTAAGTATTTTAACACAGCTACGATACGACCATACATGTTGTAGACATGTTCATACAATTATGGATTTGGACATTAGAAATTAACAGACATTTTATATATCTACAATCAAAGGCAAAATAAATTCGAATATCAAAACACACATCAAACCAGTCACAATATCAATGTTAATGCAGTACCACTCTAATAGTCACCAATTTAAAATCATAACAAACTCTATATATTCTGAATGCGTATTGCTTAATGAACAAAAAATTAAAATTTGAAGAAATTTTACCGTCATTTAACTTACTGACATTTGCATTACACCTCCACAATTTCGGCAAAAAAACACCCAGCAACACACACACACACAACAAAAATTAAATCCATATATTTATCGATAAGTTTAAACACATTTTCACCAAAGTAACCATAAGTACATTATATAATTATATTTTTAAAAAGAATTTGCTTGTATTGTACACCAGTGCATGTGTGTGTGTGTGTGTGTGTGTGTGTGTGTGATTTACTAAAATGTCATACAGTATGAACAAAAATATCTCAGTATTTTTTGCTATAACCAATGTTTTCCGCTCAGCTATTAGTATTCTGTTTTCTATTTACAAAAATTATCTTAGACCTCAAGGCAACATTTAGGCAAAGTTTCAAAACATTTAACCATTCAGATATAATGATTTTTGAGTTTGAAATAGCTCTCTTAAGAATTTCAGTCAATGCTAAATATTACTTGTTGCCCAGCTTTCGTTCACTATTGCACGGTCTATCACACCTTCACTGGCAGCATTATCATAATGAATAAAATTATGATCTAAAACATGAGACAACTGAGTACATGCGTGTCCGATAATTTCTCACCCTACAGACTACCACCACCCGCGGTTGTCTCGAATCACGTTGACATTTGACCGGAACTGATATTATTTCCCCTTCGATTATTTTTCTTTTAGGTACGGTTTTAGAGAGATTTCTCTGGGAAACATGGAAATAAAATATATAAAAAATAATAGCTGCTAGTCTGTTGTACGGAAAACACCGGGATGCACCGACATCGGCCGATTATTACATGATTTGTATCAGAGCGGCTCAATCATGATTGTGTCTCAGTCTACACAGCATTATTCCATATTAACATCTTACAGAGGGGATAAAACAAGTCTTGTTACATTCGTGTGAAACCATGTATCACTCGATAATGTTCTAGTTGTATAAGATTGTTCAAGCGCCTATGATTAAAGGCGCTTTGTTCAAGAGATGAAACATAAATGACATTTCAATACAGGAGTAGATATATACAATATAAACTGTTGCTCAAATTACCATTTATACACAGAAATACGTGCTACTTGAAAATAACAGTCTGTCGTACAAATACACTTTATTCGAAAAAAAATCGATCTGAAATATAACATTCGTGTTTTACCACCTACTTTCATATTGTTTTTTATTGATACACATTAATCACGATGCAAATTAATATTTTTTCTATATAAGAATACTGCATGACTAATAATATTAAGAAAATCAGGAAAAAATATCTCAAGTTCAATTTCCACCCACTACATTTACGGAACTGAGGTGTCATAAGGTAATCTTTTACGTTAACTTAGTTATGTACATTTGTACCTAACAATTATAAACTGATTAGTGTAATGTTCTTCCTGGATTATTTAAAAAAAAATAAGAGCTAAGTTTTGTTTATAGAACTCGAAACAAGAAAACACAGTCTCAGTGTCATATGATAATCCGAGCAAGTAGACATTAACACAAAGCATAATTCCAAATTTGTGATCATATGTCGATATATTTTCTTCGGACAGCAAACGAACAAAAAATTTCGAAAATAGAAAGAGGCATTTATTTCAGGCTGTAATGACCTTATGCCGGTCGATATGGTTCAATCTGATAAGGCAATGTTACTGGGAAAACTTTATTTAAAACTATATGGACACAGCATAGCAAAATAATACAATTCAGTTTGTAAGAATAGTGTTTAGTCGAGAGTATGTGAGCAGACGATGCCGATTGCAACTGTGTCAATTCAAGACAGGAATCCGGGGAAAAGCGTCCACGGTACAGTGATGTCAAATATGAACTGTAACGATATTGGCAATCAAGCGTTTCGTTGATATGGATGCACTTTCTCAGCTCCTAAAAAAATTTTCATTACAAATTAATATGTCAATTTCAAATACCCAAATCCGAAATATCAATACATCAAAATTCAAATACAAAATCTAACTTTCTACAATATGTCAATACTCAAACATCCTCAAATATGTTAAATACTCAAACATCCTACAATATGTCAATACTCAAACATCCTGAAATATGTTAAATACTCAAACATCCTACAATATGTCAATACTCAAACTTTCTACAATATTTCAATACTCAAACATTCTTCAATATGTCAATACTCAAACTTTCTACAATATGTCAATACTCAAACATCCTCAAATATGTTAAATACTCAAACATCCTACAATATGTCAATACTCAAACATCCTGAAATATTTTAAATACTCAAACATCCTACAATATGTCAATACTCAAACTTTCTACAATATTTAAATACTCAAACATTCTACAATATGTCAATACTCAAACATCCTACAACATGTCAATACTCAAACTTTCTACAATATGTCAATACTCAAACATCCTCAAATATGTTAAATACTCAAACATCCTACAATATGTCAATACTCAAACATCCTGAAATATGTTAAATACTCAAACATCCTACAATATGTCAATACTCAAACTTTCTACAATATTTCAATTCTCAAACATTCTACAATATGTCAATACTCAAACATCCTACAACATGTCAATACTCAAACTTTCTACAATATGTCAATACTCAAACATCCTCAAATATGTTAAATACTCAAACATCCTACAATATGTCAATACTCAAACATCCTGAAATATGTTAAATACTCAAACATCCTACAATATGTCAATACTCAAACATCCTACAATATGTCAATACTCAAACATCCTGAAATATGTTAAATACTCAAACATCCTACAATATGTCAATACTCAAACATCCTACAATATGTCAATACTCAAACATCCTGAAATATGTTAAATACTCAAACATCCTACAATATGTCAATACTCAAACATCCTACAATATGTCAATACTCAAACATCCTACAATATGTCAATACTCAAACATCCTCAAATATGTTAAATACTCAAACATCCTACAATATGTCAATACTCAAACATCCTACAATATTTCAATACTCAAACATCCTACAATATGTCAATACTCAAACATCCTACAATATGTCAATACTCAAACATCCTACAATATGTCAATACTCAAACATCCTCAAATATGTTAAATACTCAAACATCCTGAAATATGTTAAATACTCAAACATCCTACAATATGTCAATACTCAAACATCCTCAAATATGTTAAATACAGAAATATCCTGCAATATGTTTATACTCAACTATCATGCAATATGGCAATACTCAAATATCCTGCAATATGGCAATACTCAATATTCCGCAATATGGCAATTGTCAAACATCCTGAAATATGACAATACTTAAATATCCTGCAATATGGCAATACTAAATATTCTGCAATATGTTAATTCGCAAATGTCACTCGTGAAGAATTAAATTTGACGCAATCTATTCCTTAAATGAGGTAGATACTTACAAACACAGTCTGCGTAGCGGAATCTGGTCATGACCTCCCGTAAATCTCGCGTGCAGCACATCCACCTGGTAGGCCTTGAGGCACGACTTTAACATGTGCACTGACTGGTCAATGCAACCGTAGTCTGCATCATATGTTACTGAAACAAACCCAATTCTTGTGTTTTTACACCTGTCTAGTTTAATGGTACTGTCCAGGCGACATAAATCTGACTTGCTATTATATGGATCTTACTCGTACATATATTTATGTTTGTTTGTTGGGTTTAACGTCCCACCGACAATATTTCAGTCATTTGGAGACTATGTCTATTTGAGATAGATATAGTGCTGCCACATTACAGTAATACACCGTAGACATGTGGCATGATACCACACCCAGTCACA
The DNA here is from genome assembly GCA_021229015.1 of Solen grandis. Classification (NCBI taxonomy): domain Eukaryota; kingdom Metazoa; phylum Mollusca; class Bivalvia; order Adapedonta; family Solenidae; genus Solen; species Solen grandis. The sequence continues at coordinate 71,396,389 of CM037777.1, forward strand.
TTATCCTGGCACCGGGCCAACCAGTCCTGGAACTACCCTTATATGCTGAGCGTCAAGCAAAGGTGCTATACCAGTACCATTTTTACGACTGTGGTATGTCGTGGCCAGGGATCGAACCCACGACCTCCCACTTGAGGCGGACGCTCTAACCACTCGGCCACCGGGACCGGTCAAATAATTAAGTTTCAACCACTCGTTTATAATAAATGAATCCGGAAATATAACATTTTCATCAATTCCAACACACATAAAATGTTGGGAAACAAACATGGTTTGGGCCGAAAAAGTTAAAATGGCAGCAATATTTAGTACATATGTAGATGTTTCTGTAACAAATATCAACAAAATTGACATACATTGTTGGTTGCCGCAAATTCGACGAAATGTTCGATTGTAGGAGCCAAAGTCATAGAAAGGATCTTTGCAGACTACCAGTACGTCGTAAAGGCACGAAATAATCTCTTCTAAATTTCTGAAAACATAGTGACACCATGTATACAAACCCTTTTCCGTCTCATGCCGTTTCAACAAAAGATACAAGAGAGTACATTTTCCTCATTTGAAACATGTATATTTGAAGAATAATTGGTGTTACTAATTAAAAAATTACTTAAATAATTTCGCTTAAAAATACAATATAATTAATCAAGACAATGAAGTGTTGTGAATTATGTATCTATCCTTTATAATTCAAGTAGAGTATTATCATTATTACTATTATTATTACCATTATCAATTATTATTTGTATTGTAAACATACGAATATTTTATTTCGACTCATATGTAACATAGTTACATATGCTTATACAAGATACATACATCGTTATATGTATTTTCGAGAGGATGAACATATGAAATACACAGTTTAAGAATGAAAAAAAAGAAAGAAAAAAACTCATTCTCATTCATTCGACCGATGTGATATGATAATAATACATGATATTAGTATACCTTTATAAGACAGACAGACAGACAGACAGACAGACTTATAGATAGGTAGGTAGAAAGGTTGTAAAGCTCGCAGATATTCCAGCTTAACAGAATTCAAAATATACATACGAACAAAAACTATCCATTTCATCGAAGTCCAGCACAGGAATGCCACCGGCTATGGAGCTAGTGATGTTGAAGGACCATACACACGTGTCGGCACGAGCGTTACACTGCTTCTTTGCTTGACCGTGGGTCTTGAGGAAGCAACATATCAGGGCAGCAAGACCTGAGTGGATAATTAACAGTTATAATCATCATCATTGCCCGTGTTCTAAATCAGTTCAGTTTTGAAAATAGATTATCTGAACAGAACAGAACAGAAGTTTTATTGCGATAACTTGAACATATACAGTTCATCGTTACATATAAATAATACATATAACAAAAGGTAGATTAATATAATATTATATATAAAACATGTTACAGAAAAGCTAATTCTTAAGATCATTTTCATTATCAGAATTTAAAAGTTGAACAAATTTTTCCACACTGGGTCTAATATAGAAATGTCTTTTTATATATTTCTTCCTTAAGGTTTCAAATAATGAACATATAAGCACAAAATGAAATTCATCTTCTACATCGTTCTTATTAAAATTTTTTCTTTCAATATTCAGATGTCTTCCATATTCAGTAAAATTTCAATTATGTTTCTTAATTTAATACATTTTATTTTTTCAATATATATTGATATCTCAAAGTTTAATTTTAATTCCCTAAATAAGACAAGTGATTCTCTACTGATGATGTCGTTTTTCCAAACATATATAAAGTTATCAACAAGTCTTTGTTTAAAAACAGGTATAAATACTTTTATGTTTACTGACTCCGGGAACAACCAAACATCGTTAAAGCCTGAAACTTGTAACATATCCCTAACTTGTGAATACCAGTTAATACAGTCGTTGTCACCTTCATCATCATTTCTCATGTTAATTAGTGTATTATATAAGATAAAATTATTTCCTTTTACAGAATGTAATTTCAAAAAATATTTAACTATTCTAGCATATCTTGTAATATATAAAGGATACATTCCTAATTCGCCATAAATAGCATGATTGCTTGTACTTAATTTGATACCAAGTAACCTTTTTAGAAATTTCCTATGTACCCTTTCTATATTTTCTGCTTTGGAAAAACCCCAAGTCTCACATGCATTCTCACATGCATAATGTAATATTGATGAAACAAATGTATCAAATAATTGGAGCATATATTTAATAGATATATCTTTACTTTAGTAATTGAAAATAAGTTCCCCATGGCCTTATCACCTTTGTCCGCTAATGTTTGTATTCATAAATGATCCCCTGCTTGATAACACTAATCCTAAGTAGTTAAATAAAGGTACTTTTTCTAGTATTTGATCGTCATATTTAAAAACCTCTTCATCCCTGTTATTACCTCCCTTTCTATATACAACTACTTTTGTTTTTTCCACGTTAACCTTAAGTTTCCATTTTCGCAGTAAACTTGAAGATTTGATAAAGATTTTTGTAGTCCTTGTGGCGTTTCTGAAAATATCACTGCATCATCTGCAAACAGTAATATATAAATAGATATTTGATCGAGTGTTAATGATACATTATCATTTTCACTTAAAAATAACTCGATATCATTAGTGAATAGAGAAAATAATACTGGAGAAATGATCTCTCCCTGCAATAATTAACACGAAAAAGACGCCCATTAATCCCCATTTTCAGAAGTTTGTACCAAAGGCCATTTCTATAAATGGAATCGAAACATTTGAGTAGATCCACTAACAACAATATAATTTCTTTCGATTTCGTAACTGCTTACCAATGAATGATTTCAATAAAAATATTGCCTCAACTGTGCCATAATTTTCTTTAAAACCAAATTGACAATCAGTTAAAATATCCATATCTTTAGCCCATTTAAGACGTTCATTTATAACTACTGTAAATAACTTAGCAAAACAGCTTGTTAACGTCACCCCTCGATAATTATTTGGATCCGAACAGTCACCTTTCTTGTAAACAGTATGATAACCCCTTTAGACCAAGAGCTAGGAAAGCACTGTTTATTTAAAATGTGATTAAATAATATCTCTAAGGGGGTATATAATAAGTTTATCCCCTCCTTGTAGTATTCATATATATGTTTGTCATAAAAACACGATTTATTCGACCCCACCAGTTTAACAGCTTTTCGAATTTCTTCTTTTGTAAAGGGTAAATCTAATTCCTCGAAAGTTGATGAATTATTATTAAGACATTCAGAGTCATTAACATATTGCTCAATATCTGGATCTTCCTGTAAGTTATTGTCACCGCTTAATTTTCTAAAATGTTCAAAAAATGTGTCCGGTTCTACATTTTCACTTATATCGAAGTGTTTTGGTTTTTTAAACATTTTCCAAAATTCTTTTGGATTTTTTAACTTATTTGCTTGATCTAGGTTATATTTTCTTTTACTTGAACGACATTGGTATTTATAGTCTTTCTTAGCTTTCAATAGTTCTACCCGTGTGTCAGCGTTTTTATTTCTATTGTATGCATGTAAGCATTGTAAATAGATGTTATATTTATTAATGCCGGTGTTATTAAACCATTTTTTCGTTTTATCATGGTCACTGTTAAAATATGCTTCTTTGTTTGGTTTGATGACCTTTTTGAAATACGTATTTCCTTTTGAATTCAAATATTCCGTAAATATGCCAACCATATCATCTGGGTTACAGTCATTTTCTTTTAGCTGGTATAAATTGTCACATAGAGTGTTAATTTCTAGAGAAATATATTTTAAACAAATCATTTTTGTTCCGATGATTCCATTTATAGGTATTTTTCTTTTTGTGATATTGAAATAAGCGTTAATGTCTTTATATCAAAAGATTTAAAACGGTGTAAAATCTTGGACACAAAATTTTTGTATACCATCAAATTTGTCTGTATTGGCCAATAAATAATCCACAACGTTTTCACCGTTATGTGTATAACAGGTTGATTTATGTGTATCGTTCTCAGTATTAAGCCTTCCATTACAAATTCGTAATCCCCGAGATTTACATATATCTAACAGAAGATCACCAAATCTATTACTTTTTAGGTCTGAAGTATTCCTAGGCAGGGAAATATCTATTTCCGATTCGTCTATCATGCTGAGTATGTGGTCATTTCTAATAAAATCCGACTTACGACCTACCCGAGCATAAAAGTCTCCAAATGCATAAACTGTACCCCTATCTTGATAATAACTAATTTCATTTTCTATTTTCTGAAAAATATCAAAATTATAAATATCATGTGCTGTTGAGTTCTCCGGTGCTACATATGTAAACAATAAATAAATATCATTAATCAAATGAAAAATGTGTTTGTCTATTTTCAACCACATGATGCAATCTACATCATTTTTAATTAATTTAACACCTTTACTTAAGTTATTTCTAATATATATAATTAACCCTCCGCTGTTGCGTTTTGCTCTTTTGTTTTGAAATTTTCTATAGGAATGATATATTCTAAATCCTTGTAAATCAATTTGTGATTTTTTATTTGTCCATGTTTCACTCAAAAGGATGATATCATAGTTACTTAGTAATTTTAAAAAAGTCAGAACTCTCCCTTTTCAACCGCGATAGTCCCTCTACATTCCATGCCACGCATCGGATGACACTCTCGCCCCCGTCCTATTTGTTTCCGGTTCCGGTCTCCGGTCCTCGGTATAGTTGCCCGTCAATAATCAACTTGTCGCTGCTGATATAGGCCTCTTTCCCTTTCTTCCTCGCATCTAACATAATTGGTATCAGCTGCTACCGGGTTGCCATCACTTCCGGCGGGTATTGCTGACTCACCCCCAGCGGTTTACTCAGTTTGTTTCCGTTGAGTCTAACTCGTTCCCGGTCGGGATAGTTAACAAATTTTGCCACAATTGACCTTGTTTTTCCACTGTTGTATCTACCGACACGGTGTGCTCTGTGTAGTTTGATGTCACTTTTTGAATTATCTAGTCCCATTTTTGTTTCAATCAGTCTAATACTTTATAACTTTTCCTTTTTTGGTTCCGAAGAATAGCAGTCTCTTTTTTTTTTAATTTTTTCTTATGACTCTGTTCTTAATTAACCATTTTCAATTTCAAATGATCTAACTCATTCTGCTTCTTTTTTAAGTCTTGGTGTGTTTCAGAGTCATAAGCTTAACAACACAGTCGGGTTCTATTTCTATTTTTTTCATAAAAAATGTATATATGAATGAATACTTTTTTTATTACTGCTTTTTAAAGACACTCATTTTTCTAAATGGATTTACCACAAGATCACGTGATCATGAATACGACATCTTGCCAAGAATATGGCTATGTAATGATGTTTGCAGGTATAAACCCAGAAACTATCGAGAGGAATTTAAACTAAATTGAGTTAAAATGAAAATGTGTCACACTCACCAAAGGCAGCAAACGTCCGCATGGTCCTGGAATAAAGAAATCAGTTGTACCTGGAAGTGATAACTATATTGTTTAGATATCCATCGAGCACATACACAAGTGATCGAATTTTCAACAGAACAAGTTATGTATAAATGCGCACTTTGGTACAAAAACCATACTTTAAAAAGGGAAAATTACATTGACTACCGCAATATTTGAACAACCATCCATCCATCCATTCATTATGTAATTGGCCAGCATTACGTTTCAACCGTGGGAATTGTGAGCCTTGAACTAGAACTTGAATTTATTGCTTTGAATATATTGCTGGATCGAAAAATATATTTCTATTTAAACAAGTTTAAACGGATCAGTCAGAAAAGAAATGTTCCATTAGAGAAATTAGTTTTGTAATGAGGATAAGCCCAGTGGTGTCGTATAGCCGGAAGTTTGTACCGGGACTATCAGATTATACTGAAATCAGCATTGTTCACAATCACTGGTATGTTATACAAGGAAAGTGGGCGACATTACGGTATATTCATTTGATAAATACAGGAAATCTATCCAAATTGGACGTCATTCCTCTCTCTCTCGTTCCTGGATACTGTTGTAAGTTGAGGGTTACCCATAAAAAGACATTAGACGCCTAGAAAAAAATACACTATCAATACAGTAAAGCAACGTAGTAGTGTTTGTGACCTTTAAAATCATGACAAACTCATCTGGCAATAAGCAAACTCTATGTGTTTTTTTAATGGTATGA
>CM037777.1:71402645-71452645 GCA_021229015.1 Solen grandis
AATGCCGTCTCCAAGGGAAACAAAATTACATTTCCAAAGCTCACAACTGCTTAATAAACTGTCGAATTAGTTTTCAGATTATTTCTTGAAAATTTCGTAAAAAGTATTTTGGGAGGAAGAGTCTGTCGTTTCTGATAACGTTTATAAGCATCGAAAATGCATTCGTATTTAATTACATACCAATAGTTCACATCTACATAGCTTTTTTATACATTCTTAATACTTAATTTTACAAACTATAAGCCGATTAGCAGCAAAGATGGTGGCGTGCCCACTGCTTCACTGCTCGCGTGTATACGCGTGTGTTCTAGATTTTATTAATTTTCATCACCAATGAAAATGCACAGTGTTTCTTTTACATAATCTGGTTCATACCAGAAATGAATCAGTGCAGAAATAAGCAGCCAAATCTACAAGATTTAGGAACCTACCATTTCGGGGTCGCTGGATTGGGATTATCTACCTTTTTATCAACGTTTTTATACTAATTTGAGACGACTGTATGTCATTGAAGATCAGTCGCTCGCACTCTTCATTTAGGGAGATACAAAAAAATATACAACAGCGCGCACGTGGCCATAATTTATGCAAATCTTATCCTCAATAGCCTTTTCATAAATGATGATAGTTAATACTTTGAGTGGTGTATTAGGTACGTTTTTTGTGTTCTTTACTAGAGCATGTTTTCATCCGGCTAGCAGTTTATAAGGTCACAAAAGGCGTCATTTTAATAATATGTAAGAAGCAAATGGTATGTTGGACTTTGATCGTAAAAGTTACATATATATTTGCCAATTAACATTTAATAGGTAATTAAAAAATATAATCTGTTTGTGTGTATCATTATTGGATGAAATTAGAATGTTCTTTCAAAAGGTTTGTACTTCCTCTAATGCCGAGATACTCTCTAATACGTCTCCTGTATCTGTCGAGGTTATCATTGTTTAGTTTAATTTGTAGCAATCCTTTGATTCAGATGTAAAATTATATCCAATTAAATTTAATAGTAATACGAAAATATTCTTGCAGCTGTTTCTTTTTTAAAGCAAGTAAGCAGATCTAAGATTTAAGTTAATGTGATCAAAATACTGCTATAACAGAACAATCCAATAAGGTTCCAGGCTGTCAAAGTACTTCAGTACGATATCTTTGCAGAACTAGTTTTCCGATATATTACAAACTACACACTAGTTTTAATTTCTACATGAAACAACCATTTTTATTTGTAAAAAGGCCGAATAGTTTGATTTTGAATGTTATGAGGCAAAAAAATATATCTTGATTTCATTCAATAAATGAATATAATATACTCGAATCAAATACTTCTCTCTATATATACTACATGCTTGTTAATAAATCATGTTCTTAAAATAGTACGTAAGAAACGTAGAATAAAAATGATAGACAGACAAAAGATATTTTGGTCGATGCATAGAGGATGGATTGGGGCCACCCACCTGTTGATTAGACCTGACAATAATCCTGTCAGAAATATATACAATGTAGAACTGAATAGTTTTCCAGTATTTCGTTACCCATTTTAAAATTGTTTACTTCATTATTATTCATTTCATTTACTCGTACGTAGAAATTGACTTTAATTGAATGATATGCTGATTTACTGTAATCATGTATTTGTATGTGACAAATGAGTGTGTTATTGACAGGATCTAAGCCCCGAACCTTGAACTTGTAAAGAATCTCATTCCAAACAATTTGTAATAGACTCGATCGATACAATTAGACCTAAATGTTTCTAAAATTCAAACAAAATAGACAAGTAGATATAACAACAATGCAATACGATACCTTCCCTGTTAAAAAGGAGAATATTTAGCGACTGATTAAACTTTGAAATTTACAAGCCAGCAGATTAACAAATTTATTCTTGCTTATATGGTCGTTGTGTTTGATCATGAATTGGCTTCCAGTGACAGTAAATGGTTTTCTGTAATTTTAAGACTTATACATTTAAAGACAAATATTACCTATTGAATGATACACATTATGGTAAGTATGGATACAGGGTCAATATCTTGACAGCCTTATGATTCCTACATTATCTTAGACGCTGTTACATGATATGCAAATCATTGACAGGCTCGGTGTTCTTATAGGGTCATTTGTGTCCTTGACAACGGACAGGGGCTGTATCGAACACGGTGACCCATCTGGTGGACGATTACTCTATATCGTCTAGCAGCTGACATAAAAGACCAACATATACTTTATCTGGAACCTGTGTCCGTGACCATGTGAACATACTACTTTCTGTGTCAGTATTTTCATTATTTCCATGCATGTTATTATAAAAGTATCGAAAGTGCTGTTCGTCCACCACTGTGTGTACTAACATTCCGTATAATATAGTGGAATAAAAACTTTACATTTCATACATTGTAACTAAGACGCTTTGCCTCGTTCAGAGAAAGATGTCTTTCTAATGGAATTATATTTTTTTTAAATTTAAATTTTTTTTATTCTAGTCTGGAATACAAATTAAGAAATAAGTCTATAATATAAAAAAGTTAAAATTAAGACACACGGGAGCAATGTTTTTATAACTAATTCTAAATCACCATGGCAACTGCTATATCAAGCTTCTGGAAACATTGTTAGACATCCTCCTGCCCTGAACTTCGGACCCGTAGATAAAACTTGAAGACTTGTTATTATTTTTTTACTCTAAAACCTTTTTGAATTTAATTTTCAATAATATATGTATATTTATTTTAGAACTTTAACAGTTTTAGCATTGTGTTTTTCTTATCTTTTTTATTAGTATTTATCTATATCACAATTTTCGTAGGTTTCTTATAACATTGTTCGCATCTTCTTCACAGATACGCAAAAAAAACTTTTTATGCGAAAACATATATAATATGAATGTAACGGCCTGTCGATGAGAGATTTGATAAAGCGGTTCGCTAGCTAACTAGTACTCACCTTGTAAGGAATGGGTCCTTGGTTCGACTCCCTGTCGAGGGTAGGGTTGATACTTTTGAAAATATTGGTGGGATTTCTAAATGAATGTTGTAATAGATACGATACGTATAATGGTGATATATGAAATGCTTTGGAGGTGTAACTGATATATGAATGTGAATTTAGTGTATTGGCAGTTTGATATTTTTGTGTAGCTTTCTGGTCATTCCATCAATCGATGATGCAACGTCCAGTGATGATTATGCGGCCATAAATGTTAAGTGACCGGTTGATAAGGCAGCTAACCGCACTTAAGCCAGTCAGATAAGGCTTATATTGCTGGTCTCAGACACAAGATGACCAGTCAGTTTATCTGTGGACATAACTGTTTATCTGGTGGGGCGCTGCGTCGTTACCTAATCCATGCTGTACTCAAGTGGACAATAACTGTGAACCACTCGGCGCGTCTCCGGTGCTTATTACATTGCTGCTCTTATCTGAACAAGTAGAACCGGGTTTGCGTCTATAACAGCGATGTACATTTTTGTATTTATTGATTGTATTTCTGACTTATGCCTCTGGTCCAAACGACGTAACATGGTCCTAATGACAACAAGCGCCGTTCATGATATTCTGAAATTAAGCTCTTACACACTATTTCCTCATTCGGTATAATATTCATCCTTAGTTTATGCTTTGATTTGCCTCCTAACAAGAATGCTTTTTTATTGGATTAAAGAACAGTCTCTGTACTATGTTTGTAAAGAGAATCACGCTCAGAGCATTAGATACCCTAAATTATAAATGTCTTCAAAAAATGTCAATTTATATGAATCTAGCGGTCATAACCAAGAGTATTATAATGTTATTTACAAAATATATACAAGTCTAATATATCATTAACTAAACATATAAGAAATATTAAACGCTTAGTTATTTCTTTCTTTTTTTTTCTTCTTTTTTTTGTGTGCAAAATTGTCCCCTTGGATTGACCTTATTAAGCGTACGTCGTACATATTAAGAAACGGGGTAAGGATAACTGACTGCCTTCGAGTAACAGAGGATGATGAAAATGGTGTTAAGCCTAAATAAAATCAATCAATTATGTTTACATAATGATAATATATTTACATTGAGATACACAGACTGTGCACTTTATTCAGATATTGTGATTTTCTGTGATCTATTGCGCAATAGATCTTTCACGAGCAGCCGTAAGGAGGGGCCGGAGATAGCTGTGTTTACCCGGTAACGGTCATTGATTATCCAATTACGTATGATCTGGAATTAAATATATCCACAAAAGGTGATGGAGAGCTCAGCCTTGAGTCCGTTAAATAGTTTATGAAACTAAAAATAACTTGACGAAATGTAAACCTGTAATAACTTGATGGTCACTAAGTTTAAGACATGGGTTTTATGGTCCTACATGCGTGTTTGTACGTTTTTCCTACGTACATGTAGATGAACATCAAACGGCGTCGGTAAAAGTCCCTGGCTTTGGTTATTATGTCACACTGACTCTGGCAGGTAAGAACAAAGGGCAAATTATTGAGAACCATGCTTTACTGTTCTTCCTGTGGTTCATTGTGTTTGTTAACATACATTCGATTGTCATGTGTTCAGACATTTCTGGTGTATTTTATAACAGATTTAGTGTACATACGAGCACTATTTTTATTTTTATTTATACATTTTAAATATTGATAGACGGATCGTACATATATATAGACTGTAAACTATCTAGATTTAATACATGAAATAGAATGCTTTTGAATCATCTTCAGATTTTTTAAATTCCGATACATAAACTCGCCATTGTACCAAAACAAACACAAACATGATTATACAATACATTTATAGAATCATTCTACCAGCTTTGTTACTCCAGACGAGGTCTTCCAACAAATACCAAATGTCACGCTGTAATGTTGTTAGAGCCAGTCTCCAAGACTGATCAATGCAAGCCCAAGAGCGTTATCTTCTTCAAGGAAAGGACCATCTGCTTGTGTTTTCTTAAGACAAGAACGTCTAAATAATGTCTGAAAACATCGTCTTTCGTTTGGAATACCTATTGGCAACTAACCATATTTATATTAATTACAAGCATGCGATTTTTTTTCTTCATATCTGTGGTATTTTCAATGAAAGGTTTCGACTTAATTTTAAGACGTTTGAGAACAACATAAATCCCTATACTCATACGTAATTAGAAATCTGAAGGGTGCCAAGACAAACTACATGTGTGTAGTTGTAAACATATTTATACAAATTTTGACTTACAATAACTTAAAGTACAATGCTTAAATTACGCGTATGATACTTGCACTGCGAAACCCGGACACATTAGAATGAAGGAGATAATCGCATTAATTTCATCGTCAAATCCGTGTGCGCAATTCATGGTTAAAACTGAGTAATCGAAGTTTGATAAGTCGCGGTTTGATATTCCTGGAAAATTCATAATTTTCGTAATCAAAGAATATATATCCGTTATGCAATAGGATTTTACCTCGTGTCGAAAACGTTTTCGTTATCTACATTTATATTATACTTAACTTTTGCCTTTTCTATAATGTTATTGCAGAAAAGCATGCCCGGGATTAGTTTCAATTAGGATGATATTTAAACAGATACCAGTAGATAGAAGAAGACTTGACTTGACTTGACTATTTGAGTTTACCGTCGCATCAACAGTATTTCAGTCATATAGCGACGTCCAGCTAATTATAGGTGGAGGAAGACCCCGAATGCACGCTTGCATCCGGGTAAAACCACCGACCAACCGCAAGCCAGCTGAAAGGCTTCCTCACATGAAAATTCGAATGACCCTACCGGGATTCGAACCTACGCGGTGAGGGGCTGAGTGAGTGTTAAAGTCAGCGACTTTACCCTCTCGGCCACGGAGGCCCCAGTAGAGTTTATAAACTTTCTTCTCAATTGAAAATTGCATTAAACTCACTATTACATGTACATAAGTTAAAAATGTTATACATTTTGTCGTGTACGTATGAAAAAAGAATCGATAATAACGGATAATATTTAATACGCCTCAGTATTGAATATCGATTTTATAATTAATAATTTGATTCCAATTAATCTTTTTGATACGGACACGTTCAAGTGATTCTATTCATATGATCATATCAAACAAACCAGATATTCACAATAATTTCCTATCCAAGATTTAAACATTTACTTAGCCCGATAAGGGCGCGATGATCCACTAGCAGTTGGCATTGAAAAGGATCCGGAAGTTGATAATTCGAATCAGGTATAGGCAAGAGTCTTTTAAAAATCAACGCAGGTAACCACTAGAAAGACTTTATAAAAGTTTGAAAGAAATCTTAAATATGATAAAGATCCGTCACATATAACTGGCACATATTAACACTGGTCAAGTTTTATATTATATGATATGTCTAACACATATTTACAAAGTTGAGCATTGTGATAATCTCTTAAACCACACATCAAATATGCCGTATATAATAAATCAAACTGCCATTGCTTTAGTTAATGAACATTTCACTCGTGTATTTATGCAAATGAATTATTTTGAGTTGACTTGCCAGCAGCTACCCCCGCTGTATGAGAGAGGGTAAGTGCAATTATATCACAACCAATTGAGCAGTACAACAATGTTAATTACCGTGTATTGGGAGAAACCGCAGAGCGATTAAATTTCAAGTTGAATTCCGACAAACTAATGGTTAATTGGATCAGCTCAATAGTTAGTATGAGCGCTTAATTTTACGAACAGAACAGAATTTAACAGAACTTTTTTTTTCATTCTTAGCGTGTACAGTCATACGTTGTTGCATAAAAGAGAATGCATATATATTTATTAATGGATGGTAAGTGTGTGGAATATATTTTGCTATTAAAATGAAAATCAAGTTGTCTGTTAGAGAGATCGATTTATTCGCGGGTTTAACTATACGTATACTTTAGATATACGGAAGCGTTGATCGTTTGCAGCAAAACAGAACATCAGCACTATAGATAATCAATAAATACACACATGGTCCCAGGCTATCGAAAGTACAATATCAGGTCCAAACTCAAATACCATCGAATCTGAATTGAATTTGAGATCGAAAGTCATTCTTAAATAAGTTTCTAATTTCGAGAAGATGAGGCCAGTTCCGAAACATATTTGATGCTACATAGAGTCCGCGACATTTGGAGACTGACTATAACAAGTTCAACACGTATATTATAGAATCACACTAAATGGCGATGTTTATTCAATGTATCCAGCCGTATTATATCTGCACTTACTATATTTGGAAAAAAAGTATAATACCCAGGCGCGAGCCAGACCCGCCTTTTCAGCGCGACCTAGACGTTTGTAACCCCCGCCCATTGTGCGTAACAATCACGATTAGACACCATCTACCACTACAATGCTTGAGAATTATTTAATTTGGAATGTAGGGCAAGTCAAATACATATATTTATTCTTCGAAGAATACGCAGTAAGTAGTCTCTAGCCCAGTCACAAAAACAACTCCAAAACCAGGGCTTGATTAATGTATCCGTAATGATCTTTATTTGAAAGCGTATAAAATTTCATTATTAAACGGGACTATAAAACTCGAACCTTTATTTTATTAAAGTGTGCAATAAAACTCCCGCAATCGCTCCGATCGATTGGCTTATAGAAATCCAACCATCATTGTGATAGCGGGTCAAGGACGATAGGTTTTAAGTGACCATTGGTAATTCAATTGCAGTCTATTTATACTTCATACTTCTTGTACTGGTGAGCCAATCGAATGATTTTTGACGCCAAGAAAAAACGACATCCTCTCATGATGCCTACACTTGTTAAACATGTCATACAATCTTACAATTATCAATGTCGAATTGTGAAAATGAATAACATTTATAAACATATTCAAAATATTTTTAAGCGTAAAAGTTGTACCTAGTGTATTTCAGGATCCGGTTGATATAACCACCTAATGCATTAAGTTTTTAAAATATAATTTTTCAATTATAGCTAATTTAAACACCATTCTTTATCATGAACTTTGCAACATAGATTTAGAATGCCGCCCTCGAATTCGTTTTATTAGTTTTGGCGAGAATGTTAAAACTCACTAATTAGAATCATATGTGCAAACAAAGCATTCTGAGCGGTTAACACCTAAACTAACTTCACATATAAACCTTGCAACAATAAACTATGAACGTTACATAGTTCTGTTCAACTTTTATCAGACGGTTTAATAACCAAGTATTTTGGAACTCCAGTCCGCAGGTGGTGCGCGATTGTATAACATTGCTGTAATGCGAGATGTTCTGAAACAGGGGCCCCTGCTAGTTGAAATCTCGTTTTATGTTTCAATTTTAAAACCTACAAATTGAGACTTTTAACAATACCTCTAAACCTTCGCAATCAGAACATAAATGTTTGTAAAGTTATAGCAAGAGACGAAAATGGTTGTGTGTAAAAATTATCACATTACTAGAAAACTCGCTGGTAGCTGCTGCTTCTCCTTGTTATTCAATACTAATTATTATCATTATTTTAGAAGTAGTAGTAGCAAAATATGCAAAATTATCGTGAAGATAATATTTTCTTCCAGCCTAATTGTTGTTGTTGTTGTTGTTGTTATTGTTGATGATGATGATGATGATGATGATGATGATGATGATGATGATGATGATCGAAACTCATGAGATTTCTGGTGCTATTAAAACATACCAACAAATATACTTGGCTGCTTCAGTAATACATTGTATTTGAAAATTGATAATAGGGTCACAGAGTCTACCCCTTGCAGTTTTGTTCACCACACAGCGCGCCAAGACTTAAAAGTTAACAATTATATATAAATATTACATAAAGTCATCGACGTCAGTTTTCTGGAAACCGAAGTGTAAACAGAATGATTCTGATAAGATATTAGGCACTAGAACTCTTTCCACGATACGATTAAACTTGGATTGGTTTAAATTTTAATCGAGGTTTGAGTCTGAATGTCGGTGATATTTAAAGGCATTGTCTTCTTTACATCGATATCGTAAACAATGACTGCATTCAGTCAAAATGTTTTTCAATTGTCGTTAACAATAGTACTCGGACAAGAGCCAAAATCTCAATACTATGTTCATTTTATGTGACTGTAAGATCATTTGGCTCCCGATTTTGATTATATGAACTGTTTGAAGGGTATAAATGCCGGGAACCACAAGGTACATTTATTATGATTTTAACGATAATGTAAATATTTGGCACAAATTTTCATAAAGATTATTGAACATTTAACTCGTAGTTTAAAACCCTGCTGGGTTATAGAGATTCGGCTCTGTTTAAGCATGGACGTATTCACAGTTATAACAATGCCTTTTTAAATGTAAAAAAATGCTAAAACAAAAGTTTCGTTTCGAATGAATGTGCTGATGGATGTTAATACAATTCTGTGTGTTGGTCGGACAGGGAGACTTACTCATGAACAAGATTTTGCCAGCCCAAGAAAACGATTATTTGTATCGCCAAATAGGAGTAATTGTGTTGGCTCATTTAGAAATGAACAGAACGGTAGAAGTGGCGACACAGCGAAGACGGCTTCACCTCCTGATAATCAATCACCCGTAAGAAAATCACGTGCTTCACTTTCTCCCCGGACTAGGTCTATACTTAGAGGATCTGTGAGTCCAAAACAAGGATCCCCATCAAGTGTACGAAGTGTCAGGTTCTCTGATGATGAGACGTCGGAAGGGAATCCCACTGAATTCTCAAAAATACATGTAAATGAAATGACGCAGACAGAAGATGTTAAGAGGACTGATACGTATACACACGAACATCTAAGCGAGATGGAATACCAAGGACACAGGACTCCAAGTGTTGCTGTTCGCCAGGATAAGTCGAAAGGAAAAGAACATGAAAGGAATCATAAACCACCCTTGATAGCATATAATCCAAAGATTCATTCTGGTATATCTAGAACAGAAGAAGACAATGGAAACACATCCCCGACCCTCAAACCAAAGGCTTCGAAAATTCCAAGGTTAGATAAGTCTTGGACCAGCTCTGATAAGCGACAAACAGATGGCAGTCAGATTATCAAGAATATACCATTAAAGGCAAAACCTGTTCCGATTAAGACGGAAAGGAAATTATCTACAAATGATGGAAGAAAAATCATCCAAAATATGCAGTTTGAACCTCGAAGAAATTCAATCGGAAGTCAACCTACTTATATCCCAGATGGTCAAAAAATAGTGCAGAACATGGGACTTACCACACCTGCCAATATGGGCATATTACAAGTTTCTCAGTCTGAAAGTACAGTTACTAATATTGGAGTTCAAACAGAAGATTTGGAAGTTGTAATTGAAAATGAGAAGGCTGTTCAAACATCACGAAATGCATCAACAAGAAAAGACAGCTTACCAAATAAGGGTGACCCTTGTCATAAATCAATCAGTGTGCAAACCACGGACGAAAGGGGGCAACTTGGTCTTTCTTTAGAAAAATCAAAGGTGGATGGTTCTAAGATTATCCAAAATATGCAGCTCACAAGATTTAAGTCTATTGGAATACAAACCATGGACATTCCTGATGGTAACAGAATTACACAAAATATGGACTTAGGTGACACGCGCAAACCAGAACTTCCGGATACACTATCAGTGGACATCTTGACGTCTGATAAACCAGCACGGGGATTTTCAAAGACGGATACAGCTACACATGGTAAAGAAGGAATTAATGAATCGAAAACGGAATCGGAGAAAAACGAATCTTACAGGAAACTTCACGATACAAGAGATATATCTCCCCAACCTACTCCAGACGGTAATGCTATCATTAAGAATATGTCTAAAACTGCTGAACTGCTAGACTTGATGTCACTTGAGAGCGATTCTTCGGACAGTTTTGATATTAGTTTATCCTCAATAGAAAGTCCGCGAAAAGACCCCGTCATTGTTTATAATTCGAGCGCAAATTCTGAGTCAAATAATCAAAACATCTCTAGAAATAGTTGGGAAAGTGATGTCAGTGAAGAAATCATAGATCACTGTGCGATGTCACTCCTCCAAAGAGATCCTTCTCTAAACATGGGCAAGCCAGACGTTCCCGTCAAAAAATCACTAACTTTAGAGAACACACAAAGTAAAGTTCCTTTGAAACAAGAAGTTGATGATACTAGTTTAACAAAGCAGAACCAAGAGAGGGGAATTCCAAAATTAGAAACCAACAATGTCAGTCTTCCACATTGGGATCATTTCCTTCAAACCCGCACCTACCAAGGCTTTGACAGAACAACAGGTAAGATTGTTCCAATGTTTTACAAGCCTGTTACACATTCTGATATAAATCAACATCATCAAAAGCACGGGGAGAGTACGGATGACATATTGCAAAAGCGTCATTTTGTGAAGACACCAATAGAAACATTTAGCTTCAAACCGAGTTCTTTATCGAATTCGGGTAAAACTGAACACCCAGCTCATTCCACTCCAAGGGAAATGTCGCCTAGAAATGCTTTTATAAGGGAGCTTGACTTGGGTCCAGTTCCTCGTGCCAGTGAAGAAAGATTGCCAAATACTACAAAGCAGCTAACAAAAAAAGATCTGTCACCAAGAGATCGATTTGTGAAACCAGTCAGGTTACAAACGCCCCCGAAGCCACATTCATCTAGACAACAAGCACAATATAAGCAAAAAGGAGAGCAGTTTCGTTACAACTCAGCAAAAACCACAATGTCTACTTCGACAGAACGCTCCTCGGTATCTCGAAGTTTTCAAAGACCATCATCAGCTCCTGTAAGCCGAAGATGTCACTCACTAGATATCAAGCAGAACTCTAGATCGCCTGTACAAAAATATCAAAGTTTGCTGACATCGAATTTGAACCAGATCCGAAACACGGCAATTAGGAAAAGTAGTATGCATACCTCACATGAATCCGCAGCTTCTGCACCGATATCATCAAAAGTTGACGCTAGACCTTTTTCATATGACACAAACAAAAGAACAAAATCAGTTCGAAACATAGCAACAGAATACCAACATGAACATGGATCAAGCAAAATACTAGAGCGACAGTCACGATCTAGAGACAGAACAAGTAGATCGGTTCGACTATCTCCTTCTTCATCTGCACATAGTTTTGGCTTTAATGCTTCAACGATGAAAGATAATTCTGCTGAAAGTAAAGGAATAGCTCCTCTCTACCTAGATTCCTTGACTGCCGACTCGAACAAACGACCGGATCCAAGAGAAAGGCAAAGCTTTAGTAGAAGTCGTTCCCCTTCACCAAGACCACATGCTGTAGAACACAATCAGAGAACAATCACGGGAAAGAGAAATGATGTAAATGCGACTACATTTTTGACGACGTCTTTTGGTGCAGTAAACAAGAGTGGGGATCAAGCTCTTACTAATACAGCGAGACAACAGTCACCAAGCCCTCATCGACCGGTGGAAGGCCGTAAGCCTCCGCTACCTGTAAATAAAAGACAACAGAGTAAATCTCCAAGCCCGTGTAGATCAAATAGTCCTTCTGCAGCCAAAGAGCGCTCGAAGAATGATAATCATGGATATAACACTAGGGAAACGTATCCGGATGAAAATGTCGACAATAAAATTACAAGTAATACATCTTCAAAATTATCCATAGGTAAAGCTCCGGATGGAGTTGAAAATAAAAACTGTGTATTTTTGGATGAAAAAACTATGCTTAAAATCATAAAAGAGGCAATCTTATAATAAATCAAATCGTATTGTGTGTCGTGTATGGTATTTCCTTTTCTTTGTATGATTGCAGTTGCTTGAAAAAAATATAGTCGCTGATTTTTAACAGTTTTAATTTCACGATATACAGTCAGGTCAACATTTAAATGAAAATCCTTTCGTCACAGACATAACAGTCTTTCTTAAAAACTTTGCTTTTGCGGGAACAGAACAATGAAACGTCACCATAATTTCTGAGCCTAGTGATGATAATTAATTTCGCGAACGACGGATAGTTTTTCTTGTCCGTTCGCTGTCAACAGTGTATGAAATAACAACTACGTCATTGTGTTAAACGTTCTTAAAGGACTAGTAACTAAAGTGTTGCAGACGACACGAACACACGTTTGAGAATGCGACAGTTTCATTCACAATTTATCACAAAATAATGAATTAAAATACAAACCTTCCGCGTCTGGCTACTTGATGTACAACCAGTGTTTTACTCCAGAGTTGTTGTTTTTATAATGATTCACTGGTTTAGTTTTCCTGTATGCGGAATGTTTGCAGACGTATGTTTGTCATAATTCATATGGTTTTTTGTTTATGTAATTTTTTTGTATATTCTTATTATTATTATTATTTTATTATTACCATTTATTTGTTTAGACAACATTATAAACTCCAGATACATTATGCAATTTGACCTGTACTTTTCTTATTCTTCTTTTGCCCCCTTGTTTATTTAACAATATTAAGAGCATTCTACTCGATGAACTACCATGTTACTGTCAGTAAAGAACATGATTATCTTTTATAGTGAACAAAACTATTTTTTTTTATTTTATTATTTTGTAACAGTTGTTTTATCCGAAAAAGTATTTATCTATGATTCGTCCTTCTGTTTGTCTAGTTTGAATATCCTCTAGATTTTTTATAAGAGTGATTTGAATATTTGATAAGAAATGCATTACATGCTAATTTACATATATACATGCATGCGCGCATACATACATACATACATACATACATACATACATACATACATACATACATACATACATACATACATACATACATACATTGTTTCTGTTAAAATAAATTTGTATTATAGTTTTGTTTTGTTTACATCTTTATCACCCCATTCTTGTCCAGATCATAAAAGGATATAAAGGAAATCCATGCATCATTAAATAAAAATTATGGCCATTCAAATGCTTAAAAAGCCTTCAGTGCAGATTCAGGCATCCATTACTTGAGTAATAAGCTTTTTTGCTCTAAGTGTATAAAGGCTTGCTTTTTTTTATAAAATTCCCGCAATTACTTGATGAACCATGATCACAATTTTACAATAAGACATGAAAAATGAGAGCTTCTTCTTTTAAGTAAGAATAGTCTATGTTTTCAATGTTGCAAAAAGCCAGAGTTTATAAATTAAGTGTAAGTTGTAAAAGAACATTGACGGTTCAGATACGTACAAACGAGGACTGTTTAACCGGGGACGAGTCGTGATGAGAAATGTAAAGTGCAACGTGTGAGGTTGAAATGGGAGACATGGAGTCAAATATAGATATTAATTAGATGTAGGGACCGCTGAAAAGGTTTTGTTGGATTATAATTGTGTTAATGCTGTGGCAAAACTCGCGAGTGGAGTGCATGGTTGAACAGATAATTTCAGTAAATAGGATATACAGTGTAAAAAAGCCATAATGCTTTCCTTTAGGTGATAATATATCAATGAAAATGAAAATGTGCATTACATTACATCACATTAAATTTATATAACCGTGTATTAATTTTGTTTATCTATCTATATACACTTTAACATATGCTGTTTATAAAATAATTGTTGAAAAGGAAATATAGAAATTGTAATCCCATTTCACGGAATGGAGAATATAAAGGAATCACGCTCGTCCCGTCTTAACTCACATCTCATTAAGACAATGTTATATAGGAATCACGCTCGTCCCGTCTTACACTCACATCTCATGAAGACAATGATTATAGGAATCACGCATGTCACGTCTTAACTCACATTTCATGAAGACAATGATATATAGGAATCACGCTCGTCCCGTCTTACACTCTCATCTCATGAAGACAATGATATATAAGAATCACGCATGTCCCGTCATACACTCACATCTCATGAAGACAATGATATATAGGAATCACGCATGTCCCGTCATACACTCACATCTCATGAAGACAATGATATATAGGAATCACGCATGTCCCGTCATACACTCACATCTCATGAAGACAATGATATATAGGAATCACGCATGTCCCGTCTTACACTCTCATCTCATGAAAACAATGATATATAAGAATCACGCATGTCCCGTCATACACTCACATCTCATGAAGACAATGATATATAGGAATCACGCATGACCCGTCATACACTCACATCATATGAAGACAATGATATATTGGAAGCACGCGTGTCCCGTCATACACTCACATCTCATGAAGACAATGATATATAGGAATCACGCATGTCCCGTCATACACTCACATCTCATGAAGACAATGATATATAGGAATAACGCATGTCCCGTCTTAACTCACATCTCATGAAGACAATGATGTATAGGAATCACGCATGTCCCGTCATACACTCACATCTCATGAAGACAATGATATTTAGGAATCACGCATGTCCCGTCTTACACTCACATCTCATGAAGACAATGATATATAGGAATCACGCTCGTCCCGTCTTACACTCACATCTCATGAAGACAATGATATATAGGAAGCACGCATGTCCCGTCATACACTCACATCTCATGAAGGCAATGATTTATAGGAATCACGCTCGACCCGTCATACACTCACATCTCATGAAGACAATGATATATAGGAATCACGCATGTCCCGTCATACACTCACATCTCATGAAGACAATGATATATAGGAATCACGCATGTCCCGTCTTACACTCACATCTCATGAAGACAATGATATATAGGAAGCACGCATGTCCCGTCATACACTCACATCTCATGAAGGCAATGATTTATAGGAATCACGCTCGACCCGTCATACACTCACATCTCATGAAGACAATGATATATAGGAATCACGCATATCCCGTCATACACTCACATGTCATGAAGACAATGATATATAGGAATCACGCTCGTCCCGTCTTACACTCACATCTCATGAAGACAATGATATATAGGAATCACGCATTTCCCGTCATACATTCACATTTCATGAAGACAATGATATATAGGAATCACGCATGTCCCGTCATACACTCACATCTCATGAAGACAATGATGTATAGGAATCACGCATGTCCCGTCATTCACTCACATCTCATGAAGACAATGATGTATAGGAATCACGCATGTCCCGTCATACACTCACATCTCATGAAGACAATGATATTTAGGAATCACGCATGTCCCGTCATACACTCACATCTCATGAAGACAATGATATATAGGAATCACGCATGTCCCGTCATACACTCACATCTCATGAAGACAATGATATATAGGAATCACGCATGTCCCGTCTTACACTCACATCTCATGAAGACAATGATATATAGGAATCACGCTCGTCCCGTCTTAACTCATATTTCATGAAGACAATGATATATAGGAATCACGCATGTCCCGTCTTACACTCACATCTCATGAAGACAATGATATATAGGAATCACGCTCGTCCCGTCATACACTCACATCTCATGAAGTCAATGATATGTAGGAATCACGCATGTCCCGTCTTACACTCACATTTCATGAAGACAATGATATATAGGAATCACGCATGTCCCGTCATACACTCACATCTCATGAAGTCAATGATATGTAGGAATCACGCATGTCCCGTCTTAACTCACATCTCATAAAGACAATGATATGTAGGAATCACGCATGTCCCGTCTTACACTCACATTTCATGAAGACAATGATATGTAGGAATCACGCATGTCCCGTCTTACACTCACATTTCATGAAGACAATATTATATAGGAATCACGCTCGTCCCGTCTTACACTCACATCTCATGAAGACAATGATATATAGGAATCACGCATGTCCCGTCTAACACTCACATCTCATGAAGACAATGATATATAGGAATCACGCATGTCCCGTCATACACTCACATCTCATGAAGTCAATGATATGTAGGAATCACGCATGTCCCGTCTTAACTCACATTTCATGAAGACAATGATATGTAGGAATCACGCATGTCCCGTCTTACACTCACATTTCATGAAGACAATGTTATGTAGGAATCACGCATGTCCCGTCTTACACTCACATTTCATGAAGACAATGTTATATAGGAATCACGCTCGTCCCGTCTTACACTCACATCTCATGAAGACAATGATATATAGGAATCACGCATGTCCGTCTTACACTCACATCTCATGAAGACAATGTTATGCGGGAATATTAATCGCCTTTAGTGATAGTTTTAGTTTTCTGTTCTCAAGATTATACGTGTGGGTGGTCACCAGAAGTCAAAACTTGACAGTAGAAAGGCAATTTACCTCCGTGTATCATACCGCAACGAATTTAAAACCAAGTGAATACAGACGTACGTAATACATTAAAAAACATTATTTTTTCCAAATGTATTGACACGTTTCATGTCCTGTGGAATTATTTTTTATCCTTGAGATGTCGGGTGCAGAGGTCTTGTCGCATGAGCGGACTGTCGCCCAGGTGCATAAGTCGAGCATTGTTCCACCGCTGCAGTTGGTGGAAGATAAACGAGTTTTTCAGTTCGATTTATCTGCATACTTATGGCAACCGTTAGTGGTGTAAACTGGGAGCAGGTTGTCGTGTCAAGTTATGTAACATTTAATGTGACATTTTCAGTTAGTGGCGGAACTGGTACGGAATGTCGTTCGGACAGGTAACATGGCTGTACAAAAGAATGACCTGAATGTCCTTCCACTCGTTAAGGTTGGACTGCTGCTTCGGATGAAATATCCATGTATGTCGATCTCTTTGGCCATTTTCAACGCCGGAGCTGTTTATATGAATGGCAATCACTGAGTCAATAACAACAAACGATTTAGTGAATCACAAAGGCATTCCGCAAAAATATCGAGAGATCATAATGCTGCACATGAAAATGTCCAGCTTCGTACCAAGGTACGAATAAAATTGGTGAAGATGATGCATTTGATAGTACCACTAATCATCGCAATATAACGCCAGTAAAAGAACGTATGACTTTCGGCATCGATCCTTAACTACGCAGTTGGTATGACGTCAGCTAGGAACAACCACCTGGGGCTTTGTCACGTTCATCCTCATTAATCCGTCATACCGGTAGATATCAGGATATTTTATTTATTTATGCACTCAATCGGTCTCCAAGTATGTTTCAATTTCCATCAAACAATTGCCTCTATTAATGTGTACATGTATATCATTTAGTTACCTTACCGGTGCATTTCAATGTATATAATTATCATTTCAGTGAGCATTGTTACACCGTATATAGTTCACGCCGTATACAGCTTACGCGTGAGCTGTATACGTCGACTATTTAACCGTATACTGCTTACATCGAATACAGCTTACCGTAAGCTATATACGTTATGCTACATATCGCCGTATTTAGCTAATTTCTTAAAGATGATGATAATGATCATCATCATTTTCGTCGTCAGCACCATCATCGTCATCAACACAGCGTTGCGAATTCATGTACAGGTGTCATAATTTTACCGTGAATTTAAAACGTTTTTAGGGGTTCGGTGGGTGGGATGGGTGATCAGTTCACTACATTTTTTGAAAGGATCATAATACTTTGACCGGTGGGTGCTATGACAAGGAAGTCTTTTTTATTTTTGAAGTGTAAAGACGGAGTCACTTTTCTTCGTTATACATATTTTGGGTATCAGCAAATTTCCGACTGTCATTTTATACACATTTTTGACCGTTGCGCTGATTTTATGTAATAGGCACGTGTTTAATTTTGAACGGTGGCCCCTTTTTTCTTGTCATTTCTGACGGAGACCGTTTTCAGAAACAAGAGCACCACCACAGAAGGATGGACGCGTGACTTTTCTCGGTGTTTGTTAAAAACGGCAAGATGCAGTTTCCTATGAAATTTGCCACAAATTTAAAAAATAAAAGAAATAAACTGCAGTATCACGCCGTAGACATGTGGCATGGTACCACATCAAGTCACATTATCCTATCACCGGGCCAAGCAGTCCTGGAACTACCTTGATATATATGCTGAGCGCCAAGCAGGGACCTACCAGTACAAATTTTAACGAGTTTGGTGTGTCGCGGTTGGGGATCGAACTCACGACCTCTCATTCCAGAGGTATACGCCACCGTGGGCGGTACTAAAAAAGATACCTTCATTAGAAAAAGTATTTTATTATAACTATCTTCATCATTTTTATCACTGCTGTTAATACTACGACTACAGTACTACAACTACTGTTACTGCTACAGTTACTGTACTAGATCTACTCCTACTACCATGTTACTTATCTACTGCCACGTGATACGGCAGTGCGGCAACACTTCATTAGTCTCATGTAGACGAAAGTCCCCTAATTATTTAAATAATGTAGATGGGACGTTTAAAATAATCCAAGCAAACAAACAAACTACTGCTACGTCGAAGATTATGATGGTGCTTATGTCGATTTTAAGTGTAATCATAATTACATTTAATACTGGTCACCCACCATGTGAGCTATACACGTTAAGATGACGGACCTACATCAAAAGTGTATGCCTATATCCAACGTATATAGCTCGCCGTAAGCTGTAAACGTCATCAACCGACGTTTGCTGCTCACATGTAAGCTATCTACGATGTCACAGAGCATATTATGTAAATTATGATTTAGTCTCCAGTTTCAGAACAATGTTTCATTCCCGTAGAAATAAACATTCATTCGTTAAAATCATTCAAATTGTGATTTTATTTTCTTTAAAATATCAATATGATGTTAGATCGCTCTATGTTTGAGCATCAGTCATTTTGTCAATTCTTTTCAATTTACATTATAATTAATCTATCATTATACATCTTTTTCATTGCTAGAAATTTGTCTGATCTCTCAGTTGCATCCTTTGGGCAAAGTTGGCTTATAATTTATATTTCAGACCAAATACAGTCACGTGACCTGTTTACACTTATCCAGATGATGAGATTATTAAGACTCTGTATATCTTATTACATAATTAACATGACAATGTCCATGCGATCAAATTAACATACCCCATCATAGTCCCTGTATTCCTCGTGGGGTGAGATGCTATCAAATTCAAAATATGTTATATGATACAAATATATTAAGCAAAATAAATAATCAATTCACTTGCTGGCGAACTGTTTTGGAACATGTTTGTAGATCTATTATCTCCTTTCTGGATTGATCTGATCTATCTTGAGACCGTTGTATTCAGGGCTACAAAAAAATTGTCATAAATTATTTTTCCTGGTGGAAATTTAAAAACATGATTATGGTGATATGCCAGTTTGATTCATTGTCTAGTAGTCAGCATTTTTACTGATTTTTTTTTTTTCTCTTTTTAATGATTTTTTTTTCGTATGACATTCATTCTTTTTGTCTAAAAAAAAAGATTTCATTTTTGATATGCTATGTATGTCCATTTTCTTCCATTTATCCTGCTATTGTCTATATATAAGCTGAATAAGGCCTTGCCAGATAAACTTAATATCTCCAGTCATTACGTCATGCATTACGTCTAGTCATTACGTCATACAGCCAGTATGAAAATGGTTGTATCGGGAAAAAAAAGGAATGAAACAATTTTAATAATCTAAAAATATGATAAAACTAGACAAAAGCAGAATAAATCGAATACATGGTTGATGTCGGGATGGGAGACAGTTTATCCGGTTCGCTGCGAAAGTGAATCTTGGCTCGCTATCGCTTTCTCGCTCACCGTATAAACCTTCTCCATCCCGACATCAACCATATATTCTCTATATGTCTTGATCACAGACAAACTCCTACTTTTATTATCAAAGAAATAACTATTATTAGCTCTGCCGATTTATTTTGATCGCCATAAAATATTTATTGTAATTTAAAGGATGTTCTTCGAGCTATTCAGTTTCCGTTCTATTTCTGTATCTGTTTATTGTACCAGTTTTAAGCTGTAACTGTATCGAACACTTGTATAATGGTTTTGAAAAAGTGCACGTATTTTAAATATTCTAGATATATGCATTTCCTTTATTGAAAAATATATGAAGCAAATATATAACAATAAATATTATAAAGTGAGTATGGTAATGAAAGAAAAGAATTTATTGTAAGTTATACACACGCGTGCATTTATGTATAATTGTTATAAATTTGATTTTATCTTTATAAACGAACTAACATTAGTTGGTTCCAAATAGAAAGAAAAAAATGTACAAGGAATGTAAACATATTTTCCGTTCGTCAACGTTTCTTTCTAAACTCTAGAGATAAAAACATTTTTTCGTTTTGAAACTTATCAAATACATATATATATACGAAGGATTGCTCTTTAAAGGCCAGGAGAGTGGTAGTGTGTACCTCGCTTTACACGATTGATTTCCGGGTTCGATATCCTGTGATAAGGTGATACCACTCTATCATGATATGCCATCACCTTTATGTAGCTCTATCATGTTGTTTTTGCTATTGGTGTTATTTTGTTGCTACTATGTTTGATTGTTTTCGTGTGTATGTGTGTTGTTGTTGTTGTTGTTGTTTTCTGGGTGTGTGTGGTGGGGGGGGGGGGTTCTGTCCGATTGTTGAAACACATTCGTATATAAATACGTATTTATTTATCTATTTTCTTCCTCCTTTTAACATTTACGAATTTATATTTGCAGACAGTCTTTTGGATGCAGGAAGCTGAGAACCAGTAATTGTCTTTGACCAGGAACAAAACGAGTGTTATTTGAATCCATTACTTCGTCCCTCAACTGGCCTGCGTGCACTCTTCCTTTGAATACAAACATAAATAAACAATTAAGCATTGCTTGCGTCAGAAGTTTAAGAGTAAGTTATCTTTTTTTTCGGATCTATGTAAATGTTTAGGACAACATAAAAACTCTATGTTCATCATCTGGTTTAAAGAGTCAGCCCTCACCAAATGCATTATCTAATCTTTATTTGAACTAGGCTCTATTTTAGTTCCATTTAATGACTGATTTATATGCTATGTTTTGTAACTATGTCTCCCCCGCTAAGCTGGTCACGTGACCTGATTATAATTATGAATGAAATACTTTTTGTATATTTTAGTTAAATGAGTACTAGTGTTAGTCTTTTATAATTATTTATTTTGACACATAAAGATTTTGTATCTATATATCACTGGTAATTCCATAACTGACACGCTAATTTCAAACACTCAACATGTCTTTGACAATTATGAATTAGAAATTGTATTATTTTCATTTAATTTTAACATAGAATTCCATCTATTACGCAATTTACAGTCAATGCAAACAACCGCTTAAGCCATAATAATTATACTGCTTCACAAACTTTGTTCGTAATGGTTGACCCGAAACAAGAACGATTTTGACGGGGTTTTTTTTGCAATCTTTCACTGGTATTCGTGCAATGTAAAAACTGCAGCCAAACATATTATTATTATGTCAGTTAGTAAATTTACTGCAGTTCACTTGAGCAGAGAAACAAAGTGTGTTCCAATTGAGTGTCAGGTGACTAAGCAAGAAATACATTCAGTTGTTAAAACCAACCAATTATTTCGGTCTGTTAGAACCTCATCATGCAAAGGGGTATATGCTTTTTAATTGTTACTGTCGTGCTTCTGGCGTAAATAAATAATTGAACATGTATCCATGCATACATTACACATAGGGGCACACTGAGTGAATACTAGCCATCAACCATTTTCTACTGTGTGATATATATTTATTATTAAATATTTGTATTGATTTATCGTTCCTCATCCTCGTCCTCATAAATGTACCATCATCTTCTGTTAACGTTTTTCAATTTAAATTATTGTTTACAGTCTACTATGGTAGTGGGTTCGAACTCCTCGGTAGAAATTGTTACGGTTCCGTCCATGGACTAGGCACTGGCTCAACCAAAGACCTCTCGAAAGCGATTTGGCTTGTACAATAAAATTATAAAATATATACATGTGTGTCTAACATACCGTTGCATACTGTAATAACTATACTTCTACTAAGTATTATGGCAATAAAACAATATTTTACAATACGTAGCAATCCTGCTAAGTCGACCGCCCCAACCTTACCTAGTATTAGTTAACTATTTTGGTGGGCGGAGGCGAAAAGCTCTGTTCTTGATTAGATGCCGCGGATTGTAATTCTAGCGCTGGGTATCGTGATTGATATGTAGTATAGATATACCCGTGATAACGCCCTCAGGCGGTTGTCGCCCAGTCAGATCAGGGTCCGGCCTGGACCGTCTATTGAGAAGAAGGCATCGATTATACGAAATTCGATTTTTTTTATTCGTAAAGAGATTGAACCGATTGTGTGGCTGATTTATCGGCGATCCAGATCAGCTGCTTAACAGATTGCCGTTTGATTATAGCCGTCTTGGTTTTCACGGTCAAATTATAATGAAATCAAAATAATGTACTTTAGGTCTGAAGTTTTTTAACATGATGCAGACAACTTTCCTTTTGAATCGGAATATGGCCACAGTAGGCTGGACACACGTGTTAGGACATGAAGAATGGCTTGTGTACTTTTGTTTCAATCAGAATTGTTTTGTTTCATGTTTGAATCTGTTGTAAATAGCATAAATACCATGACTTTGAACGAGTTTTACTTAGATATGTAAAACAATGTATATTATTTCAATTGTGATGTTTGCTTAAAACATTTGAATGAGTGAGATGTGCTCTGCTTATAAAAAAAAAACTGTCCCTATGATTAAGATACAGTGCGCCATTGTAAGGTCATGTACCGCTTACCATGTACTCAGAAAATATTAAAATTAATATGTATTTAAAGTTTGCAACGCATATCTTACTCATAGCTTTAAACGTACATTTTGAGTATAAAAACGTATATAATACACCTGGATGCATGGCCATAGCGTCCTTCCGCCATATTTAATAGGAGGATGTCATCTGGCATATGCACAATGTCCTTGCCAAGCCGGAATTTGTTGACTCCGGAAGTACACGAATAAAACAAAATCCGCAATTTAAAACTATTGACGATTAAGGATGTAAGATAGTACCTTCTGTGTATGACAACAAAAGCCATTGCATGGTAACAACATACCTACTGTTAATGTATATAAGATTGACTCTAATCAAATGAACAAAAGGGATTTAAGATGAATTGTGTAACTTCTCCGGGAATGACCACTCAACGCCATCATTTCAAATTAAAGACATCTTCACGGGGTTTATCAATTGTACAAACATTTCCTGTATTCTTTCTTTTAGGCGTATCTACAGCCACTTGACAAACAGTGGTGTTAGATTAGTGCTATTGACGGTCTTAATCCAAAAGCAACTGTTACTACTCCGTGCAACACAGACACTCTGTATGGGGACGTTCTTGTCTACGTCAGTTCAAATATTTACTTATTTACAAACGCATTAGGGTGCCCTCAAAACTGTATTGAATAATTCAGAGTTTATTTGTGTCTAATGGACTTCTTCAGCGATCTAAACCGGGGCATGATTCTTTCGCATCTACCAATTCTACCACAATTATGCTAAACAAATTACGGATCTAAATCTCCGCATTCTTGCAAAGGGAAAACAAACATGCTAGATAAGGTAATAAAGCTTAATGGGTAGCTTAACTTCTGTGTCCGTGTCCGCTTGGGAGGAGATCTTTGCAGCAATGGTCACTTGGTTTGTCCGGTACTGCTGGCATTGATGTGGTCAGTTAATAATGACCCACTCTCTTTGCTTTGGATTCCGTTCATAAATCCATAGGTAAATTGATAGCATTGTATACAAGTAAGTGATGAACAGGCGTGGGAGATCACAATTTTGTTTACAATTTTGTTCAGATAAACGTTCGCAATAGACATTCCGCTGTGGGGTTCCCACATTTATAGGTATTAAAATAAGGGTTTCTTTCTATAAAAATGCACTTTCTCGTGCGCAAGCCTTGTGAAAACACCGACCACAGCAATTTTATTTACTTGTTTCAGTTATACAGAGATTGTAGAGTACGTACATAAATATAGAATAAACTCTGGAAAGTATGTTTATTTATCTATATGTATCTTATGTATTAAGATTAAATACCAATAATAATTAGTAATTAACTTCTTTCATTGGACTAACATGTACATATTTACTTGACTTATCAAGGAGTTCACTTTTCTTTAAATACAAGTGTAACACAAATACATATACCGTAACGTTCATGATACATTAAAAGCAGTACGATGAGATAATAATTATTCATTACATTTGGTCTCGAAGATTAAAATGGATCTAATGCCAATCCTTGTGAAAATACAAACATGGGACGTGATTCCGCTATTTACCCGTGACAACGACACGGGTATCCTAACTGTCGGACAAACATATAAAGTTCCCTGTAAACAACTGAAGTGCGAACTAAGCAATAATATTGTTCAAACCGATCTCTGAAGCAAATATCAGAAGCCACAAGAAGCGACTTAGGAGAAATATGTGACGATATTTGATCTAATACCTTACTTACAGACGTCTGTGGTCAAAACAACCATCTGAAATTAAAGCATGCCGACAAAATTGCGTCGGTGAAAGAATAACATTTCTTTTTAAGATTAAATCGCTTCTAATGCGACTTATCGCGTGGTTTAGGCAAATATAAGCCATTCAAGGTTTTAGGATGATAGCAATCTGTTATTTTTCATTTTAAATATTGTTACCGCAGTTTCATCCAGGTTAATTTTAATTAAGACGTGAGTGCTTTGTGTCATAGTGCCCCGTGTCACCCAGAGTGCATGTTAACATAAGGCGGGGATAACTACTGAGCCGACTTATTTGTCTGTCCAATACTTACCAAACTGACCATATATCGACATGATCTACATCCAAAGGTTGTACATCTAATAATGACCAACATCTCATATGTATAATTTTTAACCGGGAATGCCATATATTATAATCTATATGTATTTTGGTATCTTTCGAAGAAATAAAGTGTCTCTCTTAGTGTTTGTTTGCTGGATTCTACATTCCACCGACAGTATTTCAGTCAGTCGGGGTCTCTCAGGCAGATATAGTGCTGCCTGATATACACACGCTGCATATATACAAGTGTTATTGTCCCACGAAAATTAATATCAGAGTAGAGCACATGCCGATCCAGTAAATACTTGTGTGAGAGGATCACCTTAAAAGATCATACAATTTCTCAACTTCTGTATTTTACACAATTCCCTTTCCCTGATGTTTTTATTTCTATATGATGAAAAGAAAAGACAATCTTCCAAATGACTGATATTTTAATTTCCATATGATGGAAAAAGGACAATATTCCAATATGTATTTTTATTATAAAAATCAGGAATGGTAGAACAGAAATGGTCTCACTGATTGTTTCACTCAAGTTAAGATCTTAAGTGTTTACACCTCCTGACGCTGTATCCACGAAACATCTACTTTATACTTTGGTAAACTTTAACAAATCCTTTTTTATCAAGTACTCATACCAAACATAAAGTAAAATAATAATGTCTACCATT
Source organism: Solen grandis (assembly GCA_021229015.1). Taxonomy (NCBI): domain Eukaryota; kingdom Metazoa; phylum Mollusca; class Bivalvia; order Adapedonta; family Solenidae; genus Solen; species Solen grandis. Next base: position 71,428,960 of record CM037777.1, read on the forward strand.
ATAGTTAGCAACATTTTGATACGATTAAACATATACTTATCTAAATCACAGATTTTTTACTGAGTGACATATTAAATTTAGGAGGTTCTAACATTTTCTCAACTCACTTACATTTGTAGGTCTCGTGCTCCTCAGCTTGTTTTCATAATGCAATATTTAAAGATACACGTGCCTTTTCTTTGAATATTTAAAATTGTAGGTATACACAATTTGAGATGTTCAATGTCATATTCTCAGAGCAATCTTCACATTAGAGAAAACTATCTTGAACTTTTGGTGGATTTGCAAAATATACGTTTTAAGTTAGCACTGTTTGAGTTTATTTAAATGTGTGTGTGTGTGTGTGTGTGTGTGTGTGTGTGAAATTTCACTTTTAAAGTCTGGATAAATTAAATACAAAATATACATTGTTGCAAGTCTATCTCGCATGTAAAACAAAAGATCGAACAAAACGAACATGATAAAAAATAAATGCGATTCAAGTCATTGCAAAAATATAATAAATAGGCGCATATATCAAATGCAAACGTTAATTGGACAATAATGTGTTTAGAATTTTACATTCATAGGCGTTCTCAATCAGTTGACTTTAAGTGATCGATATTCATTAAATACTATCTAATTTGTGTCCGTGGCATTTTGTATTCATACGTCTCTCAACTTGATATTAAACGGGTATCAAAATTTTCTTCATTCACTCGAGTAATCTAAATATGCAAATTTGTGCCGCATAGGGACAAATATCCATATATTATGCGACATGATCATTACATAGACAGCGTTGAATCAAAAGGTGGCGATATTTTCGATCAGGCAGTCTGTTAACGGCACATTCATTGTCGACAAAGGCTCAGGGATGATCGATGCCTGGCTATTATTCCGACGATCATTTGTGCCTATAGCCCTTCTCATATTTCTCTGAATACCTATCATTTTTGCCTATCACGGAGGGTCTTCGACACATTCATTTATTTAAAGCTGCAGCACACAAAACCTGTTTACATGTATTATTTCGCGGGCCGGCTCGAATAACAGCCGAAAAATAATGCGGATCAATATGATATTGTAAAATGTCCATAACTTTTATCTGTCGCGGTTATACACATTTCAAGGGAAGAGATCTCCCCTAATTTGACACTAATTGAACTAAGTAGTCTGTCATATATTGCATGTCATCCTGACAAAAATGACTTCAACTGCGGTTTTGAGGGAAGCATTATTATCGGTAATGTTCCTGAATCAAAACCTGTTTACATGAGCAGAATGAATGAATGAGTGTGGGTGTTAAATTATTAAGAACCTGTTCTGCTTATGCAGCGAGTTTATTTTTTTTATTACTTTTCTCGGGGTATTTACATACATACACTTTGCGATATTTTACACGACTTGGCCTTATAATAAACGGTCCCTTATTTGACTTGACTATTTGAATTTACCTTCGCTTTGACAGTATTTCAGTCATATAGCGACGTCCAGCTAATGATAGGTGGAGGAAGACCCCGAATGCACGGAGACATCCGGGTCGAACCATCGACCTACCGCAAGCAACTAGAAGGCTTCCTCACATGAAAATCCGAATGACCCTGTCGGGATTCGAACCCACGAGGTGAGGGGCTGAGAGGCCCCGCTCCCTAATTTTCGGGTACTGGCCGTAGACGGATTTCCGAACTTCTACGCTGGTTTTCGTGGATAATTACGATCCATGCTATTTGTTCTTAATAATAATATGATTTGCAATGTTTCATACTGAATAAGTCTCGATGGCCTAGTGGTAATTTCAACGAAAGTTGCAGATTCGAATCCTTGATGCAGGCAAATTTTTTCATAGTTTGCAGTGTGGATGATTCAATGTATGGATTGTTGATTTTCTGGTGTTTATTTCATTAATTTTCTATTTTCTTTTTCATAACTTTGGTAACTATTCAATACATGTATTTCAATAGCAAAGCATATACAGCAACCTTGCTGTTTTCCGGAAAATCTCGTAAACGCCAGAAAATCTTGGATTTTTTTTGTTTGTAATTGTTTCGAAAATTTCTTACAATAAATATTTATTCCTATATATTCAGTCGAAAATTGAGAAACCACCTATTGCATTAAACAATAAATCGATAAAATTGTGTTATGTGTGATGTGCATGTACATTATATAAACATAGGGACCAAATTTTATTTAGAAAATTAACCGAAAATATATATACTGAACGAAAAAAGAAACGCAGGGAGAACTTTCTGGGTCTATAACTTGCTCTATAGAATAGTTCAAGTCGGTTAAACAATCAATCTTTAATCAACAAATTATCCAAATTTTATTAGATTCTTATCATGAATTCACAAGAAATTGAAGCATTTTTATGGTACCCCTTAAAGCGGCCAGTCGAGTGGGTTAATGTTATGGAACATGACGCCGGACATTGTCATGCTGTAGGATTACAACAGGGCGAAGAATTGCATCCCTTTATCTTCCCACAGCGGTACCATGATAGCAAATGGTTAGATTTAATTTTAAATTGTGGAAATTGTGTATGTCCCAAGAGTATTGAGTGGTATTGCACGATGTGTTGAACAACAAATTATCATTAAACTGGACATGATTTTTTTTAATTTTTCACCCTTTTTCAGTCGGGTACGGTTCATCATTTAGATACCCCGTTAATTACACAGAGACCTTGAAAGTTGTATAACCGATTTCCATTATTTTACGCCAAAACGTTTAATAATGGTTTTACATTTATGTACATTGCGTTTCTCTTTTGGTTGAGTATATATAGTCAGAACTAGATTCGACCCCACAGCCTTCGGCTTCGATCTCTAGCACATTATCATTAAGGCTAGCGGGGCATGTTAGTTAGTTAGAACTTCTAAATAATACATATACGATATACGTGCTGTACCATACTTTAAAGTCAGTTTGTTTTACTTCGGGAACCAACAATTGCCGAAGACTAAACTATCAGTGAAGGTGATGAAAAACTCCGCCATGCGTTTTTTTTTTTTTTTTTTTTTTTTTTTTTTTTTTTGTAAAACAAAAGTTGTTACGGACGGACGGACATCCGACAAACACACATACTCCTTTACACCTTCTCACAGAATGTTTGGTGTCTCATGTTAATATCGCCAATATATCAGGCAATATTGAATTATCAATATTTAGATTTGGCTAGAAATGACAATGCAGTAAATTGGATCTCAAAAATTGATTTTTATTGCAACAATCAGGTTTCAGTGATGTATGGGAACACCCGAACTCTATTTATATATCAATGTTTGTACCTTTATTTAGGAGAAGGTTATAAGACATCTATATATCAAATTGGAGGGTGCAATGGAAAGTTGTTCATCTTTATATAGAAATATCAAGAATATTTATGAAATGTCAGATTATATATATATAAATTGAGAAATGCTAAACATAGAAATGTTTTAGCTTAGTTGCGCCTTTCATCACATAGATTAAACATAGAATTAGGTAGACATAAATATATAGAACACAGAATAGGAAATGTACGCACTGCGATTTAAATGATATCGAAGATGAATTTCATTTTGTAATTAAATGTCCATTATATATCGCAATTCGTAATTTATACATTCCTAGATTTTATACAACTAATCAAAGTATGGCAAAATTTCTTCTATTAATTCAAACGAATAATAAGTCCGTGTTTAAGAATTTGGCTCTATATTATTTGGAAGTTCTCAGTACTAGAGACCGGGGAACAACGTAATAGGGAAATCTGCACGATGATTATGAAAGTTTAGATCTTAGATGCTATCCGTCAGTGTGTGTGTGTGTGTGTGTGTGTGTGTGTGATTATATATGTCATTTAAAGAACTCCAGGCTACTGTGTGTGTGTGTGTGTGTGTGTGTGTGATTATATATGTCATTTAAAGAACTCCAGGCTACCACATAAAAAGCAGTATATAGCTACTTTTATATATAGATGTGTGTACGTTTAAGTATGTGTATTTAAGCAATTATATTCGTATGTATTTTGGCTATATGTATTAAAGACAAAATAGTAAAATATCATCAGTTGCTTTGAATTATATTGATCTGTTTAATGTAATTTATTTCAGTTTTTTTTCTTCGTCTCTTTGTTATTTATTATATTTATATCTGTGATGTATGACGATGAGCTTATAAATGCTTAAGTCTAAATAAAATTTCTGTTCTGTTCTGTTAATATTGCCAGTAGACAAACCGGTCTGCATTTGATATTTTGCATTGATGGAATAGATAAATCTGAATACATTGTTTATAAATGCCCTAATTGTATTTCTACCCGTTGATACATTATTCTAACTAAATTCTAACTAACTTTAGAAAACCAGGTAAAGTGGTAAGAAACGATAAATAATATTGGTAGTTTTGCCAATAAAATATGCGTTACATGATCATGCTTAACTTGCAAGCCTAATTGACATGACAGAACATTATTTATATATCCTTGCATCTACGGGTATCTCCAACATAATCGAACTCCCGCTCAAGTTTCATAACATGAGCATGTAGAGTATCTTAATACGTGTTGACTGCTCGGCCCGATTAGTATCACCGACCGACCATTCAGGGCAGATAACTCCACGCCCAATTAACCTGACGATGTTTACATTGTTGTTTTTTTTTTTCTGACGACGTAGCCTTTAAACGTATTTCACGCCTAATTAGTTGTTGCACATTTGTTTGTTTTGTTTATTCTCGGCTTCATGTAATAACAATCATGAGACTCAACGGTAAATTCTTTTGTCCAGGCCAAATACAGTTTGGTCGTCTTCATGGATAAACAATGTTAAAACTCGACGAGTTTCTGAATAGCAAACCTATAAACATGCATTGAGAGGATTTTAAAAAAAATGTCATTCATTACACAAACCAACAGCTAATGCCGAAAAAATGCTAAAATCTCGCCCATTTAAGGCGCCGACGGTCTGTATTGTAAAGATTACTTCCGTGTTGTATATACTGAGTTTAAACATTTTAAAATTGCATTTTGATTTTCATTTTGTTTTAGACTTTGATACTGAATATATTTTTTGATTTACCTAATATTTTGAATGACCATCTTCAAATATTCAGGGAACTTCATGCATTTGAATTGATTTCCTTTTTTCTTGTTTAGATGAAGGTGTCAAAGAGACCTATCTCTTTTTCAGAAATCTGCAAGCCGGTTTTATTTTAACTTATTGACACATTTTAAAAAAAAACACTACCCGATATATTCTCCTGGGTGTCTGACAGCAAGCAACATTGCAATCGTCAACCATTCAACAACCGACAAACTGACAAAGCTCCAACCACTGGGTCTCGAACATTCGTACTTTTGCACTGGCTGCGAATCCTTTAATTATTAAATGGCTACCGAATCAGTATAATTGTTCAATGCTAATATCAACTTTTGTAGTATCAATATATGACGCTGTGTAACCAATATTACTTTTTCATCACACTCAATGTTTTATCAGGTGTTGTAATGGCCGAAATACGAAAAAGTGTTTCCCATACTTCTGTCTATGAACGAGTGGATTATTGAACTCTATATCTCTTGTCTGTATTTCATCTAAAGATATTTTTATTAATTTAGTTTACGCTTAATTGATAAAAGTTTCTATAAATAGTCTTGGGTATTTCCTATCTTGTTCCTGGTACTGAACGATAGGGGGGGGGGGGGGGGGGGTCATGAGTTCAACTAAGCGCATTTTGCCTTTTATAGGTACTACCAATGGAACAAGGAAGTTCATACAGTTTTGAAGGGCTATTACAATAATATTGGCTTAAACATAGTAATATGAAATTCAGAGGGTATTTTCAATTCCCATTAATCTTTAATCACAGTTTATGTGTGTTGCACTAGACCGCTTGTCCTCAACCAAAGTTGTTCCCATTGTAAGGTTTGGTATGCACTGCCCATCCATCAGTTGGGTTAGTCATGAACATATTAGTCATTTATCTAACGGAACACCTGTCTTGTTAGAAGGCTATGTCGTTATAGGGCGGGCACCGATCAAACACCTACTTTCTGTCAGTTCAGCACTTCCTCCGCTACAAAAGGCCGTGTACGGAGTGTTCTCTTTGGTTCCAAACCCGCAAAAATGCGTGACAGCTTCCTGAAAGTCTTAGATATCATATATATTATGTCTGTCAAGGAAGTAACCCGTACAGGCAACAAAGGTGCAAAGGAAGACGACTAACAATTGAACTAAGATCAATACAGTTTTTACTCATACCACGGGTAAACAATGGCCTACATTAAACACATTGACAATAGGCCTCTTCTTCACCCGTGGGAGTGCTCCTCGCCTTCCTAACGGGCGTGTCCATGCTTCGTGGGTAAAGTCAAAAACAAATCACAAGGGACAATGAACTAAACGGTAAAACAATATCACGATAATGCATCTCCTTCCGGGTAATTGTAAAGTCTTGGCTGCTCCCACAGTATCAAGAAGCCAGATAATCTCCAACAAAAGTGGGCATGTATTCGATATTGTGCAAACGGTCTTACCCTTACGTAACATTGCAATAGATACCCTATATCGTTAATATTGTTTTATTGTAATCATGAGATGACAGGCATCGCATTTTTTTTTCTCTTCATAAAAGATGATAAAACCACGTACCAATGTAAATATCTCTAATATATCCTCTAAGTTGAATACTCATGGTATATTTATAAACCGTAAACCATTAAAATTAGGTTTGATTTTAAGTTGCATGTAATAAAGTTATATTTATCTCACTTTGAATTATATTACCAAAAATTGTAACAATGATCTCAAGGCCGACAAGAATAATTTCGTAACAATCAATAATCAATTTAATCTAAAACTGAAATAATAATGTAAATAAATATAACAGAAAAAAATCTAAATATCTTTTCCAACACAGCCTTTCGACTGGTTTGTTACCTCGCTGTTCTTTTTTTTATGTCTCTGTTCGTTTGGAGGTTTCCTCTACCTTAAATTGGCTGGGCGAAGGTAAGCCAATGAACAACGAAAAGGCAGTAAACAATGCATATAGGGCGAAACTGATAAGACTGACAACCTAAACTGAAAAGGTTAATACTAATAAAATACGTAAGTAAGTTCATTCATGAACAAACAAGCACGTGTCCTTCTTTCAAAACTCTACACCGACTAGCTAGTGATGCATTTAATTGTTATTCCACAAAGTACTGTTACCTCTAATTAATATAGGAAGGTTTGATCGTTGTGAACCTAGGGTATCAAAAGTGAATTATGATCAAGGGGTGATATGTCTTGAGAAATATTGACAACAATGGTTACCTGATAGGCACGAACTTTGACCTTGAAATCAAACAATTGTCTTTAATCTGACAACTTTCACACGAAATATATTTTAACAGCCAAAAGATTTGAACCGGTATAATTTACAGCAGTTATTCTATTCAGTCAGTAACTTAATCCCAAAACCAGTCTTAAGACGGTCCCCGAGCCGTGACGTAACATTTACGCCTTATTTGGAGATAGATTGATTACAGAATCGAGTTTGATTGAATCTAATTGTTTTGTCTCTATCTCAGTTACTGACACTTTAGCGATAAGTCTATGATTAGTCTGTGATAAGTTCTCCGATTAGAAGTCCATATTATCTTGCGGCATTTGAAAGCAGCAGTGAAAAGAAGGGAGCAATTGTGGAATACGAGGATCTTTTTGTTGATCTGCAAGATGATCTCCAACGGTGTCGCATTTCCTTAATGCGCCGTTCAAAAATACGACAAATTTTAGGAATGCCTCTAAATCATTTGAAACGAGGCCAAACTCCGATACAATAACCTCATACTTTCACCCAGGGCCTACCTATTAATTTAAATCTGTTATCTGCTACTTAGATAACTTCTAAAGACTTTCTAGTCGTTTTCTGTCTTTCTTATTGTCCTTTGCAATTCTCGTACTAACAAAGGATATACCTGCTCATTGAAAGAGAAATAACGCCTCTTATTGTGCCCCACACAAATGTTATTGTTTCCATCGGTAAATTTCAGATTGGCTCGCATGTCTTCTTGGACGTATATGTTTTTCAATGAGTCCATTTTATTCTTGTCAGTTTGGCTTGTTTTTACGTCGGTTATTGAATAACTAGTACATTCATTTCTTACCGAGTCTGATAATGGTGAGCCAAAATATTCTAAGCAAGTTATATTTCTTGATTCAATTATTCGTCGAACGAAACTAAAAATCCCAATGATGCATAAAGTTCGTTTGTATAAACCCAAGTATTGGGAAATATATAATATGCAATAATATAGCAATTATTGAGTGGCCCACTGTAACTACTGCAATTCATTACTGAGAAACTCACTGTAGTCACTGCAATTGATTAGTGAGCGGCTCACTGTAGAACCTCAATTTATTGCTAAGCGGCTCACTGTAGAAACTTCATTTATTACTGAGCGGTTCACTGCAGTAACTGTATTTATTACTGAGAGACTCACTCACTGTAGTAACTGTATTTATTATTGTGAGGCTCACTGTAGTAATTGTATTTATTATTAAAAGGCTCACTGTAGTAACTGTATTTATTATTGTGAGGCTCACTGTAGTAACTGTATTTATTATTGAACGGCTCACTGTAGTAACTGTATTTATTATTGAGAGGCTCACTGTAGTAACTGTATTTATTATTGAGCGGCTCACTGTAGTTACTGTATTTATTATTGTGAGGCTCACTGTAGTAACTGTATTTTTTATTGAAAGGCTCACTATAGTAACTGTATTTATTATTGAGCGGCTCACTGTAGTGACTGTATTTCTTATTGTGAGGCTCACTGTAGTAACTGTATTTATTATTGAGAGGCTCACTGTAGTAACTGTATTTATTATTGAGAGGCTCACTGTAGTAACTGTATTTATTATTGAGAGGCTCACTGTAGTAACTGTATTTATTATTGAGAAGCTCACAGTATTAAATTTTTTTATTATTGAGGGGCCCACTGTAGTAACTGAACTTATCATTGAGCGGCTCACTGTAGTAACTGTATTTGTCATTGAGCGGCTCACTGTAGTAACTGTATTTATTATTGAGCGGCTCACTGTAGTAACTGAATTTATTATTGAGAGGCTCACAGTAGTAACTGTATTTATTATTGAGAGGCTTACTGTAGTAACTGTATTTATTATTGAGCGGCTCACTGTACTATCTGAATTTATTATTGAGAGGCTCACTGTAGTAACTGTATTTATTATTGAGAGGCTCACTGTAGTAACTGAATTTATTATTGAGAGGCTCACAGTAGTAACTGTATTTATTATTGAGAGGCTCACTGTAGTAACTGAATTTATTATTGAGAGGCTCACAGTAGTAATTGTATTTATTATTGAGAGGCTTACTGTAGTAACTGTATTTATTATTGAGAAGCTCACTGTAGTATCTGTATTTATTATTGAGAGGCTCACTGTAGTAACTGAATTTATTATTGAGAGGCTCACAGTAGTAATTGTATTTATTATTGAGAGGCTCACTGTAGTATCTGAATTTATTATTGAGAGGCTCACTGTAGTATCTGTATTTATTATTGAGAGGCTCACTGTAGTAACTGTATTTATTATTGAGAGGCTCACTGTAGTAATCTGTATTTATTATTGAGAGGCTCACTGTAGTAACTGAATTTATTATTGAGAGGCTCACAGTAGTAATTGTATTTATTATTGAGAGGCTTACTGTAGTAACTGTATTTATTATTGAGAGGCTCACTGTAGTAACTGTATTTATTAATTGAGAGGCTCACGTAACTGTATTTATTATTGAGAGGCTCACAGTAGTAACTGTATTTATTATTGAGAGGCTCACTGTAGTAACTGTATTTATTATTGAGAGGCTCACTGTAGTAATTGTATTTATTATTGAGAGGCTCACTGTAGTAACTGTATTTATTATTGAGAGGCTCACTGTAGTAACTGTATTTATTATTGAGAGGCTCACTGTAGTAACTGTATTTATTATTGAGAGGCTCACTGTAGTAACTGTATTTATTATTGAGCGGCTCACTGTAGTAACTGTATTTATTATTGAGAGGCTCACTGTAGTAACTGTATTTATTATTGAGAGGCTCACTGTAGTAACTGTATTTATTATTGAGAGGCTCACTGTAGTAACTGTATTTATTATTGAGAGGCTCACTGTAGTATCTGTATTTATTATTGAGAGGCTCACTGTAGTATCTGTATTTATTATTGAGAGGCTCACTGTAGTAACTGCATTTATCATTGAGCGGCTCACTGTAGTATCTGTATTTATTACTGAGAGGCTCACTGTAGTAATTGTATTTATTACTGAGAGGCTCACTGTAGTAACTGTATTTATTACTGAGAGGCTCACTGTAGTAAATGTAGTTATTATTGAGAGGCTCACCGTAGTATCTGTATTTATTATTGAGCGGCTCACTGTAGTAATTGTATGTATTATTGAGAGGCTCACTGTAATTACTGCATATTTAGCGAGTGGCCCTTGTAGCAACTGCATTTATTAGTGAGCGGCTCACTGTAGTAACTGCATTTACTGTCTTCACAAAATTGTGCTGCCAAACATAATCCACATAAAGAATGCAAAATAATCTGAAAATAAACTGCAACAATTTTGCAATTACATGATCGTTGTCAGTTCATGACATCGACGAACAAATATAAACGTATTAGACAATGCAATAATTTCAATGACAACCAGCCAAATCTGATAAGGATAGTTACCATTGTTCGTGGAATTGCTTTATCAAATTCTGTCAATCGTCTTATCAAAAGATCTGTATCTACATCAGACATGTCTACAGGAGAATCAGCAGGGATAGTGGTTATGACATCCTGCACACGCCTTTTTTTTTCTTTTTTTTTATTTGCTGTTTTTGTTGTTGTTTCTCTCTTTCTAACCCCCGATTTCCTTCAAATATGTTCATTTGTATTCCAAATAAACGGAGAAAATAGATTGCCATGATTGAGTGGATCTTATCACAAGGTCACTACTAGGTTGGAGGTGTGTCCATGACAGGTCAAACTGACACAGGTTATGTCAGAATGGGTTTAATGGCTCGCACGATGACAATGTTGACATCGGAGTTTTCCATTATTTAACAGATAAATGTATGAAGAAATCGCTACTTTCTCATTCACTTGTTCTGCTTTCAAGCGGCATTCAAACAGAACAGATATTTTATGTATGTCTCACTCTTGTACATGTTATTACATACTCATATTAATAAAGGTAAATATAATAAAAGTAATAAAAAAGCATGCACAAAACCACTCAATACGAGTTATGATAGACATATAGAAATTAATAAAACTACAAGCATTAGCATATGGATCTCCGAAATACAATGATTAAATCATAAAACATAAAACATGTCGTGGTGGTACATCTTAAAACACAATGTATAAATTATTAGACATAGAATATTTAGGTCATGAGTTCCTAAAATCTATAATACATAACAAAACTTATCTATACAGAGTTTTTTTTTTGTGACTAGAATGTCATGACAAGCTTTGGCACTGTGTTTAACGATTTCATCATCTGAGAGGATATAACAAAACCTAGCATTATCATTATATAAGTCAAACTCTGGATTAATTGCTATTATTTTAGTAAACAAGTCCTGTCTGATATCTTTGTACAGTTGGCATTCTGTTAAAACATGAAATTCACTTTCCACTCTGTCTATACAATTAAAACAATATCTTTCAGAAGGTGACAACCCTTGATAACGACCCGTCTCTATTTTCAGAGGTGCTACACCGCATCTGAATTTTGCTAATGCACTTCTGTGATTTCTAGGTACAATATTATTAATAACATAGTGTTCAGTTTCATAAATATGTTTAAACAGTTTGTATGTCCTTAGTTTGTTCCATCCGCCCCTGTGGGGATATTGAGCACTAATACGTAGAGACCAGTCATTTTTATACTTCTTAAATATATCAACCACACATTTATCAATAATTAGTTTTCGATCTTTATTACTGTATATGTTATATATGTCCAGAGGCACTTTCGAATTAATTCTGTAGCACCAGTTTTTTGTTGCTTGCTTTCGGAAAAAAGCCCATTAAAACACGTTGTAGTTAAGTCTGTTTTGTCCATCTTATATAACCTAAACCAATGGGATAACACTGCCTTCCACTGTCTGGCTATCGGCAGTAGCCAGCCCTTGTCGTCGGTGACTCTTGCGTTTGGCGCGTATTTCCCGACTCCGAGGGAAAACCTGCATGCACGGTGATGAACAGCGTTTATTCAGGAGAATTCAATGGTTTTCCACACAGCGGCACCATAACTAATAGTTGACCAGACCATATTATCATAAAGTTGTGTATAAATTTCATAAGGCATCCCCCCCCCCCAACCCCCCAGTGCTTTAAATTTTGCAATTAAAAGACCCAGGGCTCTCGTTGCTGACTGAGCAACATGCTTAGCTGTGATGCTATAATCTAAGAAATCAGATAACACCAGGCCTTAATACCTATATTCTGTAACACGCTCGAGTACTTTGCCGTTACATGTAAAGATGTGGTTTGTTTTGCACACAGATTTGTTTCTAAAATGCATTATTTTGCTCTTATTAATATTAATTGACATATGATTTTTACTACACCATAATGATAGAGCGTCCAATAGTTGCTGTAAATCTTTTTCTGAATCGGCTATTAAAACTAAATCGTCTGCATAAAGTAGGTGGTTAATTTTCATATCATCCAAACGTATTCCTATGTGTGTATTGTTCAAAACAGTACTTAAATCATTCAATAAGAAATTAAACGATGTCGTGGATAGCAGACAACCCTGCTTCAAGCCCGTATTCTGGCTAAACCACTCTGTTCTATAACTGTTCACTTTAACAGCGCATTTCACATTATCATAAAGTGATTGAACCACATTATCATAAAGTGATTGAACAGCTTTTATGAATTTTCCGTTAACACTATTCGTAATATTCGAGTGAGACTCGGGTAGTGGTAGTCATTTCGTGATATTCGAGTGAGACTCGGGTAGTGGTAGTCATTTCGTGAAAACTGCATGGAACATGTCCATAATAGATAACAAAATGAACTAGGTAGTCAATAATAATAATAATAATCTTAACTAAAAAATGAATTCTTAACTACTTCTTTCATATTATTATTCGATAATTGCATTCTATTTGTTCATTTATTTGTGTATATATACACTATTAATTACAATTATACCAGGAGGAAGTCATGATTAAATTTAATAATTGAAAAACTTTAAAAGAGAATATATTCTCTCGATAATCTTAAGAAGATGCTAATTTTGTACAGATCAACACATATGTTGCTGATTCTGTGATACGAAATGTCGAAGATTGAACATCGGTAAAACATTTACTCAAATGAAATATTCGTCAGCTGTTACATTATCATAAAATAAAATAATATCATCTATGACATGTATCAAACATATATGTATGGCATCATACTTTTTATCAACGTTTGTAAGATCAAGCATTGCTATTCAATCATATGTAGCTGCAATGTCTAATCCTTTTTAAATGTTTTGATAACTATACATTACAGAAGAAAACTGTGTTTATTCCACAACTTTAGATTGTTCTGAGTGGACCAGATAAGATTGACAAAAATAATTGCTAAAATAACACTTGGCCCTCTGTTCAATTCTTATTATCAATCTCCAGCCGGTTTCCTAAGGTATATAATTCAATTTTGTTGGAAAATCCTTGTAGCAGAGTACAAATGACCTAAATCCTTACCTTAAATTAGCAGTTAAACCGGTGTCTCTCTTGCAATATTTAGTCTATGTGGCGGCACCCTCCGTACTGAAGTATACAGGTCTATGGCGCGTGTTCAGTCTGTATAAGAGCTAAAGTCTGCTCGAAGCCTTCAAATACACCAATATTGTGTAATTCAATGTGATTCTAAATCTTACCGCTTATTTTTTGTTATTATTATTTTTATTATTTTTTTCTGTTCAGAAAGAGAAACGTGGGCATATCTTATCTATCAAAGATAACTTTTATAACTCATACACAAGAAAAGAAATGGTCAACTGATTACTATTAATTTTAAAGCAGTTCATTCACATATGATCGACACTTTTCGACGTTGATAGGGATTTAAGTAATGGAGAGTGTATAGCGGTAGTAAAAGGTAAAGCGTCCCTCAACCGTACATTATATGCTCTGTAACCGCCTTTCAGACATACGGATACGGGGAAACAGACTATAATACACTGCAGATGTTTACAACGTGTAGCCCGCAGCGGGTCTCAGTGTGCCTTTAAGAGAAGTGTTTTGATAAAATCGCTATATATTTATCAAATAAACTGTTATTCAGTACAAATACTTTATTTTGTGAATACGAAGTATATATTTTTGCTAGTTGTCATCTATATAAAGAATTGTACGATTCATTTTCTCCCAAGTAAAGACATAAATCGTTAAAAAAATCATAGTGTCTTATCTTGTGTCAGCAACCGTAAGTAGGTCAAAATTGAGGTTAGACAGCTACGACGACAATGTCATAAGTTTATTCTCTATTTTTCCTCGTTAACGTTGGCGAAGTTATTTGTTTCCTGACAAATAAAACCTCAAGCTATTTTCGTAAATGCACACTTCGGGGAAATCGGTAAAAATAGAATATGGTATCCCTTGTGATAACACGTGACATGTGCCTGTTCCGGGTAGCCAATTCGTAAGTTCAGCATGTGGAGTGAGCGCATGCGCGAAGAGTGATTGTGTTCAATCATATGACGGAACGCGAAAATAGAATGTCTGAATATAGATTTAATAATTCAAAATACAAGTTCAATACCGTTCGTAACATTATTGTCTTCGATGGAGAAACCGAACGTTTTTACAATCACAGACGCTTGCATTTAGTGACCATGCGTCTGAAGATGCGTATTGATAGACGCTATACATACAGATAGTTGAAATCAAATTCTTAGCCAATGACCATCTGTGAACGAGCTGCTTTAAAGTAGATACATAATTAATTTTGCTGCAATAGTGCCCTTTCAGGCCGCCCCCCGTGAAGAGGAAGACAGACGAACATTGACATTTGTCATCTCTCAGTCCGTGTTCTATATCATGACGTGTCTCTAATGTCACACCGTCTGGTAGGTACGAGTAGGGTGCAAATAGAGTTGAATATTGCCAAAGGTATTGTAATATTTGTAGAAATGGAGATATTGAAGACGAATTTCATTTTGTATGTGTTTGTAATGCTTATAATAAAAAAAAAAAAATTTTGTAAATTTAGGTAAATTTATTAAACATGCTTTTACTTTACGTAATACCATTTTATCTGTCAATGAAACATAGATTGTGTATTTTTGTTCTGCACACCTCTCTCTCTCTTTGTATTTTATTTAGACAGTAGCATTATGTAAGCCGTGCGTTCATACCGAATACTTGAATTGACTAAAAAGATCTTATTTACGATACTATAATTTTTTCGTAATTATTTTGTTCTGTGATACTATTTTTTTCCAATTAAAAATGTATATTTATTTAGAACTTGAATATTTTTTGCTTAGTTGTTTGATACATGTACTCTCTCTCTCTCTCTCTCTTTCTCTCTCTCTCTTTATAGTTGCCATCGTAGACCATGGCATGTGACTTTTGTTGTTTTGTTGTTAAAATCATTGGATCATGTAACAAAAAACATGTATATGTTTACGTTACTAAATAAAATATTTGAATCTTGAATCTTGAACCGTTCAAAACATCCGTAGCTTTTGGTTCCATTCCAAGACAAGTCGACAGGCCGATTCACTCGACTTTGTATATTAAAGAAAACTTTTGAAGATCGGTTACACAGCGATTACTTTTGTTCTCAACAAACCTTACTGGAATGTAAAATTTGGTAGCATAGCACCAGATTATCTTGAATCAGACCAACTCAAACCAAATAGTTAGTGGACTTTAGCCTGAGCATGTGATATTATGTGTAGTCATGCTACTAGAATGATGAACTTATAAATTAGAATTTCAATCCTAATTCTCCTGCATTCATAAGTTTTAAATGTATTATGGTAACTTTTTACATGTGATAAACATACACCTAGATTTGTTTATTTCATGCCACCACTCCCCGCGAGTTCCTTTGCTCTACGTATCGCGTAAAATCTCGCGCTGTGAGCATTCATTAATAAATATTTAGATTACAAAGTGTCTGTATATTAGCTCATATTACAACCTTCAGTAAATTTAGCACCCTTTATAAAATAGGTCAAGAAATTATGACATCAACCCGTGTAAATTATAGAATGCATTAACAGTCTGTGTGCGATATCAAAAATTGAAAATCTGGAATGAAAATGGTAGAATCTTCTACAAATCAAAGCGCAGGACCACATCGTCAGTAACGTTGCTAGTCCGAGGAAGAAGGTCCAATGTATGCTTTATCCAACCAGTCAAGATCAGCAACTGTCTAGAGGGACACACGTAACAAGATCGGAAACCTTTATGACAACTATTTGGGATTCCATTAGGGCCCGTCAGCTCGGTGAGCCACATACTCGTTACTCGTACATACAGACCACGGAGTTGTGTGTGTGTGTGTGTGTGTGTGTGTGTGTGTGAACGAAAGGGTCTGATTTGAAGTCCCACCTTGGTTTATGGCGCTTTATCAGTATCAGTTTAAATATCTGAAGATGCACGCCACATAGCAGGGTGTGCAGATTATTCAAGTAATAGAGGGGATGCCAAGTAATATGAGCCATGTATCTGAAGGATTGATAGGGGTGCTTTGATGGGCATCTCGAAAAGCCGAACGTCTTTTTACTTTATTTTATTATTATTATTATCATGTTGTTGTTGTTGTTGTTAAACGTAGTAATAATACTTATAACTATATAATGTTATAAGTGTTTCAATTTCATATTTTATAATCAGTTCGTTTCGAAGAGAAACTAGTCGGAATGCGACGTCTATTCGACACTTCCTTCTCCCTGAATCCATCCTCGCCTGCCAGGATTAGTGTGTTTAAATTATCATCTATTTTTATCATTGTGTACGCAACAAAACACATTGTGACACTGAAAAATGATTGCGTCAAAATCCCGCACTTTCTTTCTTATATTTGTTTTCATTAATTTATGTTTAAAATAAAACTTCTTACTTTGCCTATATCACTCTGAGGTTGAAGAAATGCAAACAAGCAAATATCTCATTATTGCTTAGGCCTGTTACACATACATTACTTATCCGAGTATAAATCAAACATGCACGTGATTTTTTTCTTCAAATACGTTAAATGTATGTTCGCCATTCTTTAATCCCTCAAACCCGTGCTAGCACCTCTGCCAAGTAGCATCCTGGTGATAACACTATTTACCGGGTGTTAACTGTTCATATTTCTTATGCTATAAAATGAGATAGGTTCCGTTTCGCAGCATAAAGATTGTAATATGTATACCTTTATATGTTCGTCGAAATCGTTGAATGGCGGAATATCCAGAAAGAGTTCCTCCCATTTGAAACACTTTATCTATTTTAATCACGTGTGGAATTAACAATTTGGCAAGCGCAACCTGCTTGTACTGGGTGAATGAGACTGCAAATGGGCCTTGAATTGTATTAGAGGAAACCTGTGGCACCCTCTCACTCTGTGGTAATGAAATACGTGTTGATTCGAAATAAAATATTTTGGGGTGAGGGAAGTAGTATTTTTTTATCATTATGCATTTTTTATTTATTTATCTCTTTTCTATATTTAATTTTTATAATTATTATTATTACTTTAAACTGATCACTATAACGCGTTCAAAATTGCATTATGAATAACGACAATATTATTCGTATGGAAAATCTTCATGTGGTATCTACAAACATACATCGCCGGACTAGTGACACCGTTAACAGCATCATCTGCGTTATTGAAATGAATCATAAGGAAAACGTTTACCAAGATCTTGCCAACTTCCTCATTACTACAGCAGTCTCTTTAGATCGGGACAATCCAACAGATGTCTCTAACCAACCTTACTTTGAGATATAAAAATTGGGTCTATGAAGTGCTATTCTAGGGCCGGATGCACCATTATTAGTAGTATTATCAACTGCCGTATAAAACTTCAAACAAGACAACTTATATGTTTTAATATATCTTCAAATATAAAAATTGACATTTTGACAAAATATTAAGAAGAAATGCAGTCGATCAGATCTACGCCATTTTTTCCCTTTCAGTGAAATAAAATACTTTTTTCAAAACAGTCTATAACTTTAAAGTATATATATACAGACAAATGACAAACATTTATTTCGATTTCTGTTAATGTGTATTTATTTCATATTCTGTCGTCCAACTAATTAACACAAAATCTCTGCTGAACCTACAAAAAGGGGGATAAATGTAAAATTAAATGTTTTTTCCGGATTTTATAAGTACATCGAAAAATGGTTGCACATTCTAATATCTGTTAATTTAAAGCTCATTTTCGTTTATTTCTAATTCTTTGAGTTTATTGCATCTACTTGACCACCGCACCATATGTTCTAGACGACAATCATAACCACCCATATGTTAATTAATATGTCGACATTCTTTACCGTCTGTGGCCCGGCTTTATAATCAGGTCTGGCGCTTATTTGCGATTTGCAATTGTATAAACGGATACAGACACGTTTCTTTCACTGACGTGCCTTATAATAGTGTCAATTTCATCCCCAATGGGACAAAGCTTGCGGTTTCGCGCCTGCTTTCTGATAGTCGCGTGGCTCCCTATTACTTTACGACTTGTCGTAAGACGTACGCTTCAAATGAGGTGCAAATGGAAGAAACAGGTAATTACCTTCTATTGAAGAAAAACTGATAAGCATTTATCTACCGGGCGGGGAAAGTGCCGTGCTTGGATTGAGTGCCAAGTCAGATGAATGAGGAAATGTGCAGGCTGTGATGGTTGGTAAATTTCTCAGCACGTCCTGCTGTCATTCCCTCACTGCTAGTCTCTAATGTGTCATCAAGTATACGAAAACCTGTAGGATTGTGATAACAATTTGCTTTTTCGCTATATGTCGATGCCTAATCTATAACACAATTTTCAGCTATAAACTACTCCTTTAGATTCTTTTGAGATTTTGATAACAGGAACGTTGCGTCATGTCAGTTTCCTTTTAGATCTTTTCTTCTTGGAATTACAAAAAGACCACAAACAAGTCCACATAATTAAATCTAGAATCAAATGTAGGAATAAAAATGCATTTCATATACATCATTTTTCTATAAAAGTCAGGAACTACTTGCTTATCTGTAAATGTAATACATATCTTCATGAATCATTTTATAAAAATAGTCGGCAGATGGATTTTATTTCAAATGTTAAATATTCAGAATCATTCATGGTATAAGATGAAATAAACTCAGTCACCAAATATAATTTAAAACATGATACTGAATTACCGGACTATTTACGAAAATCTTTTTAACTAATTTGATATACAGTGTATTTGATATAGATCACAACAATTATTGTTGATATTGTAGTTCCGTAGAAAATATGGACAAAAGAAAATATATTTAAACGTTCAAGTCTACGATAAATTGTATGAGTAAATATGTTTTAAGCAGTGTGTGAGTAACGTGCACCAGTTAATTTGTGCCCAAATAATTCTGTTCCGTTATGTTATTGATAAATAAAAACCACAAGATAAGTAATGTTAAACAAGAGAGCCTGGGCGGTAGGCTAATCTTATTGAACTGCATTGTACAAGACCCTTCAAGCTCTTCGTATAAAATATTTACTTTTCAACGGTTATTCTGTTTAACCTCATGATATTTCAATTCAATTAAATTCAATCAGTTCAAATATTTTCTTTGGCAAAGTCAGCTTACATCTTCACACTGTTAATTGATATAGATTTTTTTTTCCTTATTCCCGTTTTATTTTCCGATGTCGATGTTATCATGCTTTTGTGTTCAGTGGAAGTTATACTTGTTGATGATAAGTGTTCTTGTAGTCAATAGGTTCTAGGTGAGACAGTAGAACAGTATTTTTATAAGTGTGTTTTTGTAGTCAATAGGTTCTAGGTGAGACAGTAGAACAGTATTTTTATAAGTGTGTTTTTGTAGTCAATAGGTTCTAGGTGAGACAGTGGAACAGTATTTTTATAAGTGTGTTCTTTTAGTCAATAGGTTCTAGGTGAGACAGTAGAACAGTATTTTTATAAGTGTGTTTTTGTAGTCAATAGGTTCTAGGTGAGACAGTAGAACAGTATTTTTATAAGTGAGTTTTTGTAGTCAATAGGTTCTAGGTGAGACAGTAGAACAGTATTTTTATAAGTGAGTTTTTGTAGTCAATAGGTTCTAGGTGAGACAGTAGAACAGTATTTTTATAAGTGTGTTTTTGTAGTCAATAGGTTCTAGGTGAGACAGTAGGACAGTATTTTTATAAGTGTGTTTTTGTAGTCAATAGGTTCTAGGTGAGACAGTAGAACAGTATTTTTATAAGTGAGTTTTTGTAGTCAATAGGTTCTAGGTGAGACAGTAGAACAGTATTTTTATAAGTGTGTTTTTGTAGTCAATAGGTTCTAGGTGAGATAGTAGAACAGTATTTTTTCTTACTCTGATGTATACCTATCCTTTCATCGGAGCACGATGAAAACTGCACACGGTGAGGGGAAGCACTGTTTCCGGGAACCTGAATTAAAAACAACAGCAATTGAAGAAATCAAACTGATTTCTACATCTTGATACGGAGCGTAGGAGTACACAAGTCGAACTACTTTTCATGTCGTATTTTTAACCAAATTACCAGGACGGTGTGTAAGTCCCGCGCGGGAGGGGGTGCTTTCTACATCAGCAGGGACTGTCTAGTCTAGGCTGACAATCGCCTGGAAATCTGGCAAGTTCGCCCGGTGTCTGGGCCACACGAGTTGCAATTTATTAAATGGAGAAAATATCTGATTTAGTGTCAATGATGCGACTTATGAGAATTATAATAAAAAGACATTTTAATTCATTTTAAGCATATTTATTTTCCATTAAACACTGCACCCAATGCAAAATTCAGATTGAGTCCCCCCTTACAAGATTCACTCAGAACACTCATTCATTGCCCCAGTGTCTAGATTTAACCTCTTGTCCAGGGTGTCGCAGCGTTCATCTTAGGAACTGGGTGATGTCACCAGCAGAAGGTGCCAGTTCGAACCCCGCCAATCAGGAGGGACGAGGAGAATTTTTACAGGTGTTAATCGAACAAGTATCTCTCTCTCTCTCTCTCTTCTCGGTGAATGTAAACGATATCCATAATGTAGCAAACAGTAATAGGTTATGATTCTTTTTGTACAGCTATATTTCATTTGACTAACTGCATGCTTCTTTTATTTAACGGTAGTCGTATTACCTAAATTGATACTTCATTTTCTCTTCCATGTCGTTAGATTATTTAGATTCTCATACTGTCTTAAAACATACCGCAATGGAAAATAAAATACGATCGACCATAGTACAAATGTATCTCAAGGTACCAACAGTACTTTGATTCTCAGTTGGGAAGCAGGCGTAAAAGCTACAAAACGATTTTAATGACTACATGTAAAATGCAACAATCCATATGATTCCATTTTGTGGACAAGGATTTAGAAATCAATTACTCACACATAATAAAGTTGTCTGATAATTGTCGAATCTAAAAATAATAATCTTATAATGTCTCAACAGCAGTTCGCGTTTGGTATGCTTTCCGACCAAGAGCAACCAAATGTTTAAACTTGTTGATTTACTCAGATGTGATGAAATCAGTAGAAAAGATGTATGACTTAAATAAACAGAATTGTGTATCAATAAAATATTGGTGCTTCAAACAAGACAATATGTTAAGGGAAAAACATGCCTTTTCAGTAAAATGTGTTTTATCATATAGCGGTGTAATAAAATTCACATTTTAATTTTCAAATATCAAATCAACTTGTGCGGATTGAACACTTTGAGCTGGTCAAGTCACTTGGCGAAGAAGAACAAGTAGTTTGTAAGTGAAAACCATTTTGGAGTTTCTTGACTAGTCTACAATGTGTGTCCAACGTATTGAGTGAGACCAAATTAGACTGCATGCAGTTGTTGATATAAATATAACTATGTTTATCACCAGGTTAGTGGGTAATCTGACAACGAAATAAATTCAAATTCAATTCCATTACCATATGATATTGATTATTATGTTGTAATATTTATCATCAAGCTGTGATAAAATTTGTAAGAGATTAGTTTTCAATTTACCCAAAATGTTTAATCGTAATTTGGTTAAGACTATCCTATTTTTACCTTACGGCAGAAGCCGGGAGCGGTGGATCGGATTGTATGTCTGGGAGTGCAGCAGGTATATCGCCTCGTAGAACAGGTGTCTGGGATCACGGGACCCGCCAGTTATTTTTATGTTTAATAGTGTAACATACACAAAACACGGAGTTATGGAATCGATTTGTCTAGATTTTAGAACCCGAAGGAAGTTGCAAAATAAAAAAAACTACCAGGAGGCCCATTAGCGAGATAAGTGTCTCTAACCCCTCCCGACTACACCAGCACCCTCGTCGGTCTGACCTCACGCGGCGAGCATTTTTTCTTGACATAGAAATGAGACAAACGAAATGGACCCCAATCCGCTACAGTTTGTGGGGTTGAGTATGAGAGACTATTCATCTTTTGCAAACACATCCCAGACTTGTAGTTTGAAGCTGATACGTCGATCATGCTCCTGTTATATACAAGATAGGGTGATATAAGATTTTTTATTCTGATATTTTTAAGAAGAACGTGCTGTGAGATGTTACACTAGCTATGTCTCTTGTTAAAGCTGCTGTGTGTCCAATCTGACTGTCAGAGGGTTTGGGTAGTTTCAAATGAAACAAAATGCAGTAATGATTCCAGGCTGAAAGGCGTGTACATTTTTCATTTTTGGTTTGAAGAATGTGTTAGTATAGTAACATCTATACACATAATCACCTGACTGAGACTGTACCAGTCGACAGTTACATAACTAATTAGTCTTGATTAAATGGTTTATCAAGGGTATTGGGTGTTTAATGAGGGAAAAACTGACAGTTAAATGTCGGCCTTTAGGTACAAGACTGTCAAACAGATTTTAATCCGAAGTAACGATTTAATGAAATTTTATGTCATTTATTTCAAAGCAGTTCAGTTTAAGATAAAAGTTATGTTGAAATATAGTGTTGGGTTGAATATGAAGATAGCTTATTTATTTTGCAAATTAAACTTGAAAAGATAAGCTGTAGTATGGTGCAGGTAAATAAACCAAACAACAGCAGCAAAGCTTGTAAGGTACAAGTTGTTGTTGTTGTTGTTGTTGTTGTTGTTGTTGTTGTTGTTGTTGTTGTTGTTGTTGTTGTTGTTGTTGTTGTTGTTGTTGTTGTTGTTGTTGTTGTTGTTGTTGTTCAGACCTGACTACACAATTTTTATATAACATGTTGCTCATATCGACACGTAGAACCATCAACAACTGAGAATAAAAAATAAATACATCAAAAAATAGACGTGACTGTATTTGATTTTCTGGTAGTTTGTGATTCTGAAACATTCAAGTTGCGGACAATAATTCTGACATAGGGTCCAAAATGAATGCTTTATTTCAGTTAATCAAGGGACTGAGAGCCTGCTGGCGAGACTACCACGCCGGTGTAACGAAGTAAAGTGACACCCATAGAATAATGACCCCCGGTCATTATTCTTCAGACAAAATGACCCCC
>CM037777.1:71452745-71502745 GCA_021229015.1 Solen grandis
ATTCAGCTAGAATAACGAAAGTTTAAAGACTTTGTTGTCAATACTTTAGCCAGGAGCAACTGAGACTGACTTGTTTCACAGCAGCAAGCCCTAGGTCATGGTTGGTATATGATGAAGCAATGAAGAAGACTACAAATAATCAAGTTATGGGTAATTATGCACACTGTATATACAAGTCACCAGACAGGTTTTCACCCATCTTGCACAAAACCTCTCAAAAAGAGATTTTTCACATTATTTTTTAAAAACATCTGGATCTCCCTTATTTAATGCTTGCATACATGGGTATATAAGGTCCAGGGCTGAATGGTCTGATCACAGCGGGGTCCGCCCGCAAAGCCGAGCAGGCAGACGGACCCTAATTAAGCAACGTTATCAGTCAGGTCTGATCACAGGTTAAGTCAGTTGGTGTCAGTTTATGAGGCACCTCATGTATCTGTCTCATGTAGACACATAGCCCCTGTACGACTGGAAATAATGTGCAGCTTGTTAGAACCAAGCAAACAGAATATTCTCATTTTATAGAAACACGAGTCTTATGTGAATCTGATGTAAATTATAATGCTGTACATTAGGGTGACTAACCTTAGCTACTGTATGCATGACAACATTCACAAACAAATTATTTGGGGTAATGTGAACCTGTTATATTAGGTTTTACTTTATTGAAGTGTTTTTTATGATGAATCTAGTGTAATGCCAAAGCAAAATGTTGAGGTCGGATGATTTATGGCAGAACTATTTCAACATTTTATATAATTAGGTCAAATGTTAAATCTTTTTTTTTTTTTTTTTTTTTGACCCTAAAAAATTAAATATTGACAGGTATGGGTGTATGACATCTGTAATGATTGGCTGTTCCAGTACATTGACAGATTATGACAGATCCATTTAAAAATTGCACATTGGCTCATGATCTGTCATTTGTAAATACCTTTGTCACCAGTATTTGTCTTCAGTATTTAGGTTGGTGACATTTCTCTCTTAAAAATTATTATTTGTATTTGTGTTGTCATGATTTGAATCTTTAGGATTGAGTTGGTGCTAATGGCAATTAATTAATTTATGAATTATTAAATCTCAAAATTGCCTTGAAAGCAGATGACAGTGTCATTGTTTTCTGTAGCATATAGAATAAAAAAGATTTTATTTTTGTTTTTAGTGGATATGGAATATAATCTCATCTCCAGGTGATACAATTTCACATTTTCACTTGTGGTATGTCCTTGTGAAAATATTAACCCTTTCCCTCATATATACTCATTTTGATGCCCTCAATAGGTATCACATAAAGCCTGATCTGCAGAAAACCACAGTTAAACTTTACCAAATTTAATTACAAAATACTCATTTCCAGACCACTGAGGAGCAACAAACAGCATAAAACCTTTTCATGGTGTCCTCTATGAGGGAAAGGGTTAAAAATGTATTTCTTTTTATGAGATAATATTCCATATCTATATTCAAAACAAACATATTCTCCATGTACAGTTGCTTTGTTACAAGAGCTATGACTGCAGTTTACCCCTGACCTTTAGTTGACTGCCATGTCTTATTGAAGGGGATTAATGAAGATGATTGTTCTCAGCTATAGCCTTCATCTGCCCACTGTTGTCCTGACAATAACCAACCACCGGCAGCTTGTAAGTGGCTCCATCTCACTGACTCCTGTAGTCAGGGCTAATTCATGTCAGCTTCTCAATTTAGCATTGTTTAAATTTTTTTTTAATTCTTTGTTATATAATTAAACAACAAGGATAAAACTCAGTGGTAGAATTTTAGAATGGAAATAAAAAGATCAAGAAATGCAAATTCTCGTTTTTTTGAAAAAAAAAAAAAAATGAATTTCAGCACTCTGGATAATTTATTATTTATGAATATAACTGAAGTACTTATCTGTTGTATGAATGTAAAACAGAATAATGCTTAAGAACCAGCTAAGTGCTAATGATTTATTGAAAACTTATCCAAAGATGTTATTTCCAAATATATATGTATGCCTTTAATTGACTCAAAATTCATTGTATCATTTTTGCTTGTTTTTGTTGTCATATAAATTGGGAGCTTCCTTGATATTAGTGCATGCATGTCTTATTATGTAACAGAAATAGTAAATAAAAGGTGGTGTTATAGTACAACACAAATGAATATTATTCTTGGTAAATCTAGTAGATATATTTTGATAATTGAGGGATATTAATCAAGAGAAAAAAAACATCTTATTTGGCCAGATTAAGAGAGAACTTGTCCATGATGACCAGTGAGAGTGCCTCAAGGCCTATGTTACATTTTGACTGATTAACATTTAAAGAAATTTTCTTTTATTTGGCAGACTTCAATGAAATTTTATCAAATAAGAAAGATGAATTCACCAAATCTGACACCCCTAGGTAATCCGATAATTTATCATTACCATCCATAGCTTATTTCTTT
The DNA here is from genome assembly GCA_021229015.1 of Solen grandis. Lineage (NCBI taxonomy): Eukaryota > Metazoa > Mollusca > Bivalvia > Adapedonta > Solenidae > Solen > Solen grandis. Next base: position 71,455,179 of record CM037777.1, read on the forward strand.
AAAACTCACACTGGTGATTACATTGATGTTTAGTACCAATGGTATACTTTTTGTTATAGATCTTAATGGCCTTGAAACAGCTCAATTATCTTGGTTGAATAAAAGCAGAAAGCCTTGAAACATATATTTATAAAACCCCTCCTTCCTGTTTAGAACTGGCAGTTTACTCTCTCCTGGTGGCATCCTATGATTTATATTTATGGCTGCTTCAATTAAGGTTGAGAGAATGAAAAATAAGGCTATTTTTAAACTGAAACTGATTGATCCCCCTAGATCGTCCTTTGGTTGAATTAGTGCATATGTACTTAGCTCAAATAAAGGTCATTAAACATTCTTGCTTCCAATTCAGAGTGAATTTATGATACCAGTGATCATAAAGTATTGAGGTGGGTTTCAGTTCTCTCTCATACATTAGTCCTCTCTTGCAGGCTGATCAGGTTTTATTCTGTTTGCTTCTCCTCAATACCTTTGAGATGTAAATTTAGCATTGTTGGCTAAACATGAAATTTAGTCTGACCAGGCATTTCAGTTGTCAGCACTGTGCATGTAGTATTAGGCAGTTTTCAGCACTGTGTAGCATTAGGCATAATTGAATGGTTATGGGTTAATGGGACTCTAAATGTTTGGTAGGGAAGCAGAGAGACGGGCTGCATCCCTAGAGGGCAACATTGGCAGCTTTGCCTCGGGTGTTCAGATATATTTTACTGACGGATGACAGATCGATGACTGTCACCGTCTAATGAACAACCTCGGTGTGCCTTCACATGACAGCTCGCCGTCAGGAATTGATTTTTTAACACGCCACAATTAAAAAGTGGGCTTATTTGCTTACAGTTGTGACCAGGGAAGCGTGGTGCAGTGTGCTTGTAGAACCAGAAGTTCTCTTTGGAGTTTTGTTCTGAATGAAATGAAAGATTTCTGTGAATGTTGAACCTGGAGGTGAATTATGATAGTGATTTATTTAAATGATGAACACAGATAGGGTTGTGATGATGTGATATATATAGAGAGAGATTTAATGAAAAGAAGAGAAATGAGTAATTGATGTAATGTTATGTGATAAGAATTTCAAGAGTGTACATCAACTTATGTGATTCTTAAGAGTAATTAGAGATTACATTGATGTTTGTGATAAGGGTTTATAATAGGGATCGAGTCACATGGTTAAGCTCATGATGTTGTGTTGATTTTATTGCTATGATTAGAAAAGGTTATAAATTGATGTGATTGGAGATGTAAAATATGATGGGTGATATGGTTTAGGTAATGTGGCACAATTATGATACGATGTGATATGATTTAAGTGATGGTTAAGAATTATGAAGTAAATTAGTGATGGTTCGGGGTTAAATGGTTCAGTGGATGCAATGATTCAGATGATATGTGGCAGAATTATGATAATGATGATTCAGGTGATATGGCAGAATTATGATATGATGCAATTGTTCAGATGATATGTGGCAGAATTATGATATGATGCAATGATTCAGATGATATGTGGCAGAATTATGATATGATGCAATGGTTCAGATGATATGTGGCAGAATTATGATAATGATGATTCAGGTGATATGGCAGAATTATGATATGATGCAATGGTTCAGATGATATGTGGCAGAATTATGATATGATGCAATGATTCAGATGATATGTGGCAGAATTATGATAATGATGATTCAGGTGATATGGCAGAATTATGATATGATGCAATGGTTCAGATGATATGTGGCAGAATTATGATATTATGCAATGGTTCAGATGATATGTGGCAGAATTATGATATGATGCAATGATTCAGATGATATGTGGCAGAATTATGATAATGATGATTCAGGTGATATGGCAGAATTATGATATGATGCAATGGTTCAGATGACATGTGGCAGAATTTTGATATGATGTGATGGTTCAGATGACATGTGGCAGAATTATGATATGATGCAATGGTTCAGATGATATGTGACAGAATTATGATATGATGCAATGGTTCAGATGATATGTGACAGAATTATGATATGATGCAATGGTTCAGATGATATGTGACAGAATTATGATATGATGCAATGGTTCAGATGACATGTGGCAGAATTTTGATATGATGCAATGATTCAGATGACATGTGGCAGAATTTTGATAATGATGATTCAGGTGATATGGCAGAATTATGATATGATGCAATGGTTCAGATGATATGTGGCAGAATTATGATATTATGCAATGGTTCAGATGATATGTGGCAGAATCATGATATGATGCAATTATTCAGATGATATGTGGCAGAATTATAGGTGAGGTGGCAGAGATGAATCCAGTGGGCATTGTGTGAGTCTGAGTTTGGAGATCATGCATACTTAAGTACCATTTCTATTTTCAAGTAATGGGGCCAGGTTTACTCATCAGTAATATGGCCTCAGTCACTTGTAGGAGCCGTCTATAATTTTTTTTTTTTAAACAAAAATTGACTTTTTCGTACATGTTCTGTGTGAGTATGGGCATTTTTTTGCAAATGTCTATGAGCACGAGGCTTAAGTTTGAGATAAGGTTTGTGTATTGTAATTGTAAAGCCTATAAAAAATTAGCCTTTAGAGGTCTGACCATGGACTTTGCTAATTTTCCATGGCATTCAAATATCATGATATACGTATATATAATCAAATGGTCAATATTATTTAATCAAACTTTCTTCCTGGTCAAACCACTGCCTTTCTTTATCCTGGGTAAGTCTATTATAGTTGTATTCCTGTGAGGCTATCCTGTAGGCGTTTCATTTCATTTGCAGGAACCTTCAGTTGTTCCAATGTCAAAGAAATGAGTCAGCTGTTCACTTCCATGTAGTCACACAGTAGGTTTGTCTGATTGTTTCTAGACATGCACTTGCATCAGCTAGGACATCTCACAGCACTGGTTGGAGAGCTTCTTATCAGGTCTTGATTGAAGATAACTTTAAAATCTAAAATTTATATCCACAACTGTTGGAACTGAAAGTATTTTGCAAGGAGAGTATCATGATTGGTATGAAGTTGTTCAAGAATAATGATATTTAATAAGGTTCAACAGCAATAATTGTTACCTCTTTTTGTTACCAGGGCTCAAATTTAATATTTTTTCTCATTTGCAAAATAATGCGAGTGGTTTAAAATATAACTGGCAACCTTTCTTTCTACTCGCATTTTGCTGAAACTGTGAGTGTTAAATTTGAGCCCGGACTCTATTTTAAGTTTGACAACCATGAACTCCTTCTTCCCATTTCTTCATTGTCTTTTTCACCAGTGCGTTAGATCTATGTGCTTTCTTTGGTTGGTCGATTTCAGATTCTGTGCAAAGTTCATTGACATCACAAGATGTAATAAAAAAAAAATGGATATCTTTCATTTTTTTTATCGGGACTAGTGTAAAAAAGGCTTTCATGGTCATTACAAGGGTGTGGATTACTTTTAATGATTGAAATTAAATTAATATTGTAATTTTAAACTTTAATAATAAGAATCATAGTTAGAAAATAAAGCAGTATCAAGATTCAATATTCATTAGTGGAAATATTAATTGAAAACAGCAGATGTTTTAACCCTTTCCCTCATAGAGGCCACCATGAAAAGACCTATGCGAACAACATAAAACCAGATCAGCCTGCGAGTAACTCGCGGGCTGATCAGGTTTAATGCTGTTCGCTGCTCCTCAGTGGTCTGGAATTTATGAGGATTTTGTAATTAGATTTGGTAAGGTTTAACTGTGGTTTTCTGCAGATCAGGCTTTATGTGGTACCTTTTGAGTGCGTCAAAATGAGTCTATATGAGGGAAAGGGTTAACAAATATGTGTTCGTGTGTTGTGTACCTTAGTCGACAGCTGGACCCACGTTTGATACTAGTCATACAACAACTTACTGGTGTAAATTTTGCTTTTGATATTGAAAACAAGCTAGGATTGTTTAGTTTTGAAGATGTTATTGATTATCTTATTGAAATTATCTCATTTAGACATGTTTAAGAAAATGTTGAAGCCAAAATTGTCACTCGCAAAAAAATGCTAGTGGTTTAAAACATAATTCGCAAACTTCATTTTCTACTCCCATTTTGCCGAAATGAAAGTGTTAATTTTGAGCCCTGGTTACATATTTCCCTCCACAGCAAAAACAGTTCTGTATATTTTTTTGTTGACATTTAATATTGTTGATATTATTATTTTGTGGGGACATTTACATGAGGATTAGTTTATTAATTTTTAAAAAACATGCATGAGGTCTATTTAACCCTTTCCCTCATATAGACTCATTTTGACACACTCAATAGGTACCACATAAAGCCTGATCTGCAGAAAGCCAAACTCAAACCTTACCAAATTTAATTGTAAAATCCTCATTACCAGACCACTGAGGAGCAGCGAACAGCATAAAACCTGATCAGCATGCGAGTTACTCGCAGGCTGATCTGGTTTTATGCTGTACGCATAGGTCTTTTCATGGTATCCTCTATGAGGGAAAGGTTTAATATTTTGGGTTGATTAAATCCTCCTTTAAATCAATGAAAATTAAGGTGTTCTGAAATTGAATTTATTTTAAAGTATGTACATTATGGTTTAAAATGTATTGTAGGGTTGAAAATGATACAAACATGGGAGCTTAATTGTTCCTGGGGGTAACTTGCAGGCTGATTTGGTTTTACACTTGTCACATTAACTCCGGTGGCATTATTAGGGTTAATCTCTTATTTAAAACACTCTGTATAGAAGTTAATATCTGACTTGTTTCAGCATTTATATCCCGTTAGATATATGTTGAATGTTACTTCTTTGAAGTATTATAAGTGTAGCTCTTTGGTAAAACATTGAAGATACCTTTGCATGGCAGATTTGCATGTTATCAATAATTAATCAGTGTGACTAAGAAGTCTGCATCATTGATTGAACAGACTTTTAGACTTTCACTGCCATCAAGTGTTAGAAGTAAGCTTTGTAACGCTGTATAGTGTTTGTTACAAGATTCAAAATTGGTGGATTCCTAGCTTCAAGACATATTAAATTTAAGTAATCAAGAGATTTTTCCCATATGTGGCAAATTACCAATGATTTATCTAAGCCTATATAAAATGCCAGGAAGTTTGATAGTAAGAAAATAAGAAATGCATCAGGCTTTGTGTATGAATATCATAATTAACCCTTTCCCTCATATAGACTCATTTTGACGCCCTCAATAGGTATCACATAAAGCCTGATTTGCAGAAAACCGCAGTTAAACTTTACCAAATTTAATTACAAAATCCTCATTTCCAGACCACTGAGGAGCAGCAAACAGCATAAAACCTGATCAGCCTGCGAGTTACTCACAGGCTGATCTGGTTTTATGCTGTTCGCATAGGTCTTTTCATGGTGTCCTCTATGAGGGAAAGGGTTAAATGAAATATAAAAACAACAAGAACTTTGTATAGATATGCGCTTCCATTTAATTAAACCTTATGAACAGGCTTGAAATAATAAAAAAAAAAATCATCAGTTTTTCTGATTTAGAAAAGAGGAAATGAAAGAAATATATTTAAATATTTAAGAAAACAACTAAAATAATACATAAAAATAAATAGAAAAAACCCAACAGATTCTTAACTTATGGAGATTATGGCATAATTATTATTTTACTTTCAATTATCATTTTTCTAAATTATATGTTTGTTAGGTTAAAGACATTAAGTCATCAAAATTAAACCATAACCATAAAGACTAACTTTGATGCTCTCAGGCAAACAGTACAGACCCATATCAGACAGGAGTTGTCCAGGGGCTGATCAGAGTCTCCTCTGTTTACTCCAGGAGCTGTCTGATCAGGGTGAGTCCTCTGTTTGCTCCAAGAGCTGCCTGATCAGAGTCTCCTCTGTTTACTCCAAGAGCTGCCTGATCAGGGTCTCCTCAGTAATTGCCCCAAGAGCTGCCTGATCAGGGTCTCCTCTGTAATTGCCCCAAGAGCTGTCTGATCAGGGTTTCCTCTGTTTACTCCAAGAGCTGCCTGATCAGGGTCTCCTCAGTTTACCCAAGAGTTGCCTGATCAGGGTCTCCTCTGTTTGCCCCAAGAGCTCTCTGATTAGGGTCTCCTCTGTTTGCCCAAAAAGCTGCCTGGTCAGGGTCTCCTTTGTTTACCCAAGAGCTGCCTGATAAGGGTCTCCCCTAATTGCTCCAAGAGCTGCCTGATAAGGGTTTCCTCTGTTTGCTCCAAGATTTCTCTGATCATGGTCTCCTCTGTTTGCTCACACAATATTGTAGCTCATATGCTACACAGTCTCACTGCTTAGCAATTAGAAATCCTTGGTTTATCAAACAATTGATATTTTAGATGATTAATATTCATGAAGTCATGAATTTGTATATGAATATTTATGTGATAAATGGTAAATGTCACTGATGATTTACAGTAAACTTGGACCATTCCCGTTGGTCACATAGTTAAAGCATTGATCTCCTCTGGAATTGGAAGGTTGTGGGCTTGCATGATCCCCAGCCTCAACAAAACAAAATTGTAAAAAATGGTATTGGTATAGCTCCCTAAGTGCTAATTGGTGCTCAGTATAAGGATAGTTCCAGGACTTGTTTGTCCAGTGTTGGAATAATATGACAGGGTGTGGTGTGGCGTGATACTGTATGCAGTGTGACAACACTTTATCTGTCTCAAGTAGAACTTATAAGTCTAATACTTTCATTTGAACATTAACCCTTTCCCTCATAGAGGACACCATGAAAAAACCTATGCTAACAGCATAAAACCAGATCAGCCTGCGAGTAACTGCAGGCTGATCAGGTTTAATGCTGTTCGCTGCTCCTCAGTGGTCTGGAAATGAGGATTTTGTAATTAAATTTGGTAAGGTTGAACTGCGGTTTTCTGCAGATCAGGCTTTATGTGGTACCTATTGAGTGCGTCAAAATGAGTCTATATGAGGGAAAGGGTTTAACCCAATAAACAAACAACAGTACAGTGCCTTGCTATTCATTTTGAGTGAAGTAGTCCTAATTCTTTTATTTTCATATTTCTGAGCTAAATATTTGGCAAGCCAGGTTATACAACCAGTCTTAGGCTTAATTAAGTCACTGTTAAAAGTTATAACTGTTAAAAGTTATAAAGGTATTGTAAATTGTTACTCAGAGCTTATTTTTAGTTTTATGTGCTTCAAGAAATGCTGAGATCTCGACACTCATCAATACTAGCAGTGCCTGTAATGAGGTTTCCCCTCACTATATTCATTAAATCTTTATTAATTTTCCTACCTCCACACTACAATCGTCTCATAATTAATTAGACAGTGACTTTCATTACTGAACTAATTGGATTACATCTCAAAAGAATATTTGCCATTGTTAGATACTTCTTATTAACAATTAATGGAAAAGCAATAAATGTTGTCGCGTTTCATGTCTCTTAGGATGCTATCAATTTTTAAGCATCTTTGAAAGTTCTGTGACAATAATTATTGAACATATGTGTTTTTTCACATAGATACCATATGTATATATATATATATATATATACAGAGGTGAGAGCAAAACTAGGCTATTAATGCATATATACGTATAAGCACTTAGCCTAGTTTCGCTCTAAACTTTCGATATATGTTTGCACAATGATTTCATGGCTGATATCGATACTTGTTCCAATTATATTAATGGTAAAATTATCTCTAGTATACATAATAGTTATAAATTGCATATGTTTATATTAACCCTCTATCTCATGAATATTGTGTTTAAAGTTATAAACTGATGAATAATAATTACTTAAATAGGTTTATGGAACAATTGATTTTTCTTCATTGTACATGTGCTGACTATGTAGAATGTGTACTCGCAAGTATATATAACAGAGAATCTGTTTAATAGGGAGCTGTGGTCCAGTGGTAATGTATCCGATTACAGATCCAAAGGTTGTGGGTTTGAACCCTGTTGGAGGCAAAAGTTCTTCATGACCTTCCCTGGTGCAAAGTACTGGTCCAACCCAGGAGCCATCTAGAGGGATTATTATAAGTTGTAAGAACATGTTTCCCAATTGACTTAAATAAATAAGTTAGAACTAAATTTTTCTGAAACAGGAGCTTTTCTTCAGAACGTTGGATTTGTAAGTGAGAGGTCAAGGATCCAAATCTTGACCACCAAAGTCATGAAGAATAGTATCTGAGTAAAGCATGCTTCCCTAGCATTTTTAGCATAATTATGTCTAGTTCAAGGACTGGTTAGCAAAGAGTTGGTTTAAATGTGACTGGTTCTGGTATATATGGTATGATGAACAATTGACAAGGTCCACAAATGACTGATATTATTATGTTGGTGGGATGTTAAATTAGCAAGCAAACTAGCAGAACCACAGCATCACTAATGATGTGAGGGGTCAAAGTTTAAGTCCAAGTGTGTCAGAGGATAATGTACTAGGGTCAGCTATCAAGTGACTATGAATCATGTTTGTCCCTCTCCCCTCAGTGTTCTATGATGTTTACTTTTGTAATTGGGCTCTCTGCAAATTTCATTAAACAATTCAAGAAGTAAAACATTGTGTCTGTGTGGTGGTGGTGGTGGGGGGGGGGAGGTGCCAAATGGTTATGGTCAGTTGAATTTCACTGCTGTAGGTTTGAGTCCTATTTGATTCCTCAGATCTTCATGTAAAGAACTCCCCTAGCTTGTTCTGCCCTGAAGAGGTCCATACTATATTATTAGTCTATGGGTGTCAGGAGTCAAACTAAGGACCCCTATGAATCTGTATTGGTGCCTCTGTACATTCTGTGTCTTCCTCCATCAGCAGCTGTAGAACTTAAATACTGTTACAGTGACTGAGAATTCCAAACATTGTCAATAACTTTGTGAAACCTGATCAGTCTGCAAGTTAAGACTTTCTCTTTGTAACACTTGTATGCATGCCAGGCCAGTTTCAAGACTCTTGATCTCGGAATAACAGTCATCATTGGTCATGTGCATGATTAGTTGTGTGTCGGATCTAGAGGTTGTATTGATTTCACTTATATTGATATTATGTGGGAGACCTTTTGGTAAAATGCTGTTGATTTTCATGATATGATGATAACTGATGTTTGTCCAGTGTGGAATAGGACATTTTGATCCATAATGGTAGTGTCCATTGACTTTCAGATCAGAGGGTTGCGAGTTTAATCCTCACACGGCGCAAGATTTTTCCGAGGAATTTCACAGACAAAAAGTACTGGTCCAACTCAGAGGATTGGTATAAATTGCAAACACTTATTTTCCAATCATTGTTGAGGGAATTTAACCCTTTTCCTCATAGAGGATACCATGAAAAGACCTATGCGAACAGCATAAAACCAGATCAGCCTGCGAGTGATCAGGTTTTATGCTGTTCGCTGCTCCTCAATGGTCTGATAATGAGGATTTTACAATTAAGTTTGGTAAGGTTTGAGTTTGGCTTTCTGCAGATCAGGCTTTATGTGGTACTTATTGAGTGCGTCAAAATGAGTCAATATGAGGGAAAGGGTTAAAACAGCTGATTTGGCAGTATATAAGTATTTCTTATGATAGACTTGATCAAAGGTTTGTTTTTATCTGCCACCGGTGTTTATCTTTTATCTATAATCCTATCGATAACATAACTGATTATGTTATCATTGATGTTATAATTAATTATAATTTTAATAAAGTGAAACATACCAGAAACACTATTTTCTATACGTTGATCAGTACAGTAAGCAGCAAAGGAATGGAAATGCCATGATCAAAGAGTGTACAGTTATCGTAGACTGCGCTGATCATGTATTATGCCATTGTGAACATTGTTTGGCTGCCTATTTTCCCAGTACATTGTGCCTGTGCATACTCAAAACTCATTGATTGTGTTGTGTCTGTGATTCGGGAGTGAGGGGTGGGTCAGTATTCAGGACAGGATATTGTCAATGATAATGAAGAGATCGAGGGCAGAATATTGATGTGATGTGAGGACAGTCCAGGATGATGTCCAACAGTGTCCGGAGGGTCTTAGTGTGGAAGAGAGAGGTGTTTCATTGGTGCATTTGTCTGTGTCGAGGGTACCAGGGAATGTATAGTGGTAGTGAATTGTTTCTGTTTAGGTGTCGATCTATACTGAACAACAGCTAATGAAAGCTACACATTGTTGCCCATAGTTTAGTGATGTCACAGTGCCAGTGGATGGGAGGTTTACTTGTGTATAAATATTCATATATTGAATGGCTTATCACAGGAAAGCAGCAGTGTAATGATTACGTATATCACCGAGGTGCTTATGCTGATATGTTTCATATTGGTTTTATTTTCATATCCCCTCAAGCAAAGCCTGGTTTTTGTAGTTTTCTGATTGTTGGATATTTACCAAGTGAGATATAGTCATACTGGCATCGTATGATGAAGGAAAATGTGCTGGCATGTGTAAAGCCCGGATAAATATCAAATATCATATTTTTAGAGTCATTCATGTTTTGCAGTTTTACTTCCTGGTTAAATTTAAACATGTGGTTTTCAAGATTAGATTCAACGTATATGCATACATTCCTGTGGGGAAATACCTATTTATATGATAGTGTATTTCAGAGTTGAATGGATTTGGAGTATGTGAGTGATGTACAGTGGTTGTAGTACTTGTGTACATTATACATAGTGATTCAAGTGACTGAATAGGTTAGTGTGTGTCCGCTCATGTTGCTTGTTGTTGTGGGGATGGTGAGGTGGCATCTGAGGGATACATTGATGGACAGTTATGATTTAGTTTATAACAGGTGTTTGTTTACAAGGACATACTTGTTTATTTATGTCATGGTGGTATGGTTGGTGGACATTTTTAATTTTTATTTCTCTTTTGTTAGGTGGGCATGGAGTTTAAATATCATTTCTTTATGTGATGCTTGCATTGTTTCCGTATTGATTATTTCTGAACCTGATGTTTTATACATTTCAGTTTATGAAAAATTGGAAAGTTCATGTTGTTTAATTAACTTTTCTTCACTACTTTGTTTTATGTTGGAGAACTAATTTTTAGTCATTAGATCAATAATGGTCAATAAAGAATTAATTTTAATTTTGAACAATTTCAAACAGAACAAAGGATTCAGGAATGGCTTGCTAGATCATTTTAAACTCATAAGTGAATCAGTGTTAAGAGAGAAATTGAAGGCAGTGGACTATTCAAGTGTTCAAATGTATTCAAATTAACTAGAGGACTATCCAGTAGCTACACAGTGGTTCACCAGGTTTGGGATACAGGTGGGAAGGGCAGGGCTTATATTTTCACTGATAAAACCTTCAAAGGTGTCAGATAACAATACGACTGGGTTATGGTACATACCTGCTGCAACTGTTACTGAGTTTTACACTGACCCTGGCATGTACACCGAGGATAGGTCCAACACACTGCTGCAGTTGCCAGTTGCCGATAATAAGTTGGAATGGCTAATTCATCACTAATTGACTCACAGCCATAGAAACTTTGCAGTAATTAACGGTATAAAAAAGATGTGGAATCATCGAAGCTGTTTTCTGTTGATCAAGGATAATATTTACAGATGTCTGTTTATTTCTTGGGATCAGTGTTGATTTTATTCAATGAATGGAGCTAGGTTAAGGTGGATGTTGTTTTTTTCTGTTGTATGTGTTAATAGAAATGGGTGTTTAACAAGGATAGATTTGATCAAGCAACTCGTTGTGTCAGGTTGACCCAGGCAGAAACCTTGGCAATATTTTCAGTCTATCATGTTCTAAAGCTTGGGAATTTTATATGTTCAGTTCATGTAACAGTCGGTTGGAAGTGTTCTATATAGATTGCATGGTTTTGTAAGCTCGGGTCTTTGTAAATGGTGATCATTTTTTAATATGATAAAGATGTAAAAAAAATTCATGTGTATTTGAACATCTCTCTTTGTTACTGCTTTTATCAGTGATATTTAAATTGCTGCATATTACACATTAAGTTTACAGTAAAGTCTTGCTTTCAGACCACCTCACTTTTTAGACCACTCACTTTTGGAACCAAATAGTTTTGAGTCCTGATCACTATACTGGAAAAAATCACTATTGAGACCATCTCGCTATTAAGACCACTTTTTGTTTGCTCACTTGATCGATGGTGGTCTGAACAGACATTTAATCATCAGAGTATAATTTTATTACAATATAACAGGTGTTTCCAAAATGGTGTAAGCTTGTTTTATACCTTTCTTGCGTAATCCAAAGCATGGGTTAATACTCAAGTAGTGATCTAGTTTTTAAACTGCTATCATGAAGATAGGTGTATCTTACACTTCATATCATAAGATATCTTACATGCCCCACTTATCTTGGAAGTTGGCTGCTGAATTTTGAAACTTTTCACCAGTATGTGACGTAAGAACAAAATTTACCCTTTGATATGCCTGCTAACACCAGTGAGCCCATCAAAAATCTGATCAGAATGAAAGCAGTTGTCTGATGTTTTTTTCAGTTGAGGGTTACTGGTGATTGGCTGTTCTCAGTATACATCTGAGCCTGCTTATAATCACTTGAATATTTACAGGCTGTTCATTTCAAGTTCAGTGTTTTATTGTATAAATATAGCCTCCAGCCCTTATGCACAGCATATGTCATATAACACACAATAAATGTGAATTCAAACTGCATTCACCAGGCTATTAATAGTTACAAATCTATAATGCAGAATTCATATTGAAATTGTTTAATCAATACCTAGTTTTAATTTACCAAATGCATATGCTATAAATATATTGCAAAAGTGTATAAACTGAATCACCATTTTGTTTATCAAGTTGTGCCTTTGTAACCCGAATTATATAAGTGGCATTTTCAGGACGTGTTAACAAAATGATCCTTGGCACAGATTAAAAAATAAATAAAAAGCCTTATAATTAACTAGTGAAAAGAAATTCTCACAAGAAGTGATTTTAGATTTTTTAAAAATCAAATTCTAAAAATTGTATTGATTAGAATTTGGCTCTTTTCTTTTAGTGAAATGCAAGCCACATTGTAAAGTGAAATGCTGATTTTGGAAAAAAACTACTTTTTTGATAATTAAAATATTCATGATTACTGGCCACAGAAACCTTTTAGGAGCTTGATTGTAAGTCAGTACCGGTAGTCCAAAAATAGTTTTGAGTCATGATCACGTGGGAGGAGAACTGTAGAAGACTGACTGTGTTGCCAGAACATACATCGGTATCCTGCCCATCGATAGTATTGATATTGATGACTGTGGTGTGTCTGCTGAGTATCAGATCAGCTGGTTTCCAGCGTGGAATTGGACCTGATTCAGGACATGATAGACTAGAGGGAAAAACTATTTGATCCCTTTAAAATCAATACTGTAATTGTTACATGGGTATTCATAAGGAAGATTTTGATCAAAGGGTAGCTGAGGTTTCCAATTAGCTGTTCTATTTTCAGTGATTGCAATGTTTATATATGCAGGATATTAATTGATTTCTGATCACGTTAATTAATCAGGATGAGTCATGGAGTCATGCGATTGAAGTAGCAAGTGGTATCATATGATAATAGACCATGCCCTGATTGGTTTTCTTCCAAAGTAAGATGGTGTTGGACTTCATATATGATTAATATAAAGCAAAGGGACTTTGATGTTAATCATTTTCTATGTGTCACTTTTATTTTAAGAATATATGACTGTTTTCGTCATTTTTGTACGATTGATTTTTTTATATCTAATTTTATTAGATTGATAACAAAATATAAATTCCTGTTTTTAAATAACTATCATGTGAATTAATTATAAAGTGATTCTAGCTTCACTGATAAAGAGCAGAAATTTATATCTTAAAAAGATTTTTTATGGATTAATCAGATCATAGTCAAATTTATGATATGATGTCAAATATATCTATAGATTTTATGTTATCAGATCATAGTCAAATTTTATTGATTCAATCTGATCATACATTTTATTGATCAATCAGATCATAGTTAGATTTTATTGTTTAATCAGATTACAGTAAGAATTTTTGTTGATAAATGAGAATCCATAGTAAGATTTAATTGTTTCAACAGAGCGGTGGTTTAAATAATCAGTTAGTTGAACTTCCAGGACCAGCATTAATCTTTTACTTAGAATAGGTTTTTGGTTAAAAGGTTCAAGCTATGACATGTATAGATGAAAAATATCACTATTGGTTTCTATGCCAGGTCAAGCAGTCAGCACAGGTTGCCATAGGAGAATGAAAGTGCAGTGTTCTGTGATGAAAATCAATAAACATGATTTAAATCTCTTTATTAAACTGTTTCTCACAAGTTCAGTGTAAATAGCAGGGCTAGAATATCCGGCTAGCAATATTTCATGAATTTTTTGTGCATTTGGGATTAGATTTGAGAAATGTTAACAGGTATCCATGCAGTCTCACATTCTGTGGTAAATTCAGGTTCCCTGCTTTATTTGATAATGTTTTGGACTTTAAAATGATTAGAAATTAATGTGTGACAATTTGTGATTTAATTTACTGCAGCAGTTTGTGTTCAAGTGAGACATCTCAGGTGACATGTGATTTGGTATACTGCAGCAGTTTGTGTTCAAGTGAGACATCTCAGGTGTAACATGTCATGTGATATATTGTTTCCTGCAACAGTTTAGCTCATGTGAGACATCTCAGGTGACATGTCATGTGATGTGGTATATTGCAGCAGTTTGAGTTCAAGTGAGACATCACTGTGAGGTGTGACATGTAATCTGATATGGTTTACTGCACTGAATTTGGCTCAGGTGTTATGTTTTATAGTATTAGTTACTATGTCTAGTCTTGGATATGTCCTTATAGTTTTGATATATTAACCCTTTCCCTCATTATAGACTCATTTTGACGCACTCAGTAGGTATCACATAAAGCCTGATCTGCAGAAAGCCAAACTCAAACCTTACCAAATTTAATTACAAAATCCTCATTTCCAGACCACTGAGGAGCAGCGAACAGCATAAAACCTGATCAGCCTGCGAGTTACTCGCAGGCTGATCTGGTTTTATGCTGTTCGCATAGGTCTTTTCATGGTTTCCTCTATGAGGGAAAGGGTTAAATTGTAGAGTATTGCTTTTAACAGATATCACTGGTGCAATTTTTTCGATAGCCATATATAAGCTGTATTATGTGTTTTAAGCTTCTGTGACACACCTTAGCTTGAAAAGAAAGTATATAATGTTCATGATTGTAAATTTCCTTGAAAATATTTTAAATACATTATGTATGTGAAATAACAACAATAAACTCTCTGAGTGAATTAAATGACCTATACTGTGACTATTTTGTCCTTCCTCTCCCCTGAACTGATTGTAGGTATAAAACATCATTATAAAACACAGAATGTTCTAATGTCTTGGTTGTCAGTGATAATTTGTTGCTATAGTTACAGTAATGCAATGTTGCTAGGTGCATTTAACAAACCCGTAGCCACGGTAGTAAATTTTGAAGCCACCCAATATTTATGATGATTGAGGCAGTAGGGTTTCTGTTTTCTTATGTAGTGTCTCCATCCATGGCTAAAAAAACAACAACAACAAAAAAAAAACATCTAAAAATTACTCAGACTGGAATCTTGGTGCCTCCTACTGTTGCGGTTTCAATTGTGCAAACTCAGCAGTGTTAGATACATAACATGGTTTTTTATATTACTAATGGTGTTTTCGTGTGTCATTGGTATTTTATGAGTTGCTGTGTCTTCAGGTTGTCTCATCAGTGAACCAATATTGTCATTTTTCAGTCTAGTCACCTAGGATCTTTAACCCTTTACATCAGGATATTTTTGTATCAAATGATGAGTTGAAAAAATTTTTTTACTGGACAGAAACGATGGAGTTTTCTTTGCTGTACAGAGTATAGAATTAATGCTAGAATATTAGTGGACAGAGGAAGCCCAAATCTGACAACTCCTAGAGAGATATATCTGATCCAGGGTCTGCTCTGTTTTGTTTTCTATATTGCATCAAAACATGTTGATATGAAATAAAGGGTATATTCACTTAAAACAGGGAATGAAATAAAGAATTTAGCTCCTTTATTGAACCATTTTAATGATTGTATACACTCTGTGCACTTCAGTTGATCTGCTGTGTATAAGATACATGATGAAATGTATCAAAATTGTTTAGAAAACTTATGTGCCTGAATTATTTTTCCCCAATACAATTTGAGAATTGATGATAAGTATTAATTATACAGAGTCTTTAACCATACTAAGATTGTTTAACCTAAGTGCTAACCATATGAAGTAAATTGTAGTGATTCTTATGTCCAATTTAAGATTTTGTGGGATTTTTTCTGATACGAAATTGACTTGGTTGACATAAATGTGCATTTCTAGATGAATTTTCTTTATGCCTAGAGAGATTCGTGGAAGATGAATTTTCTTTATGCATGACTCAGAGGAATTAGTTTAAGTCGTAGAAACAGAGAGTGAAAACTATTCAGAACTAAAGTGAACACATGTGGATTCTTTATGTTGGCTAGTTCTACCTGTGACATTTAGAAAATGAAGGGCAGTCTCTGAATGATCACCAGCTTCATGGCTTTGTGAAATTATGTGGGTTCTGGACTAATTGGATCGTAGTGGAAACTGGAGTATAATCTTATTGGAGAGACTGTTCAATAATGGACTATGAGGAGGAGAAGGAAAAAGAGTTAGAGTCATTCATTGACAAATCTGACCATGATGGGACCAATACACTTGATGAACCAGATGCCATCGGTGGGTAAAACTTGTTCATTTTATAGCCTCCAGTTCTTGCTCAGTAAATGTAAATACCAACTCAGAGCTATTGTGAAATTTCCATTTGAAATAAATGCTTTCAATAGATTTTTTTTCCCTCTTTGATATACATTTTTATATGTATGTTCTGTATATAAAGATCTCTATAAGTAGCCTGTAGGAAGTGACTGTTGTCAGTCTAAGTGATTGAATGCTAAAACCTGCTTGAAGCAGGTTGATTATTCAATACAGGTGATTATTGCACAGGTATTGCTAACTACAATTAAACTTAACTAAACATTTAACCCTTTCCCTCATAGAGGAAACCATGAAGAGACCTATGCGAACAACATAAAACCAGATCAGCCTGCGAGTAACTCGCAGGCTGATCAGGTTTTATGCTGTTCGCTGCTCCTCAGTGGTCTGGAAATGAGGATTTTGTAATTAAATTTGGTAAGGTTTAACTGTGGTTTTCTGCAGATCAGGCTTTATGTGGTACCTACTGAGTGCGTCAAAATGAGTCTATATGAGGGAAAGGGTTAAATTAAAATCTGCATTGTTGAATCAGGCATGTAGTAGAGGTATTTATCACCTTTATTGATAGCTCTTTATTTCTGTTGTAAGATTATTGTGTTAAGGACTTCTATCTGTAATTATATTATTACTTTATCTATCTGTCAATTATGTACTGTCTACCTCCTCTATCACTTACTGGGTATTACCTTCTGTTTCGTAAGTTTGACTATATCTGTCAATATAACAGTCTGCCTGTATGTGTTTGTCTATATATCTATCCATCTGTGTCAGTCTATAATATTGATCTCTAATTAATTAACCCTTTCCCTCATATATACTCCTTTTGACGCCCTCTATAGGTATCACATAAAGCCTGACCTGCAGAAAACCACAGTTAAACCTTACCAAATTTAATTACAAAATCCTCATTTCCAGACCACTGAGGAGCAGCGAACAGCATAAAACCTTATCAGCCTGCGAGTACTCGCAGGCTGATCTGGTTTTATGCTGTTCGCATAGGTCTTTTCATGGTGTCCTCTATGAGGGAAAGGGTTAAAGGGACACTTGTTATTTCAGAATTCAACTGATCTTACTCAGTAAAGTCATTACAGTATATTCCATCTCATTGTTCCCCTTTTATAGCGTAATTAATATAAGCCTATAGCACATGGCTCTAACAATCTTATTTGTTAATTCCATGTGAGGAACCCTTCCCACTGGATTGTAGCTGGTTAATGGGCCTATAACCCAGGTGGCCTGTGAAAAATAATTTGAATATTGCTAATATGATCCTGTTCTCTATTTAGATATTTTCATTTTAGTTTGTTTGTTATACTGAATGTCTTTGTTACAAAAGACATTGTGTTCATCTGTTATTTTGGTGTCAACATTTGCACAGTCATATCTTTGTTACAAAAGACACTAATAATTTGGTGTCAACATTTGCAAAGCCATATTTATTCTTTGTTACAAAAGACATTTAATATGGTGTCAGCATTTACATGGGCAATTATCCTTAACCCTTTCCCTCATAGAGGAAACCATGAAAAGACCTATGCGAACAGCATAAAACCAGATCAGCCTGCGAGTACTCGCAGGCTGATAAGGTTTTATGCTGTTCGCTGCTCCTCAGTGGTCTGGAAATGAGGATTTTGTAATTAAATTTGGTAAGGTTTAACTGTGGTTTTCTGCAGATCAGGCTTTATGTGGTACCTATTGAGTGCGACAGAATGATTCTATATGAGGGAAAGGGTTAATAATAATTTTATATGTATGAATTGAAAGGTTTTTCCATGTATTCAGTGTGAAGACTGAGAAATATTCAGATCACTCTTATGCCATAGATGATAAGATTGTTACTTTTTCAATGAAAAATGATTTTTTAACCCTTTCCCTCATATAGACTCATTTTGACGCACTCAGTAGGTATCACATAAAGCCTGATCTGCAGAAAACCACAGTTAAATCTTACCAAATTTAATTACAAAATCCTCATTTTCAGACCACTGAGGAGCAGCGAACAGCATAAAACCTGATCAGCCTGCGAGTTACTCGAGGCTAATCTGGTTTTATGCTGTTCGCATAGGTCTTTTCATGGTGTCCTCTATGAGGGAAAGGGTTAATATGCCTGTTTTAAAGGTTTATATAACATTGAAAATGAGTAGTTTCTGATGTTAAACTTATAATAATTAAAAAAAAGACATTGTACAATTTTGGCTTCTTCATGTTGGAATTCCCAATATAACACACAACAGACTGATTTTTTAATTTTTAGATCAGTATTATTTCACTCATAGAATATATTTTTTCCATCACCCTATGAAATAAAATGTAATCTTACATTATGATAAGCAATATTTCCCCTGTTTCACTACATGATCCTGCTGTTCCAAGTAAAATATAATACATGTGGGAGGGAATCCAGTGAAAAATAGGAGCTCCTTTCCTCCAACAACTATTTTGTTTTGCCTTAATCCCTTACTCTGTGTGTGAATATTCATGCTTAAATTTATGAACTGATGAATATGAATTTGCTTGAACTTAGAACTGTTTATAAAACAATAGGTGTTTCTTCATTGTACAGTCTGCAGGATATAAGCTACAATACTGTATGAACCAAGAGAGGAGATCCTGGTGAGGAGATTTCTGCATGGTCTGGGTTTTCTTGGTTTGTCAATGCTTCTGTGACGATGCATCGTCACAGGTATAAATACAATCTCTGACAATTGCGTCAGGGAGTCGACTCTTTGGCTCAGTGGTTAGAGCATTGGACTGGCATGCCGGCGGACCGGGTTCGATCCTGGGGGTCAAGTTTGTAACACTTCAAAATGAGTTAGGGTCAATTAAAGTTGACTTACAGGTGATATATACTGAGGTAATCTACACTTATAAAATCAATGTCAAAAGATGGTCTATATAGTTCTCTTGCAGTTTCCAGGGCTTATGATGTAAACAGTACTAATTAAACCTATCACATGGCTGTTTTTTTTCCCTTGCTGCAGATATTGCGTATTTACTAGACAGTCTGGGGGTATTTTTCCCTCTTTGTATACAAATTCAATCTTTGTAGACTTCATTAAGCAGTAAAAAACAACCATAAATACAACAAACACCACTCACTCAGAATGCTAATGTTGTTTAAATTAAAGCCTGGTTGGGCTCCCTTTAGATTGCCTAATGAATTTGGTATCTTGTTAAATTTTTTCCCAGACAACCCAAAATATCATCGTTTATCACACGCAATTCTGGATCACTGTGGTTTTACTACAATGAAAGTGCTTTCTATTTATAGCCTTTCCATCATGGCAGTTGTTGATCTATTGATTGATTCCAGTGAACAGGTTCCTCAGGAAGCCTTAACCAACAGACAATGAACATGTTCTTCTAAGAAAGTTTAACGGCAGAACATTTACACAAATAATTTCTACACATATGCCATGCATTTAGATAAGATACATAATTATGCATGGCTTCCTTTCCAATGCATTTCATTATGGCAACATAAATGCTTGACACCAAAACCAATCATAGCAGTATTATATTAAACACTGAGCAAGCATTTCTTGAATCAGTTTAGCTGTCAGCTGATCTGTGTTGAGAAAAGCTTCATTAATGATGCATATTATAGTGATACAGAGCTGTGTCTACAAATGGTAGAACACTTCTGTCTGAGCCATAAGATTGCCATTGAGCCATAAGATTGCCATTTATGCATATTATTCTAGATATCTCAGGGAAAGTCAATGGATGCAGTCAGCAAAATGGAAAGAATTATAGCTGCAGATTGTAACAAATGTAATATGAAAGTGAACTTGCTCAGTGGTGTCATGGAATGAAACAGACTTTGAAAAAAAGTGTCAGATCAGCTGCCAACTAAATTAAAATTGATTTGAAATCTGAAATAGCTAGTGATGTTGATGAAGATTTCTGCATTGCATGAGTGCTGATTCTTTGGATGCTAGTTAAATAGTACAGGGATTTGTGCCAACAACTAATCCTTTTATCTGAGCTCTTGGATAATTTCATGGAAGAAGTGGTTCTATTAAATAATGGGTGTTTCATGTATGAAGGATGATGTCAAGTATTGGCCTCCATGGATTTAAAACATGCCTGATAGTTCCAGCGTTAAAGCAAGAAATCTTCAGTGGTTACACAAATGTATGGATGGATAAAATATCATATTCAGTACAATGAGTATCAAGAAAAATATTGGATTTTTACTAAGAGTCTTGATTGCTGGAATTTGATGTAACCCAAGGATGATATATTTCTTGTCATGTGGGGTCAAAAAGTAGGTCAATATGAAAAATCCAACATATGTTGCTCATTTATAATCAGGTGAGCGATTCAGGGCCATCATGGCCCTCTTGTTAATGATAGTACACTATAAAGGCTTGTGTTACAAAAGATGTTTATACAGTGTAAAAGTTTGTGTTACATAAGATAATACACTGTAAAGACTAGTGTGTACTTTAGATGATAATACACTGTAAAGACTAGTGTGTACTTTAGATGATAATACACTGTAAAGACTAGACTAAGTGTGTACTTTAGATGATAGTACACTGTAAAGACTAGTGTGTACTTTAGATGATAGTACACTGTAAAGACTAGTGTGTACTTTAGATGATAATACACTGTAAAGACTAGTGTGTACTTTAGATGATAATACACTGTAAAGACTAGTGTGTACTTTAGATGATAGTACACTGTAAAGACTAGTGTGTACTTTAGATGATAGTACACTGTAAAGACTAGTGTGTACTTTAGATGATAATACACTGTAAAGACTAGTGTGTACTTTAGATGATAGTACACTGTAAAGGTTTGTGTAACATAAGATGATTTAATTAGTAGATACAAGCTTGTACTTTAGGTGACTTGACTATTTGAGTTTACCGTCACTTTGACAGTATTTCAGTCATATAGTGACGTTTAGCTAATTACAGGTGGAGGAAGACCCCGAATGCACGGAGGCATCCAAGTAGAACCACCGACCTATTGCAAGCCAGCTGGAAGGCTTCCACACATGAAAATCCGAATGACCCTGTGGGGATTCGAACCCACACAGTGAGGGGCTGAGTGAGTGCTAAAGTCAGTGACTTTACCCTCTCAGCCACGGACTTAAGATAATATACAGTAAAGGCTAATATGTATTTTAGATGATGATAAACAGCAAAGATGGTTGTTACTGCAGATGATAAAACATAATGCATACAGCTAGTATGTAATTTATGATAATACACTGTGAGTAATGACTAGTGAATACTTAGTAAGACTAATAGTAAACAGTAAGGACTAGTGTGTAATTTAGTTGATAGTAAACAGTAAGGACTAGTGTGTAATTTAGTTGATAGTAAACAGTAAGGACTAGTGTGTAATTTAGTTAATAGTACACAGTAAGGACTAGTGTGTAATTTAGATAATCATACACAGTAAGGACTAGTGTGTAATTTAGATAATAATACACAGTAAGGACTAGTGTGTAATTTAGATAATCATACACAGTAAGGACTAGCGTGTAATTTAGATAATAATACACAGTAAGGACTAGCGTGTTATTTAGATAAAAATACACAGTAAGGACTAGCGTGTAATTTAGATAATAATACACAGTAAGGACTAGCGTGTATTTAGATAATAATACACAGTAGGACTAGCGTGTATTTAGATAATAATACACAGTAAGGACTAGCGTGTTATTTAGATAATAATACACAGTAAGGACTAGCGTGTAATTTAGATAATAATACACAGTAAGGACTAGTGTGTAATTTAGATAATAATACACAGTAAGGACTAGCGTGTAATTTAGATAATAATACACAGTAAGGACTAGCGTGTTATTTAGATAATAATACACAGTAAGGACTAGCGTGTAATTTAGATAATAATACACAGTAAGGACTAGCGTGTAATTTAGATAATAATACATAGTAAGGAGTAGCGTGTAATTTAGATAATAATACACAGTAAGGACTAGCGTGTAATTTAGATAATAATACACAGGAAGGACTGTGTGTAATTTAGTAATCATACACAGGAAGGACTAGTGTGTAATTTAGATAATCATACACAGGAAGGACTATTGTGTAATTTAGTTGATAATTTAGTTTTGATGATAATTTATTAAGAAGTCAGTTGTTTGCAACTTTTTTGTCCCTTACTTTGTATAGACCTTTCCATTGTTTGCGGGCTTAATACTAGCTATCTAATTGCCACACTGGGGCTGTTTAGGGTCATTGGTTGACAAAGTTTACGCAAAAGAACACATGGTACTCTGTGAACAATGAATTGATAAGCTGTAGTATTCTCTACTTGCTGTATTTTAAAAAAAAGGGCTTGTTTAAGTTATGTATAAACTGTGCATGATAAATGCATATAGCAGGTATTTAGAATACTTAATTTTGCATTCAGGGCTTCAACATAGATTTTAATTTTGCATTGTGATCAGATACTCTACCCAGAAATGGAACTAATGGATTTTCCATTCAGAAACAGTGCTTTTTGGAAGCAGAAAAACCAGTTCTGCAAAGGCAGGAAATGGAAGGAATCTTTTATGTAGCATGTTCGTAAATGTCATCATATGTAATGCAGCAAACAGGAACGTAGTGAAAGGCTTTCATGAACTGGAGCAACAAATTGTAATGTGAATTTCACTGTGATTGTAGTAGTGGATTGACATAATTGTGTAATGGGAATTTGTGGCACATCACATGCGCCATGAACTAGATTGTGAGTGAACATTGTCTGAATTAAGTAAAGAGGACAGGTCTCAGTTGGGGCTAGCAGAAATGGTTGACCCATATAATGTGTACACAATCACATTTGATAGAGGTAGGTTTGTTGTATGCTTCCATCATCCATGACATTTGCACACACACACACACACACACACACACCGGTCTCAGTGGCAGAGTGGTTATAGTGCCATCCTCTGGAATCTGGAGTTTTTGGGTTTGATTTCAGGCTAATTGACATACCAAAGTCATAAAAAATGATACTGGCATAGAACCTTGCTTGACACTCCAAATACAAGGACTATGTGGCTGGTGTCAGGATAGTGTGACTGGGTGTGGTATCATGCCACTTGTCTACAGTGTAATATTTTCAGTGTGGCAGCTCTATATCTGTCTTATGTAGACAAAAGTCCCCAAAAGACTGAAATACTGTCATTGGCATGTTAAACCCAATCAAACAAACAAAATGCAATAAACAAACATTATTATTAACATACATAAAAATGGAGGTTTGAAAAATTCACAGAGAAGTTCCTCATTTAAAGACATTACCCCCCTGTGTGAAGAAATTCATTTAAAGACAATATCTCACAGAGAAGTTCTTGACATTTAAAGACATTTTCCCCTGTGTTAAAAAATCATTTAAAGACATTATCACACAGAGAAGTTTTTCATTTTAAAGACATTATCCCCATGTAAAGGAATTCTTTTAAAGACATTATCCCCCTGTGAATCATGTTATTCCTTTAAAGACATTATGCCCTGTGAAATCATGTTATCCCTTGAAAGACATTATCCCTGTGATAGGTTTTCATTTAAAACATTTCCCCTGTGATTCATCGTCTTCTTTAAACATACCCACTTTGTAAACATTTAAATTTTTAAATGTGCAATCACATCCCCCTGTATAATTCAACATTGTCTTTACTAAATGACATATTTCAAACTGTCGACACTGTTATCTCTCACTTGTATTAAGGAAAGTATTGGTGTACATCTTTTTGTCTTAAGTACTTTAAAGACATTATCCCCCTGTGAATCATGTCATTCCTTTAAAGACATTATCCCCCTGTGAATCATGTTATTCCTTTAAAGACATTATCCCCCTGTGAATCATGTCATTCCTTTAAAGACATTATCCCCCTGTGAATCATGTTATTCCTTTAAAGACATTATCCCCCAGTGAATCATGTCATTCCTTAATATTATCCTCCTGTGAATCATGTTATTCCTTTAAAGACATTATCCCCCTGTGGATCATGGTATTCCTTTAAAGACATTATCCCCCTGTGAATCATGTTATTCCTTTAAAGACATTATCCCCCTGTGGATCATGTTATTCCTTTAAAGACATTATCCCCCTGTGAATTAGTCATTCCTTTAAAGATATTATGCTCCTGTAAATCATGTTATCCCTTGAAAGACATTATATTCTTGCAGTGAGGTTTTCATTTGAAAACATTTTCCCCTGTGAGTTTCTATTTAATAATTTTAAACTTTTTTGGTGCTAAATCACAGTTCTCTCCCTGTCATGCTAATTCAAAACATTGTCTTTGACTCAAATGAATACATTCGCAAACTTAGTCACAGAGTGGATATAAGTCTCTCACATTTACAGCTATTAAGTGTGATAAGAATTGGGTGGTAAAACCATCTTATTTATGTCTGTAAAGAAAAATGGACATTGGTAGGAAGCTGTCCTGCATTAACCCTTTCCCTCATACAGACTCATTTTGACGCCCTCAATAGGTATCACATAAAGCCTGATCTGCAGGAAACCAAACTCAAACCTTACCAAATTTAATTGTAAAATCCTCATTACCAGACCACTGAGGAGCAGTGAACAGCATAAAACCTGATCAGCCTGCGAGTTACTCGCAGGCTGATCTGGTTTTATGCTGTTCGCATAGGTCTTTTCATGGTATCCTCTATGAGGGAAAGGGTTAAGAACTGTTTTGGTCTAAGTGTATTTCTCACTATTACGTGAGACTTATTGCCCTTATCTTGTCTGTGTCTTGTTAGAACCATGCTAAGCTTCATGTATGTTTCTATGTTTGCAGAGTACCAGCAGATCCAGAATGCGGTGGGCTCAGAGACAACGGAGGAAGTCCAGCCACAGAATGAGCGCATCATCTATATCAACTCTCAACAACCCACCAAATACTGCTCAAATAAAATCTGGTTGGTACCCCTTTCTTACCTCATCTCAAATTACAGATATTGGGTGATAGCACTAGCAGTATGTATGAAAGCAAAGACTTTGTTATAGTTGAACAATTATTCCTTTTTGTTAAATAATATTGCTTCTAGCAAGTTGTATGCCTAGCAGCTGGCTTTAGGTAGGCTGGTGATTCTACATGTACCTGGGTGCCTCTGTATACTTATGGTCTAAATTACTCCATTGATAATTAGCTGGATGCTGCTAAATGACTGAATGATAGTAAATTGTTAACCCTATTTTTGGGCCTCGAAATGAGCAATTTTCTCAGGTTAGATTTTATGTGATGAAGATTTATGAAAATTGCAGGAATTAGCAGATACACAATTTGTAGGAGGAAGTTTCTGTATCTACAAGCTTTTGAACTTAATATGTTAATACTTCTTGAGGTTCTGTAAAATAGGTCAATTTTTATAAGGTCATTTTTTTATTTCCACACCAAACAAAATTTTGTCCCAATTTTGCATTATAATTTTATAATGTAGGGGTGTAGTCAGACTTGAAATAAAGATACACACAAGGGGATGGGGTGCACCGCTTCTCAGCTGGGCCATGATTTTTTCACCACCTGTTACATATACAGTCTATTCACGATGGAACGAAATGCGATGGAGCGAAATGACGGTGTAATGCGAAGTAATTGCCAGGTCCCGGCAATATTTGTTCTTAATTCAATGTTGTAAAAAAGATGCGATGGAACGAATAGGATAGAACGAATGATGCACTGGAGCGAAGTATGTATGTGGTCCGATTTGCTAATTAACAACAGATTAATGACGCGTTCGAATGAAGTGTTGGTCAGTTTTCACACCTACCCGAGTGATACCGGTCGCTTACTCGCGTCCACCATTATATTGTCTGTAATCAGCCTATTAGCACGCCATCCGTGACGTTGTTGCAAACTGACATGAAGCTTACAAGCGAGTTTGTTTGTTACAAAGATTAATGAGTGATTTTATTTCAAAACTTAATAAGCAGCAGTATAAATATTGGTCTCCAGGTCTGACTTGTCATTCCATTCTACTTCATGTTAATACGAACATATAAATCTAAGACTACTACAAATACAATTTTATTGAATATCTAATAGCAATAGTCTGAGTAATTCAGTGAAGGACACAGTTTACCTGGGGGGATAACTGGATCAGAATTTTATTAGATATTTTTTCTTTAGTAACCTTGTGAAGGGCCCGGGTCGGATAACAGGGTAGGAAATGGCGAGCGAAAAGAGGGGAGTGAGGAGAAAAACACAGACCATAGAAGTGAAATATAGAGAATCAAATAATGAAACAACATCACACTAAACATATTACGACACTAAATCTTTACGACAGTACATGGTTTTCGGCAATACATACTAAAACACGACATAAACAAACGAGTGAGCACCTACATAAAGGGATTCTCAATCGTCAATATGAAAGATGCGATGGAACGAAATACGCGATGGAACGAAATAAATGTGTTTCCCGGGGCAACTTCGTACCATCGCGAATGGACTGTACATGTATGTATATAAATGGTGTGTTGATTAATCAGTAAAAATTGTTATAAGCAATAGTCTTATTAAATAAAAACTGATTTCAAAATATTCCACATTTGGTTTGCTTCGAATATTGGTTTCAGACAGTCTGTTGAATTGCATTTCAAGAGAGTGAAATGAAGCTCTTCTCACAGATATTTGAAAATGCTTTCCAATTATATGTTATATCAAAACCTATCTGCAGATAATAAACAGGGCTTCACCAGGTGTTTGATTTAAGTCTCTATGCACCAGATTTTGACAAATTGCAACCCGGAATCCATGACAGTTATGTGTGTTCAGTGTAGACAGAGACATTCTGCAAGAGATCCATGTTCAACTTCCTGAACAAATACAAGATGTATTCACCACACATAATCTTGCCATTTATATGGGTTGCATTTTGTCTTGACTTGGATCAATACTGAAATCTGTCGGCTTGAACCTATAGTACAACATATAATCTGATGTTCCTGTTTTAACCCTTATGCCAGGACATGTCGTTTCTTCATTCTGGACGTTGCCATTAGTGGCTTGACTGAATAGTGAACAATGCAAACCATGATCAGACTGCATGGATGTCATGAATAGTTTAACCACCCTTCAAATATTGTTCTGAAGGTGGTATAAATGTTGGTCAGTCAGAAGTCATTTAATAGACCAAACAACTTTTTAATTACCTTTTTAATCTCAAACTTTGTATATGATTGTTGCCTCTTATGATTTGGGGGCAAGTGCCATAAAGGTCAAGGTCATAAGTTCACATGTTATAACTTAAAACAATAGAATATGTGCAGCAAGCTTTGTCTAACAACTTTGGATCTAAATGGACCATTTGTCAAGGAAAAAAATGTTATAAGTTTTAAAGTTTTTGCATTGTAAAGTTTGCCATGGGTACTTTGGCATCAGGAACTTCAAGATGTCACATGCAGTTAACATTGTCACCTGTGGAACTTGGTAGACTTTCCCTGTAATAAAAAGATCTTGAAATTGTGATTTTGATGGGTGGATGATATTCACTGTTTGTTTTTGAACCAGAAAACTGTTATTTTCCATATAAAGTGCTGTGTTAAACACAAAAATACAGTTGTGGGGGTATGTATCACTTGCAAAGGAAGCTATATAATTGTTGGCATCCATATATTTTATGCTAATCTTTTTTCCTAAATATCTAATTTGATATTATAGATTTTTTGTCATATTGTTGAAAGTTTGTTTCCAAATATATGAAATTACAGAGCAAATAATTGTCCATTAGATGCACAAACATGACATCAAATTACAGCATTGGTTTTAACTAAGGACTGCAGTCACTGTGGAATGCCCTATCACTCATCAACTAAAAAATATTTGCCAGTTAATTACAGGGTTATCTTAAAGGAAAAAATTCTGCGGACTTAAATTGCTCCGGAAATCCTTTGTAATTGCAATTAGAGACTTTGAGATTATTTGTGGCAGAAAACTGTTTATTGGATGATGTGAAATTTAGGGCTTTGTGTCAGTGACGTATTTTCCCTGATAAATGTGCCTCTCTATTGAATCCCTTGCTCATCTTCACATGATGGATAATTAAGTATGGGAGGCTTACTAAATTAAGACTTGACAATATTCCAAATCGTATCTAACAATAGTACTCAGCATTGATATGAACTGACGTAATTTAGAGTTATTACATCTTTCTTTGTACTGTATCATATTGATTGACAGTCTTCTCTTCCTGCCTATAAGAACCCTGCAAGTCTTTGTGAATATTTCTTAAAGGTGTTCTAATATTATTCTGTTAACACCAATTCAGTTTTCATTGTTGTGTAAAACATGAAGGACTTTTTAGCTCACCTGAGCACAAAGTGCTCAAGGTGAGCTTTTGTGATCGCCCTTCGTCCGGCGTCCGTCGTCGTGCGACGTGCGTCGTGTGTCGTCAACAATTTGCTTTAAACGACATCTCCTCTGAAACCACTGGACAGAATTTAATGAAACTTGGCAGGAATGTTCCTTGGGTGAGGCTCTACAAAAGTTGCTAAATTAAAGTTGATCCATGAAGAACTCTGGTTGCCATGGCAACAAAAAGAAAAATAATTTGAAAATTTTAAAAATCATCTCCTTCAAAACTACTGGCCAGATTTTAAAATAAATTGGTACAGATGTTCCTTGGGTCAACCTCTACCAAAGTTGCTAAAATTATTCCGATCGGTAAAAAAACATGGCCGCCAGGGGCGGGGCTTATTTGCCTTATATGTATATAGAGAAACCTTTAAACAGCATCTCCTCTGAAACCACTGGACAGAATTTGATTAAACTTGGCAGGGATGATCCTTGGGTCAACCTTCACAAAAGTTGCTAAAATAAACTTGATCCATGTAGAACTCTGGTTGCCATGGCAACAAAAAGAAAAAAATATGAAAACTTTAAAAATCATCTTCTTCAAAACTACTGGCCAGATTTTAAAATAAATTGGTACAGATGTTCCTTGGGTCAACCTATTTATCTCAGGTGAGCGATTTAGGGCCATCATGGGCCTCTTGTTTTTATTAGCTCAACTTGGGCAATATTTATGACTTGCCAATAGCCGGCATTAATTGTCATTTGTCAATCTGATGGTCAAACCATCAACAAATCATTAAATGACATCTTGGAAAGTTTTGATAAAACTAAATAGGAATGATCCTTGGGTGCTACCCTTTCAAATTTCTTCAATTTGATCATAGTACAGATTTAGTACACAGTTAGTACAGATTTAGTACAGATTTTCCTTGTTCATGTCATCATGATCTATTTAAAAAACAAAACAAAAAAACAACATTATCACAAATCACCATGGGCGGAGCCAACTCTCCTTACATTCATTTAATGAAAACTTTTAGTATCTAGAACTACAAGCTAGATTTGAACATATTGTTTTTTTTTTCCAATTTTTTTAAATTTTTCAAACTTTTTATTGTTAAGAACGCAAATTAAAAAAAACAAAAAAAAATTATTTTTCAACATTTTTGGACATTATTTAATCCATTGCAATCACATGATTTGCATGCTGGATGAGACTGTTGCACTTTAAGAGATATAAAAGACACATAAAGTGTTGATATTTGTTTCATTTATCATCATTATGTTCATATCAACTCTTTTCTTTTCCAGCACTGCGAAGTACAGCCTCATCTCATTTTTACCAAAGTTTCTGTTTGAACAGTTCAGGCGGTACGCCAACATCTTTTTCCTCTTCATCGCTTTACTGCAAGTAAGTACACATACATTTATACAAGTGTGCCATGCACTTTCTACCCCTGTCTCACTGAATGAAGGTAGGGCTGTCTAGAAATCAAGTGTGTGTTTCAGAAAATTCAGTATAGTTTTAATTGGTATAGTGGGGGTATGAAACACCTTTAGTGCGAGCTCTAGTGTTCTAGTTAAACATTACTGATTACTACTACATTGTGGCAGCACTATATCTGTCTCATGTAGACATTGTCTCTAAATGACTGAAATAATGTTGGCAGAACACTAAACCCAACAAACAGACAAACAAAATTAATACATACTTCTATACCATGTAAGTCATCAGTCATAAATAAACACACTTCTTGTCTTTTTTAGTTGCCATGGTAACAGAAAAAAATTCTGTTAGGAAATGAGGAACCTGTTATTGTTGTCTTGTAATGAATGAAATATTCATGCCACACCGCTCATTGAATGATCTAGGTTTCAGGTCGGTCATTAATTAAAATATACCCATAATCCTCTAACAGTCATGATGAGTTTATTCCTAGAATTGTGAGCGAGATTTGCACATTGCGCTAAAAAAGTTACCACTTGTTGTAACATGGTTAAAATGCCCCCTACCAATGTTATTATCTCAGGCATGATCCAATGTTTAGAATGTCCTAATTCATTTGTACAGTATCTCATTAGTATAACTTTTTATACGCCGCCGGAGGCGGTCGTATATTGGCGTCATCTTCTCCGTCTGTCCGTACGTCCATATTGTGAACGCAACTCCTCCTACGTTTCTGAATGATTTTTTTCAAAACTTGGTCAATGTCATTACTATAATAGGTAGATGTGCATGAAGTGGCGATTTTCCGGTTCATTGATTTTTACAAGATTTGTGTCCCTTGAAACTTAGTCTCTGTAGCTGATTGATATTGCAACCTTGTGAACGCAACTCCTCCTACGTTTCTGAATGAATCTTTTCAAAACTTGGTCAATGTCATTACTTTAATTGGTAGATGTGCATGAAGCGGCGATTTTCCAGTTCATTGATTTTTACAAGATTTGTGTCCCTTGAAACTTAGTCTCTGTAGCTGATTGATATTGCAGCCTTGTGAACACAACTCCTCCTACGTTTCTGAATGAATCTTTTCAAAACTTGATTTGGAAGGGTTTTGTCCCTTGAAACTTAGTCTCTTTAGCTGATTGATATTTCAGCCTTGTGAATGCAATTCCTTGTATGTTTCTGACCTAATCTTTTCAAAACTTGGGCAATGTCATTACTATACTGGGTAGATATGCACAAAGCAGGGATTTTGATGTTCATCAATATTTGCAATAGTTATGCCTTTCTAAACATGGTCTCTGGAAAACACAACTAAAGTTTCTAAACAGGTAAAAGTGCATAAAGCAGGGATTTTCTGGTACAGTGATTTTTGCAAGAGTTATGCAGAGAAAGAAAAAAGGACTCATATTGATACTGCTATTTGACCTTCTTTCATATTGGAAGCATTTTTAGGGTTCTATCTCAGTTCAGCTAAATTAATTGGTCTTACAGACTTCATTATGAGCTTATGCTTACAGAAATGTTAAAAGCAATAATTAAAAGGCCCCCCCTGGTCTTTATATTTTGTGGCGGCGTATATTGTGGCATCACTGGCACTCTTGTTAAATGTTTGCAAAGAACTAAAATCTTAACTATTTCTTTTATCGTATACCAATTGCAACACAGAACCATGTGTAGGTAGTAGAGCATCCGCCTCAGGAGCGGAAGTCATAAAAAATAGTACTGATGTATAGCTCCCTTGCTTGGCGCTCAGCATATAAGGGTAGTTCCAGGACTGGTTGGCTCGGAGTCAGGATAAAGTGACTGGGTGTGGTATCATGCCACATGTCCACAGCGTGATCCTGCAATGTGGCATTACTATATCTGTTTCAAGTAGACATAGTCTCCAAATGACTGAAATACTGTCAGTGGGATGTTAAACCCAACAAACAAACAAACAATATGTAGGGAGATAATTTTGATTTTATAAAAAGATATCTGAAGATATTACATGTACATTCTTAAGTCAAGATTGAAGGCTTATAGTTGTTGTCATGTTACATGAGGTCTCAACTTCATGAGTTGACACGCGTGCATCTTGTCAAGTTAAAAAGTTCTAAATAAATACAGTCGGCACTCCTTATCTCGAATTTCATGGGACCAAAAATAAGACTTCGAGATGTCCGTAATTTGACCATTCCGAAATGAGGTATTTTCGGCTTGTGAACAAGAAATCTTACCTGTATCGTTGTATTAATATTGTGTTGATATCATGAAGAAGATGGTATTTTTTTTTAATATATAATTAATAAATAATAATCCATAATTAGCATATTTTTCTTTATTTATTTAACCGCTTCTTTCTATAAATACAGAAAGGAAAAAAAAAAAAGGGTTACAACAAAAATATAGATCGAAAACATGCGAACTGCATTCCATTAATAAAGAGCACTTATGTACATGCACAATATTCAAAGCACAACGCCAGATTGCTCAGCACTCAAAAATGGACAAGTAGGTTCTAGAGACATTGTGAATTATTACTTCGATAGTGTTTAAAAAAATTCTGGCACATTTTGAGCAAAGATTGTCAAGCACAACGCCTTGTGTTTGGCCATATAATTACCATGCAAATATTTCGTCAAAACATAATCTGGTAAATATTGAAAGCCTAAAATCACGATTTGTCGTACAGATAGCCCCGTGCAAAGCTAGTGTCACCAGTTTACTGATAGGTGTGAAAAATATCGGCGGGCTAATTAGCGTCTGTGGAATTTAAGATAAACAAACAAATATGCATTGTACTATAGGGCGAGGGTCCAAATTTCCACTTTGAGATAGCAGTAATTTGAAATAAATGAATTTTGATACACACGGAGTTAATGTATATAAACAAAGAAGGGAAAAATCTGGACCAAGTCAAATAATTTGACATAGCCGAAATTTCGATATACGCGAATTGGAGATAACGAGTACCAACTGTAGTAGCATCAGTAATATGCTGTTGAATAATTCTTGGTAAACTTATAGGAATTTAATGATTTTATTCTGTATTATCAGTGTATATTTCTTTAATGATCAGTGGAAATTTATGACATTTTCTGTTAATTACACAGTCTATTTCTTTAGATTTTAAAGACTTTAAATAATGCCCTTTTATGATTAACTTGTTCTTGGAATATCTGTTACCTTGTGGGTCTGTGTAATGACAAAAAGTTCCATTCTTTTAATGCCTTTTTAGTGACTTGTCTTTTCCTTTCTGCCTCCAAAAATCCATACTTGAGAAATAAGTTTTTACTTTGGGAATATTGTATTGCTCAGGAGATGTCTGGATTTAATTCACTTCTCTAAAGATTCCTTTTCTTGCTACTAATGCTTGCTTGTGTATGTGACACAGTGGCTCCAGTTTTTTGTCTGCAATTATTATAAATGTACAGAATTCTGGAAACTTGAGGCTTGAGACATTTGGAATCAGGCATGACAGAGAGTTACGAGAAAGTGTTTTTATATTTCTCTGAAACATATTTTTGTGGACTTTTTTCCAATGGTGAGCTATTGTGACTGCTAAATGTCCAGCGTCAACATGTAACCTTTAACATCTCCTCCTAAACTACTGGGCCAATTTTCATAAAACTTTACAGGAATGTCCCTCGGGTGGTTCTCTTCTAAAGTTTACGGGAAAAAATGTGAAAACTTCGGAAATCTTCTTGTCCAAAAGAACAGGCTGGATTTTTAAATATTTTAGCACAGATGTTCCTTTGGTCGTTCTCTTTCAAGATTGCAAAAATTATTTGGTTCCGTCGAAAAACGTGGCTGCCAAGGGTGGAACCTGTTTTCTCTATACGTATTAAGTACAAATTCGAAAAATCTTCTTGTCAAAAAATACTGGCTGAATTTCAATTGTTTTTGGCACAGATGTGTCTTGGGTGACTTGCTACCAAAATTAGAATAATTAATTGGATTCATCGAAAAACATGGCAGCCAGAGGGCAACGCCGAATGTATTTAACACCTCAATTCATCATGCGCTGTCAGTGGTGATCTTCCACCATTGTCAATGTTCATTAGAGGTTAACTAATAACTAATGAAGCTATTGAAAGCAAGGTGCATTTGTTAAATTTGTACACTTTTTCATAGGTTCAACAGTTATGGATACTTATTTTAAGGACTGAAATACTGTCGGCAGGACTAAACAAACTTATTCTGAGGCAGTATGGCATGACATTAATTGAATAGATTGTCTATGTAGTCCATTATAACATTGTTTCAGGGTTTCAAACCTGCGATCCATTTGTATGAACAGTGTTATATTGATGTTGCCTTATAAGGGAGTACATAGTAATGGATCTGGAGGAACAGCTAATGTAATCACCTCCCCCCTCCTGTTTGAATACTGTATTATATATCTACACCAGACAATATAAACATCATTAATGTCAGGGCAGACAACACCAGATCAAATGTTGGCAGATTGCTGGATTCCCATAAAAACAAAAGCCTAATTTATCAGTTTGCATATTGATCTGGGAACCAGTGTGTCTGTGTGCCTCACTTAGACACGGCTGATACCCTGCTCCATGTCATGGTTTTAATTGGAAATCAGTCTAATGAAAACAGTATATTTGAATTATTTAAACAAAACCATGTTAAATTGCTGGCTTGGTAAATGTTTAGAAAGCATCAGATTTTTTGTTTGGAGGAGTACTCTATGAGGCACTGCAATACATTGAGGAGATTATCAGCCCAGAGGTCCTTGGCTTGAAACTGGCCACATCCTTTACAATGTTTACCTCATTTTAACACAAGGTAAAGGTACACTATAAAAATCTTCTTGTTCAACTGGCCAGGTTTGAAAAAGATTTGTACAGTTGAAAAAGATTTGTACAGTTGTACCTTAGAATGAATGAATTTTTGCAATGATAGTGGAAGTTTTTTGTTTTTGTTTTGTTAATAACACACACACAAAAAAAACACACAAACAACACAGACACTAGGAACAGGGCTAATTCATCTTCCCTGTATTTGTACAGTGAAAACTTTAAAATTTTATTCAAATCATTTGTCACTGTATCCTCAGATGATTGATCTAGGGCATTCATATCAGATGTCTTGCTACAATCTCTTAACCCTTTCCCTCATATATACTCATTTTGACGCCCTCAATAGGTATCATATAAAGCCTGATCTGCAGAAAACCACAGTTAAACCTTACCAAATTTAATTACAAAATCCTCATTTCCAGACCACTGAGGAGCAGCGAACAGCATAAAACCTGATCAGCCTGCGAGTTACTCGCAGGCTGATCTGGTTTTATGCTGTTCGCATAGGTCTTTTCATGGTGTCCTCTATGAGGGAAAGGGTTAATTCAGTCAAGAAGTTCAGTTTGTCAAGTGCCTCAAGTCTTTGTACTGATTTATCATAGCTAGACCATTAATTTCAACTACTTGTAAGACAGACAAGTCAGAATCCAAATCAGTTATAGGACGAAGGATAATCACAAAATACAGGTTCTTAAACAATAGGAACTGTCATCACCGGTGTTCTGCCATGGCTGCATCCTGCTTCCTTTGTGCCTTAAACTTTGATTATTAGTCCCATGTACTGGTGTTTACACCGGATTGGACTATAGGTTTACCCTCCGTCTGTCTGTCCCTCTGTCTGTCCGTCTGGATGTCTGGAAATCTGGATCCCTGGATAACTGGATAACTCAAAAAAATGTTTAAGGTAATATTATGAAACTTGCTATATGAATAGATGGCAGTATGGGGATTCTGCACGTCACTTTGTTTTTTTTCTCGTTCCAAATTTCTTTTTGCTATGGTAACGGAAAAATCATGCACCTCACTGGTAGGGGACTCATGTGTTGCTGCAACACCAGTTACTTGTTAAGATTAAAATTACTTTTTTTGTTGTTGTTATGGGCAGTTTGCACTGTATTTATAAATACCTCAAAATGAAAGGATTTTTGTTTATTATTTTCTTATTTTTATTTTACAAAGTAATTTAATTATGCTCTTATTAAAAATGAGGTAAGCTTTTCTTTTTCTTTGCTGAGGTACAGTTTTATTAAAAAAAAATGAAAAAATACAACAACAACAACCAAACAAACAACAACAAAAGAAATAATGGCCTGAACAAGGTTATGTCTAGATGGGTAAATCGTCGTAGCAACTAGACTAGTGTTAGGAGACTTGAAAGACTAGCTTGTAACCACATAAACACTCTATTATACATGGTATGTCTTATATTCCTCAAGCATAAAGCTAATACGACCAGGATATTGAACAAGTTTCTGTTACTGACAGATAATGTCCCTCGCTGCATTATTTATAACCAACCTCTCAAATTAAGTTTGAATTTAGACAGCTTATCAGAAATCAATTAGTTAAATTGGCTTAATTTTATCATTTTCCCTGTTATGCAAGGAAATTCCAGATTTAACATTCACACTTTTTTTTCCAACCATTTTAGGCTCAGATCCATTTCAAACACCTTTAGGTGCAATTTAGGGACAGTTTGAATTAGACCAATCCATCTTTCTCTTTTTTTCTTTTTTACAAACTTGAAACAATGGGAGATTAATGATACCTTGGTACAGTGTGAGCACAAGGCTTTTGTTTCCCAATTAAATCCATTACTATCATTAGCCAAGCTCGTTTCATCTTCTTTGACCTTAACCTTAATGATCTTTGTGTAAAATATGTGTCACTTAAAAAATGAATTGCCATAGTTATTATTCTTTAGTTAAAAGAATATATATAAAGCATACCTTCTTAAATTTCAAATTGTTTAGCTAAGAAATAAGTCATTTCATTGTTTTTAATGAGTTGATAATTATGGAAAAGTATTTCATCATAACTGCATAAAATTAATACTTAATATAATATGAATGACATTCATTTTTCATAATTATATAATTGATGTACATGTACTTATTTTACTAGTAAATTGGTAGCTATACCCAGCTTGCATTGTTTTCTTATGAAATGGGTTTCCCTGGACCTTTCATTTATAAACATATTGTCTAGCATTCTTAGACTGTGAAGTAATGCTAATAGGAAAATAGAATATCTATTAAGTCATTGATCTGGATACTAATAATGTAAATACTACAACCCTAACCTTGTTATGATGGTTGAAGTATTTGTGTTTGTCACAAAGTTGTATACAACAGATTTTGTGAGTACTTTTTTATGTTGTGAATAGGGTCAGTGCTGACTTGGGACTGTATATTGGGTGGATAGGGGTGTCAAGGTCATTGTTACTAAAAATAGAAAGTTAATATTGGAAGCATCATGGAAGTTTGCTGTGTGAATCGGGATACAGTGATGCTGTTTATGTTGTTTATTATGTTAAGTTTATGGTTATTTTCCTTATGTTGTTTATTATGTTAAGTTTATGGTTATTTTCCTTTTCAGCAAATCCCGAGTGTGTCACCAACTGGACGCTACACAACTGCCGTACCCCTGTTGTTCATCCTGACAGTGTCTGCCATCAAGGAAATCATTGAGGACTATGTAAGTGGTTAAGTGGCTTGCAAGTGGGAACTTAACATCAGAGTTGTCTCTTTGTGGTATATAAATGTGTAACATATATTTGGTAAATGCAGCTTGTGTTATATTTACTTTGACTTTGGATTTTAAACAGAGATAGATTTCATAGAGATTTTCTAGGCTTTTAATGAGGAGTGTTAGAAAAAAAACCTTGACATTATGGGGGAATATTTTCATTTGTTGCTACATTTATGTTTGAGTATTTTATTTATACATTATAAATAGGAGTAGACATGAACATTTGTATCTCAACTGGCCTCAAATCTTGGACTCTATTGTCTGTGACTTAATGCTTTAATCAAGTGTTTCACGAGGGCATGTTTCTACCTCAGCATGATATTAGCTATCATCCAGTATCAAAACACAAGGCAATCCATGAAAATTAACTCAGAGAATCAAGAAATAATTAGTTAAAATGCCAAAACATTCTAAAGATACCACCTAATTCTAACTTCAGCAAATTGGGAAGTTTCATTTGCTGAATGCATTAGTGTCAAGTGGACACAGGTTTCTGAAGTGTATCCTGAACTCCATCCTGTTTCTGAACATTTCAGAAGCAATGAAACCAGTTTAGAATTTAAATAACATTTGAGTGTTAATGTTATATGAATGGTGCTTCACTTTAGTGATATTTAACAAGGAATTAGAAAAGTCACAAAACCTAATATCTCAGATCAAACCTTACCAAATTTAATTGTAAAATCCTCATTACCAGACCACTGAGGAGCAGCGAACAGCATAAAACCTGATCAGCCTGCGAGTTACTCGCAGGCTGATCTGGTTTTATGCTGTTCGCATAGGTCTTTTCATGGTATCCTCTATGAGGGAAAGATCTCAGTTTGAACTGGGATGTAAATTCTTAAAGCTTATTTGTACAGATTATACAGTGTAATGGTGGTTGAGTGATTTGAGGAGTATCTGCCTTGTTACTGGAAGGTCCTGGGGGAGGTCATGGGTTTGATTCCTAGCTGTAGAATACCAAAATTGTTAAAATGGTATTATCTTTCATGTGCTGGTGCCCAGTACGTAAGGGTGGTTCCGGGACTGGTTGTCCAAGTGTCAGGATAATTTGTTTGGGTAAAGTGTTATATCATTTGTCTATGATGTGATATTGCAGTGAAGCAGCACTTCATCTCATGTCTGTAACTGTAAACATCTGAAATACGGTTGGTGGGGTGTTCAACCCAAGTTAACAAACAGTGTTTCCTCCTCATCTAAAGGGAACTATTGAAAGTGAACAGTTTAAAACTGATTCACTGGCAGGCTGATCTGGTTTTGTTTTGTTTGCATGAATTTGTAGTTTTCCCAGGAGATGTGCTAATATTTTTTAGCTCGACTATTCGAAGAATATGAGAGCTATTGTAGTCACCCTGGCGTCGGCATCGGCGTTGGCGTTGCAGCTTTTGGTTAAAGTTTTGTGTGCAAGTTACTATCAACCTTATATCTCAATAACCGTTTATGGTATTGACTTGAAAGTTTATAAATATGTTCAGGGGCATCAGACAACCAAGGTAGATAACTCTTGACTGAATTTATAATGAATTATGGCCCCTTTTTAACTTAGAAATTTTGGTTAAAGTTTTGCATGCAGTAGAAAATTTGGTTAAAGTTTTGCGTGCAATCTACAATCTTGTTTGTATCTCAATAACCATTCATGGTATTGACTTGAAAGTTTATGAATATGTTTAGGAGCATCAGACAACCAGAGTAGATAACTCTTGATGGAATATATTACAAATTATGGCCCCTTTTTAATTTAGAAATTTTGGTTAAAGTTTTGCATGCAAGATACACTCATGCTTATATCTCAGTATCCAGGTATGCGATTGATTTTAAACATCTTTAATATGTTTAGGGGTATCATACTTTCATGGTAGCTAACTCTTGATGGAATATGTTACAAATTATTGCCCTCTTTAACTTAGAAATTTTGGTTAAAGTTTTGCATGCAAGTTACGTTCATGCTAATATCTCAGTATCCTGGCATGCGGTTGATTTTAAACATCTTTAATATGTTTAGGAGTATCATACTATCAAGGTAGATAACTTTTGATAGAATATATTACAAGTTATGGCCCCTTTTTAAACTTAGAAATTTTGGTTAAAGTTTGCATGCAAGGTACTTTCATGCTTATATCTCAGAGTCCAGGCATAGGATTGAATTGAAACATCTTTAATATGTTTAGGGGTATCATACTATAAAGGAAGATAACACTTGATGGAATATATTAAAAATTATGACCCCTTTTAACTTAGAATTTTGGTTAAATTTTTGCATTCAAGCTACTATCCAGCTTATATCTCAGAAATTGCTTGTGGAATTGACCTAGAAAGTTAAGGAGTGTCTCCAGGGGCATCAGAAAACTAAGGAGGATAACGTTTGGACTGAATTTTATACAAATTATGGCCCTTTTCTAACTTGGATTTTTGGTTAAAGTTTTGCATGCATAGTGTTACTGTGCTTATGTCTCAGTAACTAGGCATGGGATTGATTTTAGACATCATAAAAATATTAAGGGGTATCAGACTATCAAGGTATATCATTTTTGACTATTATTATGTACAGGGTATGTGAAGGGCAAGAATTGAAATAGATTTCATTTGATTTACCAACAAGCATTTTGAATAGTCGAGCGTGCTGTCCTCTGACAGCTCTTGTTTATAAATGAAGTTGTGGGATATAACAGAATTGTTGGTTTCTTCTCTTCACTCTTGACATTTGTAATACTGTAGGCATTTATTATGCATTGAATTTCTCATATCATACTTGTAAACCAAGCATTGTCAGACTCAAGCCAAGTGTATCACATTACACATTTATCAGATGGAAGTCTGCAATGTGGTATTGGTGTACATTTACATTTGTGCATATATGCTACTTGTATATTCATCATTTCATGGTATATGACTAAGTAATGAAACCTGAATCCAAGGACTATAACCATAGTGGATGAAATATAAGTCCGAGACTGGTAAAATGCTATTTACGTTTTGACCCGTCACTTCATTAACATTCATGTACAAATTTATGACTTGAATATAAATTAACAGAATTTTTAATAATATTTGAAACAAAGTTTTTTTCTTTGCCATACAAACTCTAGCTTTCTTATTGCATGATTAAACAGAGGAGAACCTGATTAGACAGCAACTGAGAGGAGTCTTTTGTGTCTGGTCTGTTTGTCAATATGTCAAGTGAAGTCTATATAAGATACAAGTTTTCATGGGGATTAAGATTTAGCGGATAAAACCCATGAAATCAGTGAAAATTAGTGTCCCACTAAAATTAATGATTTCACAGTAAATGAGGTAAAGGGTACAATTTGTCATTCTTTACAGTGGGGCTTGCTGCAAACTACATGATACAATATAGAAATAAATTTAAGGAGACGTGCTTTATTCATCCATTAATATTGATAAATGCATAGATTATGATATCTATATGGAAGTTTCTTGTTAGGATCTTGTATACCAAACTAACCCTTAGAGTCTAAAGATTTTTTATCTGTCATTTAATTGATTTTATGAAGAAAGAAAAAAAAAAAACTTGAAAAACATTTATCTGTCTACAGAGATTGCTAATAATAACATGTATGGATTTTTTTCAATTTCTATGGTAGGTCAGTGACAAAGGAAATTTTAAGTCTTCTAAAGAATTGAGTTGAGGAATTGAAATGATTTGTTATTGAATGTAGGTCAGTAGGATGCAGTACCCAGGTTTTAAATCGTTAGTATGGAGATTCACCGTACCAGTACTCAGAAAACAGTTCAAAGGTTCATATTTGACAAAATCAAGCCAGGTTTTAATTGTTTACCCTATGAATATTCATTTACATATTGTATGGCTTAATGAATATAGCTTTACTGATTTATATCTTATGAAAACTCATAAGCAAACAGAGGAGACTCTGATCAGACAGCTCCTGGAAGGTACTGTGTGATATTGGTCTCCACTGTTTGCCAATGCTTCGAAACAAGTATATGAAGTAAAAGGGTAAGCTCTATCTGAATATGTTTTCACCACTGTCTGAAACTTGTTTACATTTCGTAATACTTCAAAGATATTTCGAGACTGAAATTTTCGGTTTTTTCTCAGAAGCAATTGCACAAAGTAATGAAGGAACAGGAAATTAGGAACCTTTGGATATGGAAAGCCTTTGAATTTTAATTACCCGTCCTATTCTACTTTCTTTAATTTGCATTGCTCCCTCAGGTGTTTTCCAGAGTTAGATTTGTTTTCCCTTGTACAGAAAGTAGAATCTGAATTTCAAAAATAAGATATTTTTAGTTCAAAACTTCAGAAGTAAAAATCAACTTGCAAGAAATTTTAGAGTTTTGAAAAAAACTTCTGTATGTAGACATATCTGGAATTCTGTTAGTTTGCTTAGTTTTTCTGAAATAACACTCACTCTAAAAAACTATTCATTTAGTATTTAAGATTTACATTATATGGAGTCCAGCCATATATCATCAAAATGATACCATGGAAGGTTCCACAATTTGTATGTAAATGCTCCCCCTATTGTAATTTTGACAGTTTCTGTTCCAACCTAGGTCAAGTGCTCACAAACAGTATCACTCTCAAACTGGTTGGATAAGCCTGTCAATGCAAACATACTTGATTGACAGTTTAGGAACTGCCCATTGAAAGTGGCATTGATATCATATCTGTTTATGTCCTGACACCTGGGCGATCTGGATAAACATTGAGTAATTATCTTGATTTTACATCAGTTATTCATACTTTGACAAAGCCAGTATGTAAGTGCTGCATGATAGTGGAATGAAAAACAGCCATGGTACCCAGTAAACAAAACAAATATTAAAACCAAAAATATATAAGTATAGTAGCTAATTTAGTATGCTGAGCCCAATTCAAGGGAGCCATCAAGGGAACCCAAATCATGGCCAGTTTTCAAGGTTTAAAGCTACAATGGCTAAATAATCATACCTGCTATCACTGTATCAGAGGTCAATTATGTTACCACACAAACCACATATCAGACTTTGAAGCAATTCTGTGTTGAAACCATAAGTGAAATGCTTTAAATGTCAACCCAATGCAATATTTATTTGTCTGCACCATGATGTATTTCTGTTGAGTATCAGTATCTGTATACATAGTGTTATAACTTTACATAGCTGGCAGTGAAGGGATACATTTTAATTTTCCACTCCCTTAGCAGAATCGATTGTCAACATTGTCTGAGACAGACTCATTTGTCATTATCCTAGCCATGAGGCTTGTCATACAGCATCTAAAGGGTCTAAGGCAATCCTTTT
Organism: Solen grandis; assembly: GCA_021229015.1. NCBI lineage: Eukaryota > Metazoa > Mollusca > Bivalvia > Adapedonta > Solenidae > Solen > Solen grandis. Next base: position 71,498,429 of record CM037777.1, read on the forward strand.
GTCTCTTTTTCAGAAACGACACCGAGCTGATGACAGTGTTAACAACAGGAAAGTGCTGGGTAAGTAACGGGGAACCAACCAGTGGTTAAGCAAGATAGATGACAAGTACTTAATGGGGTTTACCTTCCAGGGCACCAGTCATAATTACAAATTGCAGAGAATCGTTAACTGTTCACCATGCAACCGTGCCATCTGTATCGTGTTTTGAGGCCTTTTTCTAGGAATTTTAGGAATACAACATTAACTAATTTGTAATTGGGAAAAATGCTAACAATTTCTTGAGTGGGAACAAAATTCCTGGAATGAGCTGTTTATTTCGAGAATTATGCATTCTATAAAGAATATCAATTTGGAATGGGTCACGGTCCATAACTAGATAGGACTTCTATGGCTATTAGTGGAAAATCCTTCATTTAAAGATTTAACTTCATTTTACATTGATTTCAAAACAAGTTCTCGTGACTTATATCTGTTGCCCTTGATTATATGTGTTGAGTATTGTGGGTGGAAATCAGAGTACTTGAAGAAATCAGATAGGTGACCACACTACCTTCTATTCTATTGTTCATCTCAGAATTTAAGATAAGAAGCCTTCATTTGTTGGCATCAGCTGCTTCTCTTGTACTGGGTTCCATCCAGGAACTGGGAGGAAGAGAAACTGACATCCATTAAATGACCAAAGTTATTGGAATGTTTTTTAACAACAATCAATGATTGTATCATCTGCCTGAGTAGAGTACATTAACGTCCCTGGGGTCTATTAGAAGATTCCTTGTGCTCTGTACCCACGGATCCGATCACATATGGATTTAGATTACACACAACACCAATAGTATTTAGTACATTGTTTATAGCCAAAGATTTATATTTTTTCCCCAGATAGAGAGCTATGGTTTGAACACTATTGATTATCTGTCCGGATGAGGGGTCAATGTAAATGTCAACTAGTTCTTGTTGATGAGAAATCATTTCCAGCTTGTTCGCTGTGGCTATTGGCTAGAATACTATCTGCCTGTTTTCATCTGTCATAATATTTGACTATTGGTCAGGAAATAATGTGGAAACTATTGATGTAATTATTGATAAATGTGTCTTATTGGTTGAGGGGATGTTCAGCAGCAGGAAGTCTCTGTCTGTGTCACTGTAACTTTCCAGTTCGTTAAAACATAGCATTGGATGGAAAGAACTAATCAGTGCACCTATGTTACCACATATCTATAGGAACATGTAATCATGTGACCATAAAGATGTGAGACCATGTAGATGTGCTGTAATATAGATGTGTGACCATGTAGATGAGTGACTTTGTAGATGTGCTGTAATAAAGATGTGTGTCATGTAGTTATGAGACCATATAGCAGTGTGACAATAAAGTTATGTGACCATGTACCTATTGAACCTTGTAGCCATGTGTCAATGCAGTAATGTGACCATGTACCTATTGAACCTTGTAGCCATGTGACAATGCAGTTATGTGACCATGTACCTACTGAACCTTGTAGCCATGTGACAATGCAGTTATGTGACCATGTACCTACTGAACCTTGTAGCCATGTGACAATGCAGTTATGTGACCATGTACCTACTGAACCTTGTTGCCATGTGACAATGCAGTTATGTAACCATGTACCTATTGAACCTTGTAGCCATGTGTCAATGCAGTAATGTGACCATGTAGCTATTGAACCTTGTATTTACATGACAATGCAGTTATGTTATCATATACCTACTGACCCTTGTAGCCATGTGACAATGCAGTTATATGATCGTGTACCTATTGAACCTTGAATTTATATGACTATGCAGTTATGTGACCATATACCTACTGAACCTTGTAGCCATGTGACAATGCAGTTATATGATCATGTACCTATTGAACCTTGTAATAATGTGACAATGCAGTTATGTGACCATGTACCTATTGAACCTTGTAGCCATGTGACAATGCAGTTATGTGACCATGTACCTATTGAACCTTGTAGCCATGTGACAATGCAGTTATGTGACCATGTACCTATTGAACCTTGTAGTAATATGACAATGCAGTTCTGTTACCATGTACTATTGAACCTTGTAGATGTGACAATGCAGTTATGTACAATGCAGTTATGTGACCATGTACCTACTGAACCTTGTAGCCATGTGACAATGCAGTCATGTGACCATGTACCTATTGAACCTTGTTATAATATGACAATGCAGTTATGTGACCATATACCTACTGAACCTTGTAGCCATGTGACAATGCAGTTATATGATCATGTACCTATTGAGCCTTGTAGTAATGTGACAATGCAGTTATGTGATCATGTACCTATTGAACATTGTAGCCATGTGACAATGCAGTTATGTGACCATGTACCTATTGAACCTTGTAGTAATATGACAATGCAGTTATGTTACCATGTACCTACTGAACCTTGTAGCCATGTGACAATGCAGTTATGTGACCATGTACCTATTGAACCTTGTAGTAATGTGACAATGCAGTTATGTGACCATGTACCTATTAAACTGTGTAGCCATGTGACAATGCAGTTATGTTACCATGTTCTGGTAGTTAGATACTGGTGTCTGTTACAGTGTTGCGGGACAAGTGCTGGCAGGTGATCAAATGGAAGCAGATCGTGGTTGGTGACATCGTCAAGGTTCTCAACGGACAGTTCTTTCCAGCTGATCTCATTCTTCTCTCATCCAGGTACACTCCCCTTCTCAGTATTTGTACAACCCACCAACACAGCTGCTATCAGTAAAAAATGGCATTGATATAGCTCTCTTACTTGGTGCTCAACATATAAGGGTATTTTCAGGACTGGTTGACCCAGTGTCAAGATAATGTGACTGTGTGTGTTATCATGCCACATGTCTACAGCATGATACTGCAGATGCTGTCAACCCAACAAAATAAACCAACAAATCAGGATATGAACCAAGCCAGCAAAAAAACCCCATTAACAATAGATATCCAGTTGGCAACTCAGCACACTAATACCTCACAAGAATTTTTTTTTTTTTACATTCTGGTCTTCTGTCCACTAAACCAGCCAATTGGACTGGACCAAATTACATAAATTACATTTTACATTACACCATTCTATGTTTGTGTTACACCAGTGCTAATTTTACATTACTTGGTCTTCATTCTGGTGGTCAGCTTGAATAACTGAAAAAGTTACCTACAGGTCACTTGTATCAGTGCCCTTCAGATGAGGTCATTCTGTACAACATGTTCAGACTGAGGGTTGTTGTGGTCAGTCTGATTTTGGAAATTTATAAGTTGAACTTGGTTTAATCTTTTATTTGATGAAGAAAGACTAATTTGATCTTAGCAACATTCTAAACCTGATCAGTCTGTGAATAAGAATGCCTTGCAGACATATTTTTTTATTGCTTCAGACAGTTTTGTCTTTGTACTAACAGGGAAAAAAATGCTGGATCAACTTTTGTGGTTGTTTGAAGGAGTATATTAAGAATGTATCAAGAAATGCTGTCTCTCTTGAATCTCTTAAATGAGATGATTATGGTCATATATGGTTGGCAACAAAGTCAGATGGTAAAATCTTGAATCTTGGGTTATACTTTTTGTTTCTTTGGGTTTCTTTTTCCCTTCTGTATATATAGGTCTGTATTCCTAGAAAAGGTATTTTTACAAGCCTCTATCATCACAATCTTGTATTATGCTCTGTGTCATTTGAAATTCCCCTTGGGAGCCTCTTTTTTGACAACGTTGCTATGATATTTATTGATTATTATATTATTAACCAAGCATTGCCAGTGTGAAATTGATTTAAAATAGGCAAACCTGAAACTTTAATTGTCATAAAAATGATAATAGTTTATCTCATGTGGTGAATGTTATGATTTATCATCTTTTAGCTCTTTACCTCATGAATATTTATGTACAAATTAATGACTCAATGAATATTGATCACTGAATATTAAATAGTATATAAACAATGATCTGAGTTTGTTCTGTTTGCCAATGCGTTAAAATGAGTATATATGAAGGGAAGGGCTAAAATTTCTCAATTATGAAAAGTATTGGCTTCCTTGTCATTGTGAACTTCTAATGCAAAGACTAAAATTTTCAAGTTACTTGTGATGAGACAAAGAATCTTACAGAGATAACAAAATCAATCTTATTTTGTTTTCAGTTTGTCTATGATTTTAATACACTAAGAAAGCATAAAAAAGAGAGGCTGTGTTGAATTATTGATGCCTGGGAATTTGTTTGTAGACAGAAAGGTGTTAGCAGAATTCTGCCTTAAAAGTTATTTTTAGCAGTGCTGTAAAGTTTGACAGGCTATAAATTTCTGA
>CM037777.1:71502845-71552845 GCA_021229015.1 Solen grandis
ACAGTAATAATTGTGAGGAAACTGAAACTGTACCCGACGAAACGGAATTCATAGTATGGAAAGAAAAGGTAAACAAATACAATTACTACGTCGACAAAAGTAAAAATCCATTTCAGTCATGATTATAGACAACACGCATTGTGTATACTTTCCAGTATCCTTCACTCAGAACCATCAGGGTGTCGAGACGTTTGATCGCTGCTTTAAAACACATAATTTTGACATTGTTCAGGATATTTGCATCATATAAAACTTGTCCCTTTGATAGATAATGCTTGGAGAACAATTGTCCTGTGCATATATTGTGTTTTAATGCTTATGAAAGTTTTTACGCTTGAAGATCGAACCTAAACCTATAGCATCACGGTCGCTCTGACTGTCTTCATTCACCTTTAACTGCTTTCTTAAGGATTTAAGATATTTTACATAATCGCTTTAAATCGAGGTAAATATTGAGAAAGTTCACCATCCTTTATCTTAAAATCTATATGGACTGATAAAAAGATATGAAATAATCATTTTCATTTCATTTTCTGAACATACTCATTTTTTTATTTCAGTTTTATCAGGATTTTGTTTTTACTATCAAATATCACAGCAAGTGATATATTTATTGCACTTAGGATAATAGTATGCAAATAGAAAAGGTTGCAATTAGAGCTGACATGATTTACTACTAGGCCAACTAAGCAGATGTTCCCAATGTCGGCATCACGCACTATTTGATTTCAAGAGCAATTCCGATCATCAGTTTAGCTTTCCACAGAGTACCAAAAGCCTGTACACAATCCCATAAAACAGACATCAATCATTCCCTGTTTTATTTCTGGATTTCAAATACGTCAACTTACAGATAAGTGCCCTGCGACAACGCTCATTGATTTTGGTTACGAGGAAGAGAATCAGAAACATTCGGATTGCTTTGGTTATTATGGTCATTATTACAGGGTCAACATTGTCAAACGTTGTAAATAGAGACATCATACTCTTCATACCAGATTGTGGTATATTAAAAAAATATATACACGCTAACTGAGCATATATTTAAAAAATCATGGTTCTGTTAATGCGAAACGAATACACTAAACTGTCACTAGTCTACGGACAATTCAAAACATATCGGAAAAAGAATATATATTATAAGCAACCTTTGTGATAACATCTCGGTCACTAAGGGCTTTGAAATATATTGCTTACGATGATTCCTTCTCTTTATGATATACATTCCTGACATTATAAAACCACAATCAGTGTGAAGGACGAATATTTAGAGATACTGAGTATCTCTCAGAAAAAAAAAACGCAGACACTGGCATGGCTCACTTAATGCTCCTACCTACACATCATTTTGAAAGAATATTTCAAAACGTCCACAGTTGCATTAAAAACATGAAATATTTCTGAACATTTGGCCCCATATATGTCAGAAAACGAACAAACGCGCAAGCATGCCACCGAATGGCCTAGTCTATTGACTGCACATCAATTCAGGCCCAGCTAGGCACATTGCTAAGGAAAACACACCATGCAGTTTTAAGCACAAGTCCAATGCAGGCGTGCTCTTTGAATTGATTTTCTAGACAATAGAATCAAGATAAGCATCTAGTTTAAATACCAGAGTATTTTACAATGCTAAATACAGATAGTGTTCTGGTAAAGTAGATTTTTATAAAACGATATGAAAATGTCTAGTCTTAAAAGTTTGTTTCTCCTGCCGTTTCGTATAGCCTGTGCGTCATTGAAGTAAAAAAGTTAATTTTTTGTCTCGGTGTAGTCATTTAGATTTTATTTCATTTAAGAAATGTTATTTTGATGTCTCGGAGCAGTCATTTATTCCAGTCATGTAAGCACTAAACATAATTTTGTTATATCTCCGACGGCAACATACCAAAGACGTAAAAAACAGTGCTGGTATCTCCATACACAGGAGCATTCATACACAGGAGCATTCATACACCAGTCGTCCTGGTGACCAGGATATTGTTACTGGAAGTATAACCATGTCACGTGTCCACAGAGTGATACTACAGTGTGACCCTATGAACAAATTATATCCTTTGAGACAACTAATTCGAACTCACTGTCCTTTAGAAACACTCGCAAACAAGTCGATCAACAGGGGAGGATAGCTTACGATCATTTTCTTTCCATTTGGTTAAGTTATACTGAGCTTTTTTGAAATAAAATAATATGTTTGCGGATAAAATAACATGTTTTAGACATTGTGTTACTGTTAATGGTAGAATATCAAATAGTTTCTAAAATTGTTGTGCAAATATAAGAATGATTAATGTTAGATAATATCGTGGAATAAATTGTACCTTTTATCATTATTGCAACGCAATAACCTTCATCTACAGTTGGTCCAGAGACCATCAGACACTTTGACAAGTGGTTGAAGTCATTACCAGTGATGAATTCGAGCAGACATTTGCGCGCGCCAAATCAATGTAAATAATAACACATGTGACCAAACCAGATGTGAAAGGAAATAAGATCGGGTCCAGATACGTACCGCAGTAATGGAAAAGTTTACATGCTTTAATGAGTAGATATTGATGGTGGTCGATGTACGCATCTGGGCGCGATAGTTCGGACTACTAATGACAAATCCATTGATTTGTGCAGAGTCCAGATCGGCGATTTGCTTGAGGTGCCGTCACTTTGGTCAAAGACTTCGTCTAGAGGCATAATTATAGCCGCAGCCATTATAAAGACCGTGGTGTGTGATGCACCTTAAAATCTTTGTATTTATGTTCGACCTCTGTATTTCAGTGCTTTCTTTCTCAAGTACCTGATGTATCTGTATTTAGTAATAAAACTGTCACATGTTTAGATCAGTGTTTAGAGTGTTAGTTTTTTTATATAGTATATCTATTTAATTCGATTGGGTATGAGAGCATTATGCAATTGTTTATGTTCTAAACTTGAACAGTGTGTTCAACGGAATAGAACAAGTCTTCTTTACGAACCAGGTATAAAAAGTATACAATATGGGACAATATACAAATACGATATATCAACACAAAAAGTTAGAAAACATTAAGATCACAAAGATACATATAAGTTGTTATTGTCGTTCATATTACTATGCAATATAGTCAACAGATTTAAAAACGCACCTCTGGTATTAATTCACGTAAAATCATTTTAAACGAGTCGCTTTCAATGAAAGTTGACAACAAATGCGACTGATTTCTTGGGGAAATTCTAAAGCTGTGCATAGATATCACATCTGAAAAGTGTGATAGTCACGCTACCATAAGCGATAAAGCAATCCATACACCTACGTCTCAAGGACAAGACCAAATTTGTTATTTGCTGTTGTGGAATTTGTTGTGCAATAAAATTTCCGCATTAAAAAAGCAATGTATTGATGATGTCAAATTTCATTAAAATTGACTATCGTGAAATACTTTTATGTAAATCATTACCAAAGGTGCGTTTTTAAAGCGGTTGAGAGTTAGCTTGACGATATAAAGCGTCAACTTGCTATTATATAGAGTCAAAATATATACATATGGAGTCAATTTGTCAGGATATGGAAACGATTTTTCATTTACAAAGTCAACTTGGTTCTATACCGTGTGCTTTGAGTCAGTTCAATAATATACGTGAAAAATGTCGTGAAAAGTCGTGAAAAAGTCGTGAAAAGTCGTGAAAAATGTCGTGAAAGGGCGCCTCTTCATATTGAGTTAATTAGCCCTGAAAAAAAAAGAAAAGAGAAAAGTCGTGAAAGGGCGCCTCATCATAATGAGTTAATTAATTAGCACTTATTTAAAGTCAAAACGTTTTATCGTCATGTCAACTCGTCTTTCTGTAGATATGACACAACGTTTACATACATAACCCCAAGAATTATATTATTAATTTCAAACCGGTGTTGACACAAATATTGTGGGCCTTATAAAAGCAAGTTTCCGGGCTCTGCCGTACTCAGGTCTCCAAAGACCTGCTGAAACTAGAGACCGTTGGAGACCGTCTTTTAGTATATCATAGATCATAAATAGATTTGCGTAATAAACACCTATTAGTTGCTTAATATGGTCAATTAGTGCAATTGCATTTACATTATAAGTTTAACCAGAAAGTCGCGCATTTTAAGTTAGCAGTGTTTTGCGCCAGTATGTAACCGCGAACTTAAATAGTCGCAAATCATTCATAGCTGTAAAATCGTGAATATTTGTCGTCTTGGATTGGAGGGGGGTTGAGGGCTTACATGTTTTCCACACTGAACCTAAAAGTAAAAGATCAATGAGCACTTCCAAGTACCAACACTAATATTACTTGCTGTAGTCAAGCTTCAATGAGGACAACACAAACATGTATTAATATGCATGTTTTTTTTTTGTTGTTGTTGTTGTTTTTTTTGTTTGTTTTTTCTTTGGGTTTTTATGTGTGTGTGTGTGTGTGTGTGTGTGTGTGTGTGTGTTTTCTGCTGTTTTAAAGGAGAGAAAAAAAATGAGTAATATCTGAAACGTTTTCTAACGATAATTACCATTTTAGAATAAGCATATCTCTAAAGGGAAAGGTTAGATATAGTAAAGAACAGTGAACTGTTAGCAACGACATGTGCATCAATTAACTGGTAAACTGTGAAATTATACACTAATTATTACAAATTAGCATTTACGGAACGTTTGGACTTACACTGTTGAATAAATCCTAAGTAGCTGATGCATGTGTAAAATATTGTCTATCGACATTTATACAGAATTCTACTAGTTTATTCTTAAAAATAATCACAAATAAAACGGCTCCATATGTCTCGTGCATGTACACGCGTGAGAACTACTCAGGACAAAGATAAAATGATTATTATTATTTTAACGAAGGAAAATACTGTTACAGTACAGAAAAGCGCGAACTTTAACAGCCGTGAAAATGTTGGCTGTTGGTTGATTGGGGACAGGCATCTGCATACACATGCCGTAATTAAATCAATTGTCTATAGCAAGACGATTCTATATAACAGTATAGCCATACCCCGTGGAAAATGACGTCATTTAAGCTATGTGTAAATCACAATTTTCCTATTCACATGCTCTATATCTTATAAAATATATCATAATAAAATTGACCCTCTCCGGTGGCCGATCGGTTAGAGATTAGAGCGTCAGCCTCGGGAGCGGGAGATTGTTGATTCGATCCCTGGCCGCGACATTACAAAGTCGTAAAAAAATAGTACTGGTATAGTTCCCTTGCTTGGCATTCAGCATATAAGGGTAGTTCCAGGACTGGTTGGCCCGGTGTCGGGATAATGTGACTGGATGTGGTATCAGGTCACACCTCTTCGGCGTGATACTACAGTGTGGCAGCACTATATCTATCTCAAGTAGACATCGTCTCCAAATGAATGTAATACAGACCGTGGGATGTTAAACCCAACAATCAAGCAAACAAATTTAATAAAGTTGTTGAGAAAATACAGTAATAACAGCGGTTTTCTTCTCGGAATCGAAACAAAATATGCTGCTTGTGGTAGCTTAAAATGATGTCACATACATAGTACTACTTGATATGGACGCACGTTCCACATTGAATAAGGATATATACTTAACGGAACTTGTAAGTACTCCGATTTTAAACATGTAGAGAAGATATATTTTCCAAAAGATATGCCCAGTAAAAATTAAAATGTGTATTGGCTCTATCTGTTGTCTGCTTGAATAATTTTGACACATAATCAACTCTGTGAAACCAATTTTCGCGGAAAGCTATAAAAAATGTTATTTTGAATACAACAAATGCTATAGACAAAACTTTAGTCGGAGTACTTATAAGTTCGTCTAGTATATGTTGACTCTGTATACTGGCAAACTGACAATGTATAGGATAGAGTATATTAAGACATTTCTACAGACAATAGAAGACCGGAGCGAGCGTAGGCTTCTATTGTATGGAGGAATGCCTTAATATATTCTGTCCTAATTAGACGTTTCCCGGCTCAACCTGAACCAACTGCAGTGAAGCCGGGACACAATATTCATATTTCCCTATTCTCTGTCACTCAAATGTTTCACGACTGGGCGGCAGGCGGGAAAATGAGATGTGAGACATCGAAATGGACGATTACATACTGTGCAGACAATTAGGGATGTTTCCTGTTACATAAACATCTGTGTGTTGAATTTTTAATCAATAGTATACAATATAATAGACCAAACTTAAATGTTAGTTTCACTGCAGGGACATCAACAAGTCAGGATGGATGGCAGCAAATTTGAATTAATGTTTAATATCGATTTGATCAAGATATTTCAACGTAAATAGTTTAACGAGGAATTTACTTATGTTACTTAGCAAACAGTAGATAGTGCGACGCGATTGGTGTCATTTCCTACAGTTTTTTTCCTCTAAATATTCAAGTGAACATAAAAGAAGCGCCTATCAATGGTTAAACGCCGGGTCAGTGAACCAGGGGTTGTGGGTTCGAACCCCGTTGGAGGCGAGATTCGTGTCCGTATCTTTCACAACGTCTGACAGCTAAAATTATGATGGGAAAAAGTACAGAATTAAAAAAAACAACAGATGCGCATGAAAGAAAATATGAGAGTTACTGGAAAGGAGAGAGAGGGAGAATAAGAGAGAGAGAAGTTTGAAAGACAAGAGGAAAGAAAAAAAGTATATCATTAGCCTGGATTTTACTATGTATAATTTCAATTATAATATCATTTTGGCCGAAAAAAGTGTTAAAATGCAGTTCAGACAAACGATTGAACAGAACAGAGTTAGTTTTTACGTCATCAAAAAACAACGCAATGAGGGCGGGGTTTGTTGCACATGCGCATTTGAAACATCGTTCTATTTTGAGATAGAAAATAGAAAGGTGTTCTATTAAAATAAACAGTGGATAAATTTGAATTTTCAGAGCTCCTGATTGGCCACATATTTAGGGTAACTTCTAAATAAAATATTAATCGTTAGAAAAAAGATCGATCACTTTTATTATATTGGATCATATTTCATGTGTGATTAAAGACTGTACTGAAATGAATGATTATGACAAAACTTTCAAACCGGATAAATGAGTAAGATAACGTGAAACATGTTAGATAACAGGTTTATCTCAATGAGTTATATTGCCAGTCAATGTGAAGAAATTTGCGACTGAGCCTATCTCTTGTTGGCAGAATGTTTACAGATTTTCCAGTGTATACGATGTACATTGTCAAACATACAATTAATATAAAATATAAATTAGGTCACGCACTATCAAAACACAGAAAGTTTTCCATACCAAACAATACAGATAAACTTAACTCGTAGTGTAGCGAGAGTGAACCACTATACATATGTAGTACGCTATCATATTGTATTGCCGATTTGCCTAATAAATTGAGTTGTAAACAAAACAATAACATTACCTAACAAAGAAGACAGTCTGTTAAAAGCACGGGTTATTTTTGTATTCCGAAGGTTGACTGCTCATACCTGGGCTAAGTGAATGGCCTATATTAGCATTTGACATATTCAAAAATAACATTTTATGAGAATCATAAAAAGCACAGAATCAGTTCATAGACTGAGTACGCTCTCTGGCTTATTTCTCTACTCTATTCATAAAGAGCTACTTCCTCTTATCCTATTGCACGAAGTTTAGGCTTTCTGCGAAAACTCAACATTAAGGTGGCTAATTTGTTGCTTTTTATTCTAGCACACAATGCTAACACACTCTTGTATCTTAAATGGTATCTGTATATGAGATATCATATCTTCTAAATAAACATTTCAAACAGTTTTTCATTGGAAAATAATGAATAATTGTTTAAATTATACTGAATAGAAATACTACGGTTTGTCAAATATTTGTTAATATCAGAATGGTCTAAAGATTCTCGGAATGACGCTTTTTCTGAGGAGGGTCATGACAGCTTTTTTTCCAATCACTGCAAATCTGGAGAAATTATTTTGCAGGCGGACGTAAAAGGGTTATCGTGTTTTAGCCGTTCAGTAACATGATAACATTGTGTATGGAATGAGAGAAATATTTGGACTCATGTCGAAGAGTATGCATGATTATTTCAAGCAGATTCTATTTGATTTTGTCTGTTTCTTATACCTTCACCGACAGGCATTCCTGGTGAGAAACTGTGTGGTATATTTTCGTTTCCCCGATATTTACCTAAATGTGTTTTTGTTATCGGTTAACTGTGCTTCTGTGGTAAAATAAAGTTTGAACCAAAACCACTTTTAAAATGCCGGAAAAAATCAGCCAATATGATATTCCTTCAAAACGGGAGCAATGCCAAGAAAAGGTAGAGAAACTCAATCAGAATTCCATTTCAAAACGTTTGTTACTTTGAATCGATCAGCGAAACGATGCGTTAACATGAGCTAGGAAATATTTATTAGATGTTTCCAGACACCGAGAGATTTTGAGAACAGAGCATCGTTATTGTGAAACATTTAGAGTCCGTGTAAATGACTTTACAGTCGTCAGATTTTTCTAGTGTATGTAGGTTGAAATATTACATACATTTTTGACGGTTTTAAGTCTGAAGAAAATGTGATACAACATCGTGTAGCTTTGTTTTCTTTAAAATAACCAAGCCTGTATTCGATGATTTGTAATGAGCAAGTGCAGGTTTATGAATTTGAATACATACAAACAGTGATTGCATGCATATACACACGCGCTCGAGCGTGTACACACACATGCATAGGCTCATACATACATACAAACAGATAGACATACTGAAATACATGCAGACATTCATACCCACATACGAAATCATACAAACATACACTTCTTCATTTCATATTACTCTTGTAAGAAACAAATCTCACTATTCCACATAGTATAGTTACAGCGTGTGTAAATAAGTAGCCGGCATGAATATAACGCACTTGCATTCATCATGCCTGTCTTCATATAACGCTACATTTAATTTCTACCTAGTGATTTGTTTATACCGAGTTCAATTACAAGTATGTGTTTTATTTCCATAAATCCAATTCCCCAGCTTAGAGATCTACATACTTAATGAAAAGTCACGTTTTGAATGAATGTGTTTCTTTGTAACACGACTTCACACGGTTTTAATTACGATCTACAATTCACCTACAGCATGGTGCCATATAACATGCTGTCTTCAGGTATGGTGCTATGCTCTGTTAGGCGGGAATCAAGACTGCAAAAATGTTAATTTTCTCAAGACGCACGTGAGACTCACGTGCAATTACTGCAACAAAACTTTCAGAAGATCAATTTCAAATAAAGGCGTTGTGCATGGCTAGAAGATAGCAATGGTACTAAAGTACCCAATTATATCTAAATTTGGAATCACTTATTAGGGGATTCGTTTTTTCTTTCAATTAATAATACCAGAATCAATTTGATCTGAGACCGTAGTGTCTAAATTATGGAAAATGTCGAAGATATTTGCAGTGCTTATTACTTCATTAAGTCTAAAAGCTGAAGGAGTCAACTGCGGTTTTCGTAGCAGGAGCTTCCGCTCCATTTTCGATCATTTCTCTTATTGATTTAGCAAGGAGAGGACATTTCCAGTGTCTTACAACGGCATGGTATACACGAAATGCGTTGTGTGAAATCTCATATGGTGATATTTACACCACATGCTACGAGTACTACAAGTGTTGTAGTATTTCAAAGGTAGATTTGTCAAAAACAGTAATGCAAGTAGATGTAATATGATATGTGTAATATGAAAATTATGAAAATGAGAGTTATACAAACACAGTACCTCCACCCACCCACCCCGACCCTATGGCAGCTATATGACATGTTCAAGAATTGGTATAAATATGCTCCAGTAAGTCTGTGGCGGTGGTCTCCGTGAAGGTTTCCGTGGCTGTGGATTTTTTAGTCATCAAGTGACGTCCAGCTAATTACAGTTGATGAAGCCTTTAAGTGGACAGAGCTATACACTTACTGCAAACCAGTTGGAAGGCTTCTTCTTATGAAATATCCGAGTGACCCTACCGCGGTTCGAACCAACAGCGGTGAGTTGCTAAGTGATAGCAGGTCAGGGACTACAGCCACTCGACCTTGGAAGCCGCCTGGTGTTTGAATTCGCATATTGATGTTGTACATGTTACAAATCAATAAACTATAAGATCTGTTCCGGCAGTAAGTGACGTAACGGCAGGTCTTGACACGTCATTATGTCTCACTACCCTTACTGCATGCATAGTTAATTTGCAATTTATTTCTTACAACCAATATTGTGCCTCCTTCGTTAAATGAACTTACCAAGATGCATATGAGGTACCTAAGTGCGTGCACGATTTACTCTGTATTAAGTAAACCGCTTGTGTTATTTTCCCTGTTACAGTGTTAATATTTTTGCGGTATTAAAATAGTTCAACATACCTATCTCATTGGTTATAAATATTAGATTTTCTTTGAACAAACTGGCAGTTAACCAACTATTTGTACAAGTAACATAATTAAAGTTTTGCCAGATTTTATCCAAATAATCTGACAACATAGTGGGAGGAAATGTTTCTAAATGTATTAGTATTACATAATATTGTCTTCGATTAAATTGCATATTTTAGATACTGTTCGCACGTACATTGTGTAGCAATGTTGAAATATCAGAGAACATTGTATCAATAAGTATGGTGCTTTTACCTCAACATGTTAGTAATACGGATGTATAGAGAGAGAGCATATGTGCGTGTAATGATGGGGAAATAAAATGGTTGGTGCTCTTTGAAACAAAGAGAAATTCGAAGCTACCATTTTTCATCAGTACACATAACATTAGCACGCTGTTGATAACCGCATATACATATTCAATATATAGTAAAATAATAACGAACTTTTGTAAAATCTATCAGTAAAGATTAAGAAAAATGTTGAAAGTCATATAGTGACACTATATTTACGTTCATAAAATGAAAGGTGGTCATATAATGTGATTGGATAGCATGTTTCCGACAAAATAAAAAGAGAATATATAGAAAAATCTTTAGGTCGTAACTTTATTTATCACGAAATGGTCATAGAAAATAAAGCGCTAATCAACTTCGGCGATTGACTGATTCGATCACGTACTTTAATATGTTTGAGCCTGTTAATTAAGTCTCTGTTCTTTCCGGGATAAAAAGTCGATTCTGAGATATTCGTCAGTGGTAAAACCATGTTCGTTTCAATTATGTGGCCTTATAACTCGATGTTTGAATGGGCCTAATTACTTTGATGTATAAAAACTTCGATTACTAGGGGAATGTAAAGCACTCAATGTCAAATAAGGACAGATAATGAAGTGTTCATTTTTTTTCCATCAATAATAGAATGCTAACAATGGAACCGTAACTTAGTTTCCTATTTTCTACGTCAATACATACTGTTTATTCAGATTATAAAGCATATGTCAGTGCAACATTAAATGAGCAATGGATTTTTTTTATTAGGGATACTGAAGACGGATTTGGTTTGAGGACTTGTGCCCATATACTTTGAATTTTAACTGCCATCACTATCGGAAGTCGCTGTTACAGTGTTATGACTTCCATTCTGTGTAATTTGAATCAGAATTCAATATCAAAGTCAAACAAAGTGAATCCCTGACACATGGGTGTCTTCCTCTATTACAAATGATTTTCCCATGACGGCAAAATCTGTAAAGCGTTCACGATGGCCGTTTCCTGTCATTACAACTATTATCACAAAGCAAACACATTTTATACACAAATGTTTCCTAATAAGTAACCTCCATTTGTCCTGCAATTGAATTGTCTGTTCATTACGTGGTTAATTAGTATCCGTAATTGAATGTTTGTACTGATTAAAACAGCTAATAACAAAGTTTTTGAATAAAATGGACATGACTTTTTCACTAGATGGACAAACTCGTCAAAGATTAAGAAACATAAAATAGCACAATGTAGGTGTGAGTAATACGGAAGGGCCGTCTCAACAATAGAGTTGTTTTTCAATATTGTTGTATTTAGTTTGTTACCAATTCCTACGTAGTAATGACTTTGCATTATCCATACAAATTGAATGCATTGCTTTTGTTAACTTCATTTGCTTTTTGTATAGATCAATAACTTGAATACAATTGATGCGTGAAGAATAAAATAATAAAACTAATTTCTAAAATAAGAAAGTACAATAGGGGTAAATGAACTTATGTGAGAGTCGAAAAAAAAAATATGAAAGAACACACTGTACACAGTTTGAGAAGATGAAATAAATAAATATACACAACCCACAACACAACTTTGCTTGCTTTTAAAGGTATTAATTTTTAACTTAAAGAGGACATTTTTTATTTAAAGGTAATGTATTGATGTTTGTTTAGTTTATTTTTGAAGTTTTAAATCTCGTAGTTGATTTTATATTTTGAGAATAATTTTGCAGCAAATAAAAGGCTAGGTTATGAAAAGAAATATTGTGAAATTTGAAACCGTATGGACAAGTATTTATAGAAGCAATGACTATTTCAATTTCTATACATATAGATAACATATTGAAAAGGAAGGTTTCTTTTCGGTTCAGTATATACATATATGCATTTGATGGATTTGACATTCATGATTTAAATATAGTGTACGTCGAAGATGAATGTATTAACCTAGGTTTCACTTCCTGTATAGGGGTTTATTGTCACCATAAAACCCTATGTTGTATAAACATGTTTAACTGTACCAAAAAATAAACAAACAGTTACAACAGTCTGAGCGGTGCGCCATATTTAGAATTGTAGGTAAAAGAAAATATCCAGTCTCCAGAAATAAATACACAAACATTAATTTTGTCAGTACTCTATTGATCGACTTAGTTGGGTTTTTTTTTTATTCACTTCACTTGATTTTATTTCTACATTTCAGAAAACTAGATGACAAATCAATACCAGTCTGCCTCGGCCTTAATACAGAACTAAATGGTGTAGCTTCTGTCTCACGAGCGCTTCACAGTCCTCTGGGAAATCGCTCCAGCATATTTTAATTTGAGTACTCAGGTTGAAGGAACTAAAACTGAACAAACCTTAAACATTTCCGCCAGACTACTGCCATTCTTCCTACGGAAATCATTTCTCTAGAAATAGCTATATTATATAGACAACGCCCTCAAGTTAAAGAAATTTTATTTTGTGATAAACAGATTACTGAACAGAAAATAAATATTTGACACAGTTAATAACATCCATTAAATTAGTTTAATTGTTGATATCACATTCCATTATTTTTCCTTTTTCATCAAATGCTGTAAAGGACCAATCATAGACTAAAATTATCGTTTCTTGGCGTACTTCTCAAAGTAAAAAGCACTCCCTATTTTTTTATTATCATATATATTCCTTCTACTACCATCCTTTTGATTAAATGATCGAGTGCAATGGAATATTTTTAAGAAACGTTATATGTTCTACGGCTCACTTTCTTGGATTACTGTAAAATCATTATTTTTTAAATTCTGTGCTTAACAATTTTGTGGTTGCAGATATTTTTAAAAACGCGATGCCTGTTCAATGAGAGGTTTTAGAAGGGTAAACCTTCGTAGGCAAACCAAACATAAATCAAAGAAAATTATTCCCCACGGAAATTAATGGTTTTACTGTATCAGGTATATGGCTTCACAAGTCTCTTAACGATTAAACTGACATATTAGCATGTGTTCATTTTGTACCCAAGCGGCAAACACTCTGTATATAACGTCTAATTTCGATCAATGTGCTGAACACTCATGGTTAAATGTAACATCTACTGTACACGACTTTTTTTGTATCTTCATATGAGAGTATTTTCTACGAATGAACAGTTGACTTGCAATCAAAGTGTTTATATTAGAATGAAATGGCAATACTTAATCCAATAAGGAGTGATTTAAACATATCGCAGAAAAAACATCCTCTGATATTGTTTTTTTCTATCTGTAGAATAACTGGTTTAGCATACACTTAAATGGCGTTTTTGTCTGAGAGTTTAATGGTTTTCTTATAAAATGACAAACTTATCTGTATATTTAAAATTGCGTGCCTATATTTGTTGAATTCAAAATATCCATTCTATGTATAGTCTAGGTCAAAATTACTAAATTACAAGAACGATTTCGAATTAAAGTACAAAATACTACTTGATGAGCATCTAGTTTATGGAATTATAAGGGCGAAAAGAAGAAATATTTAACAATAGTATTAACTGCTATATCTTTAATTTACAATAGACGTATTTTCTAAATGTACCAAAACTAGACATGCCTACTTTTTATCTGAGGAGTTCCAAATATATAGATCATAATTATAACGGAATGGTCAGACGTTGTATACATGGCAACGTCCAACATACCTTCTATGCATAATTACATCTTTTAAACTAAAAACATCAACTTTTTATATGTTCATTATATTTATTTCTTTTACATATGGGTATGTTTTTTTATTTGCGCGAATGCGGTCACCATATAATTATCATAATCATGATGCTGAATTTTTTAACCCAAGCTAATTTGATAGAAGAATACTTCAGTTTCTCCAGTATTTGATTTAAATGATCAAACCATGCAGAGTGTTAATTTCTTTTTTTTTTCTGTACTTCTTTGAAGATCTTTAAAGTAGTCAAAAAAATACAATTAATGATTTTTCTATAAAATTGAATAAAACCATCAATGAAAAGCGGTGACTATAGCTAAATCAATGATAATTTACAATATTTATTATATTTGTTTTTTCGAATATTGTTTGTCTTTCAACACGGACAACAATCCTGTGTATATTGGTAGTCACTCCTGTGGAAAAATACGTAAGTAACTATATGCATCTTTCATAGTCCTCAGTGACATTAAAATGATGTGTTCATTACTTGACAGTGATATATCTAAGTATTTCACAGATATTCGATATGTAGGTAAGCATATAAGCACTAGTGTATGATATCAGACAAACATCAGGTATCCACTATACCAACTTGTTATAAGTAACATAATTAAAAATTACAGTTACGTTAACTTCCTTCCGTTGTAAACCATTGTTTTGTCTATCTATATATACATCTGTTTCACATCCATAATCAGTTTTATTCCTCTCACGCAAACAGCTGCACATATATCCTGCCGCATCCATTCAATTGTCTCTTTTACGTTATTGTACATTTAAAAGTCAAGGTTTGTTTGGTCACATTCAACCCTAATGATGTACAAAGTTAGCGGATTTTCTAAATCTAAAACAGGTCTAAACATTTCAGTTCTTGGTGTCCCTTTTGCAAGCATCTCATCAAATCTGCGAAAGGCAGTAATGAAGTTGTCTCTTCTATCTCTTCAGCGCTCAGAGATTTCTTTATCTCCTTTCGAAAACAAACTCATTGTAATGTTGCCACTTTGATTCCTCTGTATCCATGCCTGGCTTTAATTCACCAGCATTATTTGTACCCGACCCACAGCTTCCGACCAGCATGAATCCTTCCTCGGCAAGCATGTCAAATGCTTGTTCCAGAAAACTATGCTTCAAGAAGAACCGACTCGTGTAACGGTCCGAACACCCTCTGTCTGGGTCACGGCTTTCATTTAAAGTGTCCTTAAAAACCTCTCTGCAAAGAGACACACGGCCACAAACAATTATCCTGCTGAGTTTCCGGAATTTGACATCAGCAAGGCCATCTCTACCGAAGGCGAATGTGCCACGGTATCCCAGTGTTATGTAGCCGCAAGATTTGCCCTCTGGGGTTGACTGCGATAATATGGAATTACTGTTGACTGACTCAGAACTTATGACTTGATTATGTGGGGCAAGGCTCAGTTTACCGCCCATGTACGCCGAAACGATGCATTTAACCATATCAGGTAGTTTAAAGAATTCCGCTTCATGTTTGAGTCTTTCTTTCTCGTGAAAATTTTCAGGCAAAACAAGTTTCTGATTACGTAGAAAGTCCAAAACATACCTGAACAAGACTCCGTCTCTGTCCAAGAAATATTTCCCTTTTGTATCCCTTGGAAGTTTTGAGTTACTCGTACCGGTAAAAATTTGTCCAAGATACGAGGTTGGGTCCTTCACAAGCGTTGCTAGAGACGTTGTGTAGAAGACACCACCAACATTAAGTTCAACAACATCCGGATATTCCGACGGTTGACCGCTGCTCCCGGACATTTTTGTTGCTTCTGGTGAATGTGAAATTATTCAAACCTTTTATAGTAATTCCAAAAATTGATTAAACATCACAATAGTGACAATTACAAAATTTCTCCTTTAATGTAGTTATCCGTTCGTTTAAAAATTCTTCCTTCTTCCTGTTGTCAAGATAGCATCGGAATAGACGCTTAAGCACGATAAAGAATTCACGTGTTTATTTGTGTATTTTAGTGTACGCGCTTATAAATAAGAGCACTCCATCTCCAATACTTGAGTGTATAACAAGAGCAAGAGAGAACTGAACGAGAGCTGCTGTGCGCTACTACGTCTCCCAGCGAACTAACGCTACGCTGCCAGACGACGGTGTTTATCAATACAATACTAGCTGACTACTATTGTAAAGAATCATCCGAATAAACACACCGTCCATCGATCGATATGGCTTTGTATATTTAGCTAGAATGAAATAATCAAAACAGAGAATAATACTTATAGGTATTTTGCTTGAAAAAGTAAATACGTACATTTTAGCTCAAACAGTCAGAAATGTTATCATTATTAAATAATACGTATATTAACAATTTTGTATGTAGCATATCGTGAAACTTTCGATATAACGGATATCACAGTGGAGGTATTCTCGAGTGTAAGTGGCTAAAAATGCAGACCGCGACACATTTGAATCAAGGGACAATAAAGATATCATGAAAATGAACTATTTATCTTTAAGTGACATGTATCGACAGCATAAGTGTAAAGCTCGTTTCCATGGAAACACTCGATCTATATCAACCAGAACCTTCAATTCTTCTTGGCACTTTTCATACCATTTTGATTTTGTTCTGCAAACTTCGAGGCTAAGACCCCGGACTTGACACAATACAGAGTAGCCTCCAGATACAAAAAGAATGTTCTCTGACACCTCAAAAGGACATAAATTAATTAAACGTTCACTGGTTGGAATGACTACGGAAGAAGAGCTGTTTGTGGAAAGTCAATCTTCTATGTTAATATCTTTTTCCTAGAAGTCAAGCACCGTGGCTCGATACGTGATCAATCCCACGTAATGACGACATTTATTTGCGAGCTTCTAGTATCGAGAGGAAAACATTACTATTGCTTGTATATAATAAATGGCAGTAGTGGTGCGAATCGTCGCGAGAAAGACTTACCAATCGTCAAAAACATTTGCAATTGTGTACTTGTGTTTTGATACATAAAGTAATTATTGTATTACCTATATATATATATATATATATATATATATAAGATATCTGATCAATACAAAAAAAATATTGTTATGGGTGCTGGCATTCCAAAACAACGAACAATATTATTTTTACAAACATAATTGGCCATATTCTGCGAGCTATTCCAGATATAATTCTTCATATCTCTCCTGTTAGAAAAGTTTCTCCTACTGGACAATTCCCTACACAACTTTCCATTGATTGAAATATTCCAAAGAAAACGTAATTGGTGTATCACTGTTTTGATTGTTGGAATCACCGAATCCATCAAATATATCTCCCTGAAGAATCGGCATTTGTTCGAGATGGGTTAAGGGAAACTGCTGTGTGTATGGTGTTTAAATCTTACTCTCTAGGCGATTCTGGAAATTAATTGCGTTTGGGTTTTGAATTCGACATACGCCATTTTACCAATTCCTAATGACATTTGCCTGGTATTTCTTTCTCTCCTCCTCTCCCTTCGCCCATTTTTTTTTGTTACAAATATTCAATTAGCAAAAGAAAATTACCATCCACACAAGCTTGACTTGAAAGCTCCTGTCTGTTTTTTGCACAGCAGCATTCAATTAATGTGACGCTTGCGACTTCATTATGCCATTTTTAGAATGTGACTTAAATTATTTAAATTCTTGGCTTTTATATGCTCACACAAAAAGTGGTTTTACTCGCTTGAGTCGAGTGAAATATATTATCATGTCGGTGTTGTTTGTTAAAAGTTCTCATCAATATGTGGAAGGGGGGGGGGATATATGAAAAAATCCTGGTAGAACTAATTCTAAACATTGGCTTTCAAGTTTCAAATCGAATAAATATGTATGAGTCTTATAAGGTTTGAATACTAGTGTAGAGGGGATTCCTTTATAATTTACCTCTAATTACGAAACGAGGAACAAACGACAGGTGATACTCCTGTACAGCACCACACACTGTCAAGGTATATATTATTTATATCTGTAAAAGGATGCGCACTTTCCGTTAGTCTCGCGTCAGTAGACACGTAAATAATTAATTTGCCGATACCCGGTCTACCTGCACCAGCAGCCTATGGTACTCCATTCGAGTCACATTAGTGATCATCGTAACAGTAAATATACAGTAAATTAACATATGTTAAATCTAATTTAAATTGTTACAATGAAACATAGACATACAGTTGGAACTGAATAAAAAAAATGTACATTTGTTAAAGAGAAAAGCAACTGTGGATGTATATGAAATTTGGTTGATGCTATAGAGCATGTCATCATGGTATCGGTGATATCCGGTGTGATTCGCTGATTTAAACTGACCAATCAGTGACTGGGGAAATCTCAAGTGTATGTTTATTTTCCATTGAACAATGAGCGGAACTTTACATCAGCATGAAGATAAAGTGTTTTCGGGAAGTGTTCGTTGATTTACAGGTTAATGTCTCATTTTGGAGTGAAATGGTCTATATGTCAAGATACAAATTAAGTACAGTTATATTGCTGCATCAAAACTTTTTCGGCTAAATCAATATATGTTTGTAAACGTATATCAAATTTAGCAGTTGCTGGAAATTTTACTAGACACTTTATATGTTACTACAGCTGTCGGGTTACGCGAGTTTTGATCTAAATTGTACACCGTAGACTGTCGATTGAAATTGCGTTTAGGCGTCGATAAATGTGATCTGATAACCTGGCGATGAACGCGCTTGACGATTAATATTTCTGATTTAAGTTACCTTCATTTCATAAAAGAAAAAAATCTATTTGACGAGTTCTATTTGGATTCTATTAACAATAACCCTATAAAGTACCTTCATATCTAGATAATTTCTTTATGTGTTATATATTTTTCTGTACTGTCGTTTACCATCGGTGTACTTCATTCATATAACGACATTCGGGCAAGGACCATTGAATTACTACGAGCCAACATGAAGGCATATACTTGCGCGTGCACAATGTTCCAAAAAGAAGTAACACCTAAAGCTATTAAATCAATCGTGTACACACAAATAGGCAACTTCTTGAAATCAGATGAGATTAAATAGAAGCAGCTGTGCTAATCACATTAAGCAACAAGTGTATATAAAGATGACTGAATTTGTTTTCGAATTTCTATATTTTATAATGTTGGCTGGTTCTCACATAACTATTCCCTTGGAAACGTCACACCCTGATCTGAATCAGATATGGTTTCCCTTTAAAAGGCGTATTTTCTAAATGGAGTTACTGAGGAATATGCGAGACAATGAAACGAATTAACAGATAATGAAAAAATTGATAGATGAATATAAAAATGTTTACCAATGTTTTCAAAAATAAAGGACGCACACTTATACAATGCTAATATAAGGTATTCTGGGGAGTATTATAAGTGGTAGAAATGATTTATTAAATTATAATGTTAAAATAAATATACCAAGAGAATCTGCAGTGTTGAAATTGCAAATATATTTCCGAATGCTTTAATGCTTTATCAGCCATTTTTTTCCCAATTCGGAGGACCCAACATAGACTTATCCCACCGTTGCGAACTGATTAAATGTCAAATTAAAACCGTATTCGTCATTGCCGTGATAAATTGATTCTTAAAGGATGCTATTTCTGTTGTTATTCTTAGGGTTTGCAATCAATGCAGAGGCGGTGGTTCGACTTAGACTATTGATAAATGCATTATATTCGCCATAGTCTGTGTCCTAACTTGCAATAGACATAATAAGTTCCTGGTAGAAATCTATATTTTGATATGCACTTTCTAGAATACAGGGGGTTTATTTTAAAATGTTTTCATATCAATATTGTATTTATTCGATGCTTATACGTACTAAACAGAAAATAACAACCAATTTGAAATGCTAATCGAATCTCTACAACTTTAATGCACAAAGACAGAACTTTCTATTCATTGTACAAGTTACTGAGCTGTTACTGACTCATCTGCACATATTTACTTCTAAATTTGACCCAGCGTCAACACTTATTTGAAGGCTAATACGTCATAATTTAATGCCAACATTTTAACAGAGAGAGCATTGACGCAAAGCTATGAAAAATACATTTGAATAAGGAATCAATTACAATTGTTTTGTTCTAAAACCGTTATATGTTAAAATGATAATGCTGAAACTTGTTTAATGTTTTAGTGTTTTGTAATGCGGTAATAACACAGTTTGTAAAGGAATTCATATACAGGATCAAGATGAAAAGTCGGAAGGAAAGAAAGGAGAATCTCCGGTGGGAGATTGATAAAGTTATCAAATTAAGCCAACGATCGTGACGAAAGTATTGATAACCTTTGTCCTCAAGTATGGTCGTTGCATGTCAGACAATCAGGTTCCGTAGGGCAGCTTGTTAAATTGTGAATACAGTATCTGCACCCTGTGGGAGATTGAACTCACGACGATATTGCAAATTCTGAATATAGCTGATGATATTGGAAATATCTGGATTTGTCTGAGAATATTGGATATTATTAAATATTTCTGAGATTATGATTATTGGAAATGTCTGGAGATTTCTGACGACATTGGAAACGTCTGAATATTACTGACGATATTGGAAACGTCTGGATATTTCTGACGATATTGTAAACGTCCGGATATTTCTGACGATATTGGAAATGTCTGGATATTTCCGACGATATTGGAAACGTCTGGATATTTCTGATTATATTGGAAATGTCAGGATATTTCTGGCGATATTGGAAACGTCTGAATATTTCTGACGATATTGGAAACGTCTGGATATTTCTGACGACAGTGGAAATGTCTGGATATTTCTGACGATATTGGAAACGTCTGGATATTTCTGACGATATTGGAAACGTCTGGATATTTCTGACGATATTGGAAACGTCTGGATATTTCTGACGATATTGGAAATGTCTGGATATTTCTGACGATATTGGAAACGTCTGGATATTTCTGACGATATTGGAAACGCCTGGATATTTCTGACGACAATGGAAATGTTTGGATATTTCAGATGATATTGGAAACGTCTGGATATTTCTGACGATATTGCAAATGTCTGGATACTTCTGAGAATATCTGTAATGTCTGTTATAATGAGCTTCTTGAATTCTAAAGTAGATTATAAATGAATATACAGTAATACATTCGTGGTTGATACAATTACAGTTAATAAAATCAGAAGAAAGAAATACTCATATTATTGGTAATAGAATCTTGCCATATAATTGTATTGACTTTAGTGAGCATGTTTCATTCGGATGCAATAATGAAAACCATGTTTGCTTGATTTCAGACCATTGAATACTGTTCACAAGAAATATGTTTTTTAGATTTCTTTTCCCGCAACATTATTACTCATTTGCTTTCTTTTGGGCATATATTTCTCTCCCAGATTCTTTTCTGTCTGGACAGTCCTCGTGTCATTTGTATGCACAAGAGTTGTCAGTTAGGTGTAGATTCGATCGAAAATCAAGTTTACATAGAGAAACTGATATATAGCTATATGATATGCTATATGTTGCAAAAGTAAGCTTCAAAAACTTTAATACCAATCTGCCATAAATTAACTTGTAAGTCTGAAAGTCACTACTATGGTATAAAAATGAAAATGTGCAAAACATATTTAAATGGATATAATCATGTCAAAAATAAAAATGGTTTGCATGTCATTAATTGGCAGCGATCTACGCATTTCGAGATCATTATAAACCAGAAAGGTTGAAAAAAAAGATAAAAAAATAAATAGTTCAAAATATGTATCGGCAAAACTTAAAGAATTGCTGCAGAGGAAAGATGAAAATATTTTTAATTATTATGATTCTGTTAAACAGAAATGTTTTGTTCAGCACATAGTCTCCTGGAACATTTCATTAAAAGATAAAACTATTTTAATTATATGTTTTCTCATGGTGATTAACTTTGTTTAGCTTTAGAGGTCCCCATTATTGTTTAAGATTATTTCAAGGAGCCGCCAAAAGCCATTTTCCTAATTTCATTTAGAACAAAAAAAGCCTGCTAACTTTCAACTACTTTGTTTAAGCTTTGAAAACTAGGCGTCGAATGGTTATTGTGTAAAACCATATTTTCGTTCATGAAATGGACTCCAAATTGAGCTCCTGAAAAACATGTTAATAGGGTAAAATAAGAGAAATGCATACACGTGGGAAACATTCTTCAATAAATGTAACAAAGTTCAGTAACATGAAAATATGGGAACGAATTCAAATGGAATTTATGGCATTCTTTAATGTTCACGAAATGTCAGTTCAAATTTCCTGGGCACAGTTTCATCGATGTGCAATTTGTAAAATGTTTAGTAATCAAACTCTAAGTCTCGAAATCTTGTAAAACAGAAACAGCGATCGAATTTATCTAAAGCAAAGAAGAATAGATAGTCATTAGCAAATGAACGAAACACGGACAAAATGAAGTCATTTTTAATTCTGGGTTTGATGTTATCTATACGATTGATTAAGTCTCTTTTTCTTTGAGGACAAGAACTTGACTAATCACCAAGAGCAAGAAAGGCAAAGGCAAGTATCAGGGACTTAGTTATTGGCTTTCGACCAACGAAACTCAATGCGGATTGATGATAGCTTCAGGAAGATGTGGTGTTATATAACTGCAACTTTGAGTGTGCACCAAAGTGTTTGTCAATATCGACGACTTCTTTCAGATATGTATTATACTTGGACTGAAAACGATTCCTTAACATAGCAATACTTTCAAATAAAAGAAACACGTACTGGTCATACAAGGATCAATTGTCAAACATTTAGTTTTTCCACCCATCTTTGAATTGTGAACATTGTCCATCAACTGATCTCGGAAATTTTATGGTAAATGCAAACCTTAATAGACTTTGATCACTAGAGCCTATAACACCGAATAGAGAATAATGGAGAAGATCGATCAAGAAACCACCGAAAACAAATCTCCCGCGAGATTGAACAGATACTGGTATATGTTATACAGAAAACTACTTTTCCCCTGTATGTATGTACATGTGTCCGTGCGTGAATGGGTTGACAGTAATTATTCTTAATACTTACTCTGTAGATGTGAGACTTTACAGTACACATATAGTAAATCACTATCTTATAGGATATTTCATTTCTTATGCCATCGTGAAGAAAATAATGCAATAATTTCTAGAATGATCAATTCAAACACTATCGACAAGATGAGCTCTTTTTTTATCCTATACTGAATAAGTTTGTGGTTCTTAAATTTCGACCATATCCTTCGCTTGCTAAATAATTGAACGTACTTTCATAAAATGATGTTTGCTTTATAAGGATAATTATTACAGTCCGAGTGATCAAATCGCTAATGTTCACAACAACAAAAAAACATTCATATTGATACACGATTCATATTACACTGTTCAAATGAAGAACGTTTAAAATGCACCAGCTATGACGACAGGGATAGATAAATGTGTGTTTCCTCAATTTATTTGAATTTAAAAGGTTACACAAACAATTATTCGCAAAAAGAAAGAACAGATGTTACTCGTTTATTGACACAGCATACTTTAAAGTATGAAAAATACACTCTTTACATTTTGCGGTACAAGTCATTTGAAAATGCGTCAAAGAAATATCAAGAAAGTATTGATCAGTGAATACACAGTTTATCATTCCGATTGTCACTATTTCGTTGATAACTATTTAGTAGATTTACACTGTACACTATGCAAATATTTGTGTAACATGGAAATTTAAGTCGTATCTTTGAGTTTATGAAAACGACTCGTGGATCTGAAATAGAACGAACATTTACAAAATTACTTTCTCTTTTGTTTTTAAATAAACAATTAAGATATTAAACTACATTTCCACATTAAATCTATGTCTCTGCTACATAAACGTTATCCCTAAGATAGTCAATGAACTACTAGTGGTGTTTTTGTGATATACAACCCTTGTCTGGTGGGACGGCTCTTTGTGTGATTGATTACAGACGCTGCCTTACTATCACTTGGCCCCTCACCAGTTTGGCTTCGAATCCCGGTCTGAAAATTCGCATGATAATTTACTTGAACCCTCCAGCTGGCTGGCCTGTGATAGGTTAGTAGTTCCAGCCGAGCGTCTCATTACAACCAGGGTCTTCCTTAACCTGTAACTAGCCGGGTTGTTTTACCAATCAGGTTGAATGAATTGTTAAGGTCCAAACATATGTAATAGTGGTTAGTTCCCATCTTCAAGCTCGTGAGGAGTATCGAGCAGTATACAACCATATTACCCTGCATGCTAGTGTCTGATACTGGTCGGACTGGACATGTTCTTGAAAACTGCTATGTGTATATGCCAGTATGGAAAAGGGAAAGAAGATTTGATTTGATTTCATGTAAAATGCATATTAAATATAATGAGATCATGACAATGTTAGCAATGATCATCAAAATAAACACAAACAGACGGACATTGCTAGTCACAGACGATATGAAAGAGTATTTCTAGTATACACAATCAAGCAAACCATACTTAAAAAAACACACACACTTTAAAATCAGATTAACAGAGGGATTGTGATTGATCAATATTGTTTAATCTTTTACAGAATAAGGGATTTAATACACCAGTAATCATCTCAAAACAAATATTGATTGCATTTCTCATATTTCTATGTGACCTGCAAAAGTATACTTAAATACCTACACATCGAAAAAATGACTACCGAACAAAGGTTTTCAGCATTTACGAGAACGCCCCTGAGATGCGTTCTATCTAGCGTTAAGTGGCATTTAAATTGTTTTGCTTTTACACAAATATAAAACACGAGTTTAACAAAATAAAACATAAAATGTTACAAAATAGCATACGAGATGTGAGGTTTATATGGAAAACAATTAAATTTTAATTAAACTGTTGGCAGAATAAGACCGTGCTTCCTTCTCAGGAACGCTTGCCTCCAGAATTTCAAAGCCTATACTCTGCGCCGGATGCTCTACTTCACCGTAATCGATCATAAAAAAACGTGCATCAACTGTGTTTACTTTGAAGACGAAAAGCTTCCATTTTATGTAAAATCAATTCTTCAAGTATGAAATTACTTTTTGGTTGCAATGACAGAACAATCGATCTCAAAAGAGAGTTATAACGAAAGAAAATATCTCGCTTTTAAGTTAGTTGTTTCATTAGAAGCTCACAGCAATTACATCTCAAGGACTCTTTTGAAACCGAGGGTTTCTAGTGAGCCGTGATAAATGGTTCTTTACACCATTTTAAATTCTGTAAAACAGAATTTTCTCAACTCTAGTAGTTTCCAATTATGGGCACTTCAGAAAATTTCTACATTAAAGCAAACAAAATGAAAAATAAAACTCAGCAAATAACTAAAGATCAAAAGAAAAAGCTCAGCAATAAAAGAAGATGAAAATGTAATGAAAACAAATTGAAAAAGTGTTTGCACCAAGATATTCGGTAAGGTCTCGAATAATGTATTTAATGTACAAATTAATTGTGTAATCATGCACCTTCAAAGTAGTACACTAAAATAGAGTTGTTTATGCATACAAATGTTAACTAGATTACGTTCAAATATATTACCATTTCTCAAATTAATTACAAACAATCTGTCAACAAAAGTAAAAAAGCGACCATCAGGTAAACGAAAAGAAATCGATTTTTAAACTATTTTTCGACCTCATATTTGTAATATAACAGTCTATCTCGTTAACAAGAGAATTACTACGAGAAAGGCATAGCTTCGCTCAGAAGCAGAAAAGAGCAGTAGTCTGCAGAAATATATAAAAGAGGTTACATTTCAAATTTTACGCCGTACTTTATAAACATAAAAACAAGACGTGCCATTAAAACGAAATTCTCAGCTTTCGTCTACATAAACTTACAGTATTAAGATAAAATATCATTTTTAAGGGGAAATTGTAACGGAGCTGAAAGTTGAAAACAATCCTTGTGACTTTCGTTGTTATGAAACGGACAAAATTACAATTGAAGTGACGTTTTAAAGGGACGTTTAAGCAATAGAGGATGTTTTCAGAAAATGGAAATACGTTTTTGTCATATCAGGCAAGAAAATTGTGATGTTTTGAACGTGATGTTGTATGTAAAGGTGTGTTAAACGTCTTAAACAAAGTGCAGGGCAATCATAAACAGTTATAAAACACCATTTAACACTTTCAACCATTTTCATTGAAATGTTTCAAAGAAAATTATTAGAATCTTCAACTTTCTACTTTCGCTATGTCCAACTAAAATATATAGCAGTTCTTTCACAGATGACCAGGAGAAATTAAGAAGAAATAAATTTACTCTCCCTCGCTTATATTGGTAATATTGGTGAATTCTTTTTCATGACAAATAAACTCGGTAACAAAAGGTCACAATACATTGGAAAACGCTTTACATAAACGCAAACGCAAATTCGGCGAAATCGGTTAAAATATAAAGAACAAGGTACCCCCGAAGCAGGTGATTGTTGCACATGTTACACGTTCCTCAACAAAGCGATGTCGTAAGTTCAGCAAATGTGATCAGCCGAGTGACGGTAAATTAGAATTAGGAATTTAAATATAGGTTTTATCCGTCTTAATACAGTTTCAATATCGTCTGCGACGGTATTTTCTGTGAATACAATCACGGATTGTGTCATTGGGTGACCATGCGAGTGTAGATGGGTATTGATAGACGAAACACGCACACATATAGTCAAAAATCAAATTCCTAGTTTATGACCATATGTGAACTAACTGTTTGTAGTGAAACATAGACTTTACTTGACAATTTGAGTTTACCGTCGCTTCGACAGTATTCCAGTCATATAGCGACGTCCAGCTAATTACAGATGTTAAACATAGACATGACATCATTATTAAAGTTGATGATGGCCGAGTGTAAGGCTGACATGGTTAGATGTGGTATCATGTAACAGTCAGGATGACATGACTAGGTGCGGTATCATGCCACAGTCAGAATGACAAGGGGTGGTGTTATTCTGCAGTAAGACTGGCATTAATAGTTGTGGATTCGAACCAAGGTCAGGACGACATGCCTATGTGTGATATCATGCCATTGAAAACTGCAAGATTAGTTGTGGTATCACACTAAAGTCGGATTTCGTGACCATGTGTGGTATCATGCCAAATTTAAGATAGAAATGACTATTTGTGGTATCGTTCCAAGTCAGGATGGCATGATTAATTATAGAATCATGTCAAAATCATGGTGACATGCCAAAGTCAGGACTGCATGACTGTGTGATATCATTTCAAAGTCATGATGACAACAATATGTGCCAGGGCAAGGATAAAATGACTAAGTGTTGCATCATGCCACTATCAGGATAACATGACTTGGTGTGGTAGAATGCCTTATACATGTGTGCTGCAGTGTAGCAGCAACATGTACGTCTAAAATGGACACCGTTTGTAAAATGACTACATATAAGATGGAGAGAGAGAAGGAGAGCGCACACACGAACGTCCGTATATATATATAATTAGATATGAATAAATATTTATTTATTTATTTATTTATTTATTTATATCTAATTATATTATATTCAAAGATACATTTCTGAATAATCTGATAAAAAGGCAACACCTACGTGTGAATAATGGAGACAGAATTTAACAATATCCTAGACCTGCGGTAATAAACTCAGCAGACAATACGAGAACCCGGGATAAAAACTGATTTACGATGGTATATAGGAGCCAAAGAGAGCTCGTTCTTGACACACGTGCAATGAAGCTAGGCACAGTTAATTGGCTGTTTGGTCAGACTGTTGGAGGGAATGCAGACCAACAAATAATCGTCTGGAAATTTTACCCATAAATAGGAAATGATAAGTCCAACTGATTCTGGGTTTATTGTGCTTGCCAGCAGATTGTTTTCTGAATTATTCGTCTGCAGACAGCTATAAAAACAGACGATGAGATAGGAACGATTCTCTCCTTTGTAGAAAACTTCCGTTTTCTATTCAACAATTATCGTGGTTTGCAGATATTCTAAGTAATGGATACTCTCTAAAGCAGTAGGCAATATTGTCAGGAAATAACGTCACGATTTCTATATGGTCGAGAAATAGGCACAGGACGGCGATATTATGCTATCGAGCAAGAAAGCAACCTTTTATTCCCGCACCGCTGACGTAATAATGAAACAGGTTCCTTCTCAGTCGGTCGCAGAAAGATAACAGATCAGATGACCGGGAACAAACTTTGAGAAACTGTTTTGAATGCTGGGAAATCTGGACTGGTTTATAGGCTACTGGGAGTACATGTTGCTAGATGAAGCTAGACTGGTAGGCCCATAACTGGGCAGATTCGATTGGAGTACGACCCTTTGTTGTAGCCTTTGTTTTTTCTTTCTTTCTTTTTTTTTTTTTTTTTTTTTTTTTTGTTGATGCTGAACTAAACAGACATGATCAGTTATTATATGAATAAAAGTATCATGCAATTTAACTATAAGGAATTGGTTGCTTATGTCATTGCTGTACAAGTATTTAGCACTATCGATAATTTCCAGTGTGTGCGGTATGGAGTGTACGGTATGTGACTATTAGCTTTTCTGGTACGGTATAAGATATTTATATATCAATTTCTTTCGTCGGCGATCGATGCTGAACCAAACATGATAACATTTCCCAGCTTTGAACATCTCTTTCAACTGCAAGTACTTTGACATATAATATCCCTTCACTTTACAGTGTAACTTGATGTTCACTTAGCTTACGGCGATTTTTAGCGTTTTTTGAAATGCTAATACTTGTATTTTTATTAAAGTATATTTTATCAAATCAAAATATATACTTACGCATAACGTTCAACACATGACACAGTGTACATTAGCAAAAAATGACCATTTGCAGACGTCACTTAACCATATAAAACATACCTCTTGTCTGGGCCTTTTAAGGCATGCGCAATGCGCAGTGAAACATGAGAAATCGAAAGGTGACATGTAGTTCAAAGTTAGTCTACAATCGCGTCTAAAAGAATTAAATTAGATTTCAATGGTGTTAACGAAGGAGACTGATATAAGAAATTGCACTACATAATATTATTGCATTATTGATATAATAGTACATGATTGAAAATACGGTTTTTGTTGGAGAGAATGTATTATATAGAAGTCATTTTACATATTCATTGACAAGATCGTATATTTAATGTTATCGTTTATTCATTTTTATGTGATTGCAGACCTATTGCATATACAGACTGTATATGACCTTGCTTCACAGTGTTAACTTAGGTTTGGCTAATCAGAATTTGCATTCTCTATAATATTTATTCCATACTGGTTTTATATTTCTGGCCTCATAGGTCAAAAACGTTTAAGTAACAATCTGTTCATTCAGAAAATTTGAAGGAAAGAAAAGAGAAAGAAAAACATAAGTTTCGTGGGAATTACCTCAGCAGCTTTTGACGCTAGACACACGTACATCACAAATATCGTTAAATAGTAATTTACGTTTTCTTAAACATTAATTCCAGAATAAATGTTCCATAAAATTGCTTTCATTATAAATTCAACAATATTTAATCGTAAGGTTTCCTAACTCTATATTTTTACGTCGATTGGAAAATAATTTTTCACAACTTTTACTAACTCGTTGTTGGGCGGTCCATATGTTTAACAAGCACTTGGTGCCTGGGAAGGTCATGAAAATTCCTTGCCCCCATCGAGGTTTGAATCCACAACCCTCCAGACCACAGTTAAAGACGTTACCATCGGTAAGTTAACGATATTGCAGAAGAAAATAATACAAATGATAACACATAATGGTTATGTCAATAGGAAAAACCGTATGACAATAATTGATTTTATAGTGCATGTATGTTAAGAATTGAGAATAAGGTGTAAGCCAAAATCATTAGGGTTGAATGAGAATGTTTACATATCCGAAACAAGAGCGATGAAACTTTTACTTTTTATGTAAGTCTCTTCATCCTCGACTAATCGAACTTTTAAAAATGTGCGGAAAACACAAAAAATGTATTAGACTACCAGAGAATATGGCATCTCGATGACTAGGTGTTGATAAGTCGCGAGATTTCTCTATTTATTTTCTGTACGAACGAGACAGACGCTTCCAGGGTTGTACAGCGATATGTCTTCCGATTTATTTAATTTTAGAATATTAGTCGAGAACTTTGAAATCAACACATATTTATTGATGAACACGATTCCGGAGCCAATTTGATATTTAGACGGACTTGTAAAAGGATATCATTTAACCAAATAAGCAATACGACTTAGTAAATACTTTATTAAGTTAGAAATTCATGTTTAAATAATATGAAATAAAATGACTATAATCACCTTTCATTTAATCAATATTTGTTAAAAAAAAATGTATATTAGCAATTTTATTAGGGAGACAAGTTTTATTAAATACGTCCCTGAGTTTGTAAGTACTACTTGGTGCTAAGTAAAATTGATGATATTGACGCAAGCTTGACTTAAATAATCACATTAATCATGACGGCCATAGCTTGAACATCAATACGAAAGACATATCAAAAAGGAGATTTACAATGCAACAAATTACCATTGTCCTTGGGGATTACAATACCGGAGATCTAAATACGATGCCCTCCTGCGGGCAAGCTATTTCTTTGCACCTGTTTGCTCGTACCATCGTTATACAATAGATAAATATTCTTTCATGACGAGCCCTTTTTAGCTGTATGACACTTTGAAATATCTTACATGGATATTATGCACAATAATCCTCTTTATCTGTTTATTACAGAAGTTGTCACGGCACACAACAAACGATAACTCTGCAACTTTGCGATTTGAGTGAAACAAATTACAATAAATGAAATTGTGTTAGGTAAGCCAATGGCGGGCAATACAAGTGCAGCAGTCCACGCACCTCTGACATATAATATTTCATTGGGTAATCTGATAGGCATATGGCAAATAAAATTATGTCGTTTATTGAAATATGTTCGGTCGGTCTTCACAGTAAAATGATATATATGCAACAAGATCCATTCGATGTGAAAATCAATAAAAGAGCTAAACTTACAAGCCACTTGACTTTCTCCAAAGAACCAAGTGAGCTTTTGTCATCACTTGGCGTCCGTTGTCCGTCCATGAACAATTTGCTTTAAAAGACATCTCCTCTGAAAACCCTGGCTTGAAATTGATAAAACATGGTATGGATCATCATTGGTTAAACCTCCACAAAAGTCGCTAAAATAAACTTGATCCATACAGAACTCTGGTTGCCATGGCAACTAAGAGAATTTTACTTTAAAAACTTAAAACCGAAAACTGAACCGATGGTTAGAATTTAATTTCCTTTGGCACAAATGGTCCCCTCATAGTGTTCTATCATAATTGCTAAAATGATGTTAATCCCTTAAAACATGAGGGCCCTAGGGGTTTGGCTAATTTTCTTATACACTCTAAATAGAAAATTTCATTTTTTTTTCTATGAAGCCAATGGTCAGAATTTAATTTCATTTAGCACAAATGGTCACCTCATGAATAATGTTGAGCCCTTGAAAAATGTGGCCCTTATGGTCAGCTAGTTTCCTCTATAATTTCAACAAAAAAATCTGTGAAACCAATAGTCAGAATTTAATTTCATTTGACACAAACGGTCCCCTCATGACTGTCTGCCATAATTGCTAAAATAAAGTTGATCCCTGGTTAAATGAGGCCCTTTGGGGTCCGCTAGTTTCCTTATATGATAATTCCATATAGAAGATTTCAAAGATTTAAAGATATCTCTTTCTATGAAACCAATTGTTAGAATTTTTTTTTTTTTTTTTTTTTTTTTTTATGTATGGTCACCTCATGGCTGTCTACCATAATTAGTACAATAAAGTTGATCCCTTGAAAAATGAATCACATAGGGGGTCGTCTAGTTCCTTATATACTCTATATCGAAATTTAAAATTCTTCTCTCTTGGAACTAAGGTTCAGAATATTTTTGTTTTTGAATTATTCATAACCCCAAGGTTTCATACCATAATTGTGTAAGTATTTTTGATCCCTTGAAAACTGAAGCCTCCAGGTGATTTACTAACTTAAGAATTCTTTCTATCTGAAAATTGAATTTGGTTGCTGCTGGAAGAAAACATGTAAAATCAAGTGACTTGAATTATTTTGATTAAGTTGATGTACTGTCTGGTGAGCGATCTAGGGCCATATGGCTCTCTTGTTTTCGTAATAGTGATATAATTTAGACCACTTCCGTCGCATAACAACTACCGATTTTTTAACAACGGTATAATTTAAAAGATATTCTGAAAAAGGATCAAAAGAGTTATAACTGATATCGTTTGTCTGCACTCGTTTCCCCAACATATTCAGATATTCCTTCGTAAGATTTTCTTTCTGACGTTTGATAATTCAATATATACGGGTATATCTATTCACCGTACCATTTTATTGACCATTCAAATATAAATTATAAGAAATGTTTGCCATACAAGACACAATTAGATCTGTAGAATGGCATGCAGACGTTTCAAATGTATGAATAGTTTGTTTTTGATAGCAAAAAAAAGATTTAAAAAAAATAGCTATAATCATTAACTAAATTCTTTGCCCAATCGATAAAACAATACCCCATTTAGTCAACATTGGTGACCAAAGGTTTAAATAGAAAGATCTTAGACTGAGCTTGGGTCAGGAACAAAAAGCAATAACAGCAACCGTTATTATCTGGTTTTAGTATTTACCATATAAAACGACACTTAACTCTGGCAAACGTAGCAGCAAGTCGTCAAAGGCAAAATGATTTAGTGTTTAATTATTGGAATCATGAAAAAAAAGCTGATGTGGCTGCAAACACGGTGCGCGTTTATGAGAGGATCGCGTGCTCTGTCGCGTTATATTAAGACCACAAACAGCTTTCACTACTTTTCATATTGCGTAGCATTTATTAAGATGTCCTGTGGTGGATTTCGAAGCATTATGTGTTGTTATATTCAAATCAACAAGGAGGTGACTTTTTTACTTGAAAAAAAAATGATGGGCTAGGGTGTCATTTCATAAGACATATGATAGTAGAAAAGAAGGAAACGAAAACAGTGAAGATTTCCTTTTCTAAATGATTTTTATGAAATCAATATAACCTATATTTCTTAGGATTCCCTTGACTTTAAAGAGATTACAACTTTTTCTATTCATTATCACGGACTCTCCGTGGCCAAGTGGTTATAGTCTTTGACTTACAGTTGATTTTAATCTCAGACTGATCGCTCAGATGTGTCACATAATAGTCTTCCAACTGGTTCCTGTTGGTCTATCTGTCTAATGTGCATTTCGTGTCGCCATTGTATGACTGCTAAGGTCAGTTCCAAAACAGGAACAAAATAATCATCACCGGTAAATTCCAGTTCACAGTCGATAAATGTACATCCTGTAGTTCAAAATTTAAATTTCAACGCAATGTTTTTTTTTGTTTTTTTTTTTGTTTGTTTTTTTGTTGTTGTTTTTTTTTGGGGGGGGGAGTAGAATTTCTAGAAGTTAAAAAAATGTTCTGTTTTGATAGGTGATATTAGGATTCTGTAGTTATCTTTTCTGGATTGTTTTAATAACACTAAGATGCTGTTATAGAATGCATAACGACATACAGTATTTGCCCTACATCATGATCTTTTTAGAGCTCATAATTAAAAATAAGTTCAACAGTCTCAATCATCCATGGAATCAGAGATTCAAGTTATTTGAAAGTAATTATTATTATTATTATTATTATTATTATATAGGAAAACATTAAAATTGGCCAAAAGGAAGGTACAGTGGCAATGGTAAAACGGATAAATATGTGTTATTAAAGTCCTTTCTTTTCGATGTTGGTTTAAATAATCCGTTTTGTGATAGTTTTTATCCATCGTTTGTTTGTTAATGGGGTTTGACGTCCCATCAACAGCATTTCAGTAATTTGGAGACAATGTCTTCTTAAGACAGATAGAGTGCTTCCACACTGTAGTATCATGCCGTAGATACCCCACCCAATCACATTATCTTGACACCGGGCCAACCAGTCCTAGAACTATACCCTTATATGCTGAGCGCTAAGCAAGGGAGCTATACCAGTACACCTTTTTACGACTTTGATATTTCGCGGCCGGGGATCGAACCCACGGCCTCCCGATTCCGGGGCGGACGCTCTAACCACTCGGCCACCGGGACCGGTCTTATCCCATGTCCATCGAGGAGATGTGAGAAGCTTCCGAATTCATCTTCGAACAAAAGAAGTGACTATAGAAAGAAAAATAAGGGTTAAAAATACGCAAAGGAAAATGTGTGGATCACAATGGTAAACTTTGTGTAAAGGGTTCAAACCGATAAGCCTTCAACGATCTGTGGCAAAACCATGCTCTAGATTTAATTGATATAAAGATCAATAATTCAGATGTCGACATTGGAAATATCGATGAAGATTTTATATCCTGCTATGCCGTCCTGACTAAACAAGATGAAATATAGACAAATTGACAATTTAGGGGTCATGATTATGTTTAAAAATTAAAAAGAAAGAGACATTTGTCTTTCTCTTTTAGTGGACCCTCTGCCTATGTGTCCTCTTAATGGAGCTCAGCATATTGTGTAAATGTATTGGCGACCCTAGGACGGCACGACATAACGCAAGTGATCCCTTTATAGCTCCCACCTTAAGACAAAAGCTTAATGTTCTAGGTATATCGGCGAGAATTGATTGCACGGCACCACTGTATGGTTGTGTGTTGTGTCTTTACCAAACCTTAATTCATGCATAAGAATATACGCATCTCCTGACAGTTTGTTTCGTTTTCTGGTTAGAACCCAATGTAATTAACTTTAAGAGATTCATTAAAATGTAACATCATGCAGACAGTTTCGTGGTGAACAGACATCTTGGGGCCAAAACGGGAAGCCATAATGCCATATATATTCATGATTAAAGCAAACATAATGTTTCTCGCTATAAAGAGATCAAATGTGTGATTTTAATTCGAAGCTATTACCCACCCAGCTGAGCAACTGAAAAAGATATTTCCTAAAATAGCATAGAACTAACAGTGTTTCGTCTGCCATTTGGTTTAAGATTTAGACGTCCAGCTGATTACCGTGCTGCCCATCGTAATCTTATTTTTATTTTATTTTTAACGTCCCACCAACAGTATATCAGTCATTTGGAGACGATGTCTACTTGAGACAGATATCGTGCTACCACACTGCAGTATCACGCCGTAGAAATGTAGCATGATACCACACTGCAGTATCACGCCGTAGACATGTGGCATGATACCACACTGCAGTATCACGCCGTAGACATGTGGCATGATACCACACTGCAGTATCACGCCGTAGAAATGTAGCATGATACCACACTGCAGTATCACGCCGTAGACATGTGGCATGATACCACACTGCAGTATCACGCCGTAGACATGTGGCATGATACCACACTCAGTCATAGTATCCTGACACCGGGCCAACCAGTCCTGCAACTACCCTTATATGCTGAGCGCTAAGCAAGGGGGCTATAACAGTACAGTAATTTCATAGCTTACCAGCGAATATTATGTTAATATCATGCCATTTCTTTTATATTTCTTTTTATGAACAGTTTGATTTTTTTACTATATGTATATTACTATACATTACTTTTATCACTCTGAATATTAAGAAATATGGTTAACACGTTTTAAAATAAACTACATGTTTTCTACTCATACATACAAAAACGAATTGGTTTAAATGTATCTTAATGCATGGCTGAGTATATGAAAAGAGAATTTTTCTTGTAGATATTCCTCTATAAAAAGTTACATAAGAAACAACAATGAAGGAACCTAAAAGTTTCAACAACAACGCCATCAACAATAAGTACAACGTTTTTGTTTTTTGTTTTATTATTTATTTTTTTTACCCCTATGACTTCTCATGCTGATATATCTTCCTGTAAAATGTCAAGACCAAACTTTAGATACTGTACATAAGCACATCCTAATTAAGTGCCCGTCACTCAGTTATAAATTGATGACAGTGGAGTTAGCCTTAGCCTCAAGTTCATAGACAGATATATCGTCCTAAAAAGTTGTAAAACGTCATTTGAAAAAATATTTTAAGCAATATGCATGACAAAAAGTTTTATAAAAGTAAAAGCCTCATAATTGTGTAGTTACTGGACAACAGCGGAGTTGAAACTCTAGTGCGAAAGTGCAC
Source organism: Solen grandis (assembly GCA_021229015.1). NCBI lineage: Eukaryota > Metazoa > Mollusca > Bivalvia > Adapedonta > Solenidae > Solen > Solen grandis. The sequence goes on from CM037777.1 coordinate 71,539,237, forward strand.
TTGCCGCTATAGCTTCCCGTAAAATTTCAAGACACAAATTGAAAAACCTTTTTTATTTTGAGCACATTCTAATTGAAGGGCCCATAACTCTGTTTCAACTAGGCGACAGTGGAGCTTAATTCCCGTAAATATTTTGGGGATATGCGCGATACATGATTTTGAACAGGCACCAAACATTCCGTACATAACTCTGTCAAAACTGGGAATTTGTGCGACACAAGATTTTAAGACAGACAGACGGACTCGAATATGTGGGCCATATGTGGGGGAAACAGATTCATCATCATTAAATATCGAAAATGGTTATACCAAGTTTCAAGTTAGTGATATCCACTTGACCAGCCGAAAAAATAAAACAAAAAGCATATGCTATCTTCTCGACATCCGATTTATTTGCTTGATTTATAACAACTTACAGGTGGGTTTTTTTTTTTTCAAACATCTCAAAGAAAAAAAAGAAATAATTTACTTGAAATATGTTATTAATGATTACATTCTGAAAATAACAGTTTGCGACACTTGAATAACTCTAAATAGGTTAAGTCACAAAGACGATTTTAAATGCATATTAAGATCTCTCTTGAGATATCAATAAAAACCACAGGAGATCTCATATAACATCATTATCTTCATATTCCCGAGCAAGTACAACGGTTATTATCTCTGACATGGTTTAAGGACATAATAACGACATAATATCTAGAAACTATGAACGAATCTATCTCGACGACAAACTCTCATTTGTCATTCTTAAATGCCTAAGTTTTTAGTCAGACTTGTCTGTGAGCATGAGGTAGGGACTCATTAAATTTGACAACAGTGTCTCAGTGTTGCTCAGCAGCTTCTGTTGAACAATGAACACAACCTCGTAACACGAATAGTCACGTGTAAACAGCAATTTAAACACATATTTTGCAGAGTTTAACGAACCAGATCGATTAAATATCCAAAAGTATTTCAATTGTTTAGGTCCATTTCGTCCTATACCGTAATACGGTATAGCACTTTTGAAATTTGGGTTTATTTTTTTAAACAACAACTTTCACTTTCAACCATTTTAATTATGTCATTGGTTTGTAAAAACATTCTCGCACACCAGATTTTATTGGTCAACCGGATATAGTCAGCCAATGAAATGCAGTGTACTAGAGAAGGGTTGTGTCATCATAATGGGTGATTAAAAAAGGAAGTAGAAAACTTTTGGAAGTTATTGCAATACCAGGAGTGTTGTGCCTTATAGGACGAAATGGACCTAAGATATTGAAATAATTTTGGATATTTAATCGATCTGGTTTGTTAAACTCTGCGAATTATGTGTGTAAATTGCTGCTAACACGTAACTATTCGTGTTACGAGGTTGTGTTCGACTAACGAAACCTGGCAATGTTTTGAGACAATATGACACAATGGTGAGAAAAGGAGATATCAGAGTGGGGCTTTCTTGTGTTTTTCTTGGAGGTGGATGCCTTGGCTTGTGTCAGGACCTGAAAATATTCCCAGTCACTGTTTTTTGTTTGTGATCAGGCCGTCGGAAGATCACCGGTATCGAAATTCGCCCTCGGTGAGTTGCATCCTTTGTTAATATATATATAGACACTACCTAGATTTTCCAAATACTACGTGCCGAATCCCTGTGGTCCAACCATGTCACGAACGTTTTGCTAGAATCACTCGAAGAGATAACAGACGTAACGTGAGATCGACAATAAAGTAGGGTACGGAAAAATTAGAGTTATTGCCCAAGGTTGTGATTAGCCCGGAATCAACATGAAAATATATTGAACTTTTTATGAAATGGGACGGGACAATATTACCCCAACACGGGATATAAAATATTAACAGTCAAACTCGTCAAACCGGTTAATGATAAATGAATCGTGGCGTAGACGATTGACATGCAAACGGCTGTGATATATCGCCATTTGAAAAAAAAGAGAAGTGGAATGCCTTGGATACATTACACCAAAAGCAATAAACTCGTCCTTGCTGTATAATTACATGATACATTCACATGGAAATATTGAGAAACCCGTGCATTTTTTTTTTTCTTTTTTTTTTTTTGTGGTGTCATTCAATTATTGACCTCACACCCCGATATTCCTGTGTAGTGGGAAAAAAACATGTGCTTCAGCTGACGCACCACTTTAGAGCATTTGAGCAGTCTGTATAACGAACTACAAGAGCGAATCATTCCAACCACTCGTTCAATATCCAATAAAAAGTAAACATTCGAGATCACTTAATTAAAGTGGAATTTCACCCTCTGCAACAAATTACATCCATCCTATAATTCGAAATGAGCATTCGCATAAAACTTGAGGCGAGTGTTATTATATATGTGTTACTTGTTCTTATTAAAGCATACTAGACATAAACATAAACCTCTCCATGAAATTGTAAACATAATCAAGTGTATGAAAGGTTCATATCTCAAGAACCTGCTACATTTCTACAGATTGCAATTTTCTTAAAGATTCTAAATGTAATTGGATATTGCAAATACATGTTGTATAACTTGAGTATATAACTAAATAAATCTTCTAACTAAATTATAAACAGATAGTATGTGAAAATGCTATTACAAGTGTACATTCCTTATTACTAATTTGATTACTGAAATTCACTTGCAGAATTACACAGCAACAGAAGCTATCAACCTTGTAAAAATTAAAAATAGACGATTTCAAAGACGTTTCGTGTTTTTAATCTTGTTTAACTGGCGTGTTCCGGCCATGGTAAGTCAATAACATACTCCAATCAAACATGTCAGTATAACAGTGTGCGCCAAATGAATAGCATTGCCTGACAGAACTTAAACAATCCAGCGAAATAGCTGATCGTTGGAATCGATTTCCTTGCGAAACATTCCGATAACATTTTAATATCGTCCTACTTTACTGATGCCATTCAAGATATCGAAATGGCTTGTGTGTGAAATGTTCAATTTTCAGTGAATCTCTGATTTTTTTTTTTTTTTTTTTTTTTTTTTTGCTTTCATAAATATAAAAAAAGCACAAACAAAAAACGTCATTCCAATTTGATCACAGAGGCGTGTAATTAATGTCTTTTGGCAACTGAAAATAACGTGTACTGCATGATGCATTAATTGAAATGTATTTATTCATAAACATGAAAACTCTTCAATTAGGGTCGAGTGGTTAGAGCGTCCGCCTCGGAAGAAACGAGAGGTCGTGGGTTCGATCACCGGCCGCGACATACATAGTCGAAAAGAATGTTACAGGTATAGCTCCCTTACTTGACGCGCAGCATATAAGTATAGTTCCAGGACTATTTTATCTGTTCTGGTTAGTCGGTGTCAGGATAAAGTGACTTAATGTAGTATCATCCACATGTCTACGGGATACTGCAGTTGGGCAGCACTTTAATTTGTATATAAAATAATTCCTTACCTGGGCTGCAATATTGTATGAGCAAACAGAAGAGACCCAGATCAGACTGCTCCTGGTGGAAGGACCTGGATGAAATGGGTTTTCTCTGTTTGCCTATGCATCAAAACGAGACTATATGAGGTTACTGGTTAAACATTAAATCAAATAATACTTGCCGCTTAAAACAGGCTGGCTATTTTGTACAGGTTGCCATGAACAGATTCGATTATCTTATTTTTATGAATTTATAACCGTTAAGCAAAAAATAAAGTTAAATTTGCATTATGACTAGAGTTACGTCCATGAAAATTACGAGCTGGACAAAATATTAGAATTAACTATTCATACTATGATAGTTCAATAACCAGTTTAGCCCTATACGCAGAGGTAATTATCTCTGCTCGTTATTTCTTCAAAAATAGTCATTTTCACGAATCAACGATATTGCAAAAAAAACAAAAAAAAAAATTTAAATTTAAATCCTCACCAAAAAATCCTCCATTAAAACTTCATCATTAAACGATTAGTCGATGATTATATTGAGCAAAGAGATTAAACTTTGCAGTGCAGCATTTGATTGCATTACATTTGGCAGTGAGCCATACAGCCTAAAAATATGTATTCATACATGTAAAACAAAAATGAAAATTCCTTTTAAATGGAAGGCTTGCCCAGTTCATTATTAGCTGGTCTATCCAAAGCATATTTTGATTAACAACCAACTGTTTTTGTTCAAGTTTTGGCCCAAGTATAATAACCAAGAACCGTCGAATGGATTTGCTGGTAAAGTTTGAATTTACCTTTCAATATCTGTTGGCACATGATTCCAAGTGTTGTTAAATACTGTGTGTTATACTTGAACAACAAATTGTTTCAATAGTTTTACACAAATTATTTTCAAGGAGTTATATGTTGATTGCTTCATCTGCTAGAGTAAAAACCAAACTCTGACTGCCAATATAATATTTGGGCTTATGAAAATAAATGTTTTTGGTTATGTATTTTTTGTAAAAATATCAAAGCAGAATACCTGAACAAGCAGTCAGTTGTTGATCAAGGGGGGCGAAGTTGCATGGAACGAATCATTTCGAAATGTTTCGCCTCTGGAATTTCGAACCATTTTTGTTTCTGTATCCCGTTTTATCGCAGTGTATAGAAGTTAAGCAGGGTACTAAATCGCAATGGATGGTACCTAAACTGTCAATCAAGTATGTTTACATTAACCGGCTTATCCAACCAAAGTCAGTGTGAAGCACATGGTGAACTGAACATGTGCTTTTTGTTAGTGATACTGTTTGTGAGCACTTGACCTAAGTATGAATAGAAACTGTCAAAATATCAATAGGGGGAGAAGTAACATACAAATTTCAGAACCGTCCATTGTTACCTACTGTTCGCTGGCGGTCGCTTTCACTGAGTGCACGCCACAATTCATTCATTTAAACTTTGGGAAACCTGCAATCTCGAATATCTGCCAAATGCAACATGTCCGAAATGTTACAAGAACGATGACAGGGAAATAATGCGACCATGACCGCAAGCCAAAAATGATTTTAAAAAAAAAACTGTTTTCAGAAGCGTTCGGATTGTAAGTAGTGCGATAATGCTTTAGCTTTTATGCATGGCAAGAAACAGATGTGTGTGTGGGGGGGTGTTCCTGGTTTATTCTATTGTGGGTCGGAGTAGCTGACAGCAGAATATCGACCTTGAGCCCCAATTAACGACGGTCAAACTTCGCAGGGATATCGATAATTCCGTTGCATGATAACTGATAGAAGCCACAGTACGCTTACGTTTCACCAAGTACTACAGGCTTTCCTGATATCTGATGATATTTTTATTTATAGCTGTTAGTTCACATCACATATATTTTACTTACAATGACTCATTACAACAAAACCAAATTAACATCAGACATATTTTACATGATTTTACTCTGTCTGTACGACAAATCGCCTGATTCCATGGTCGTTCCCTGCCAATATGAAAACTTTCGAAATCATAAAATTTCGTTCCTTTTGTTTTTTTAATCTGTGTGTTTTGCATTTCTCGATGTCATTAAAATATCATTCTTCTTGATTCGTTTTTGTTCTGTTACGTTTTACAGAGGGTCTTCTTTTTTATTAATCAAAATTATTTCTTATATTTACTATTGAAGAGCATTTTATTCTCCCGGAGATAAAAAAAAATGTGCACGCATCACATATGTAGGTTAACAGAATATTTAAACCGCACAACGTTGTGCATAAATCCGTCGTACATCTCACATTATTTCAAGCAGATAAAAACATTTTTTTATCTATGGCCAGAAACTGATAATCAGAATCGATTGAATGCATTTTTATTTTGAATTTCTGGTTATTATAGCATTTGGAAATAAATGGACTGAGCAACATAATTAACTAACTACGAATAAAGAGAAAATCTCATTTCTATTGCAGCCGACATTTTTTACTTAAAGAATTACGTCGTGTTTATTTAGATGAAGCAAAACTTTCAAAATGATTTATTAATTTCAATATAGGACTGACGTTCCATGTTGTTTCCATAGTAACAGTGCTATTTTTATGCCAACCGTACGGAGATACATCAAGTTTTATTGATTAAGAATAATAAATTATACTCTCAGTAATTATCGTAATTTTCATTTACGCCAATTCGAAATCGCAACATCTTGTGCACGCAGTGATGACACGTTTGAAGCCTGTAATGATCATATTTAGAAGCCTGTTGTACGTCATATACATAACATGTTTCAGGGAATTAATTCCACCGGCAATAAAACCGCATCATTCGGTTTCATTGGATTCTTTATTCGAAAAAATATGTACGATATATTGTTATTATTACATATAGTATTCTTTTTTTTTATTTTGTTCTACTGTATATAATATATACAATTCCGAGGGGGGGAATGGCAACACACAATCGAAGCATGTGGTTCTCGTGCCAGTGATTAATTCAAGTAGTTAGCTCCTGAAATGATCGAAATGTTTACAGTGCGTATATAAAGTCTAACTTCATGAAATGCATGTATACTGTATTAACTGGCTGGAATTTCACCAACCATACTTACCGCTAGTAATACTTTAATACTTAGGGGCGTATTTCATCATTCGTGTATCTCTAATAAAAGTTCCCAAATTTTTAATGCGAAATATTCAAGTCTATGATAAAATTGACATACATTATTACCATAAAAAAATAACCACATTTGTTAAAAAGTGAAATAGTCGAGTATTTTATTAGAGAATAAAAAATTAATGAAATTCGCCTTAGTATTTAAAATATCTTAGTATTGTTGGTGGAATTCTAGCCTGATTTTATCAAACCAAACAACATGCTGTCCAATAATTACGCCAATATCAATAAATGATTAGATAGGAGATTCTAAAATAAGTTTTTAAAATGTTCTTTGAGCATAGTTAGTGAGATTTGTTCTAATGACAAATCGTTTGACCCTTGGCCTCATGAATACTCGATTTGATGCATTAGCAAACAGAGCAGGTCCAGATTGGATAGCTCCTTCCAGTAGCTGTCTAATTAGGGCCTTCTCTCTTTACTGATACACAATTGTGACCCATAGTTATGCACAGTCTGCATGGCAAAGAAAAATCCATTGTTTCATCTGCAATTCAAAGTTCTGTAAATTAATATTCATCAAGTCAAGTGTGCACATGAATATGCATAAGATAATGTTTATAGGCCCAAAGTGCGTCATGATGTTATGATACTTTTTATTTGGGCGATGTACGATATAAATAGCTTAATGTACTTATGATATGTTTGAACATTTAATGATACTATACATTCTTTATTGTTTCAACTTATGTGGTTCTATAATCTGAATGATATAAATTTGATTTTATTAATATTATTTGCTGATGACATGGTCATTTTGGGGTCTTCTCCGACAGATTTACAAAATAGTTTAAATAATTTGAGTACCTACTGTGATAAATGGGGGCTAGAGGTCAATATAGAAAAAACGAAGATATCAGTTTTTAGAAATAGGGGTAGGTTATCTACGGAACATTGCTGGTATTATAAAAGTAATATTACCGAAATAGTTTATGATTTTAACTATGTATGGGGTTGTTTTTAGCTATACAGATAGGTTTATTATGAATACTAATTTACTATGTGGTAAGGGATTAAAGGCACTTGGTACATTGATTACAAATATTAAGAAATTTCCCATAAATCCCAAAACTACTTGTGAATTGTTTGATGCTTTCGTTTGGTCCATACTTAACAATTCTTGTGAGGTGTGAGGTAGCACAAAGAGTAAACAGCTTGAGACTTTGCATTTAAAATTCTGTAAAAAAAGTGCTGTGTGAGAACATCTACATGTATATGGGTATATATGGAGAAATTGGTAGATTTTCTTTATATGTCAATAGGTTTAGTCAGGTGAAAAAATACTGGTGTAACCTTATGAAAAGTGATAATATAATTATGAAAATGGTTGTTGATATGTTGTATGAAGATCTTAATAGAGGTAAATGTAATTGGAGGTTTTAAAATTGGTTGGTTTTGGGATAATTCTAGTTTTGTTAACTTAGATAAGTTTCATTTGGTTTCCAAAAATAGAGTCATAGATGTTTTTAAACAAACATGGTTTTCAGCTATTTCAGAATCAAGTGTTTTACATACATATAAATCTTATAAAGATATTTTTGAACACGAATACTATCTGTCGGTTTTACCAATTAAATACATATATAGCTTAGCTAGACTTCGTTTATCTTCACATAGTTTGAGAATCCAAACCGGAAGGTACGGAAACAATAGGTAGAACACGAGGAGAGGCTTTGCATTTTTTGTTATAATCGTGATGTAGAAGACGAGTATCATTTTTCTTAGTTTGTATTTAAAAATTTTAAAACGACATTATTATATAAGACCTAGTGTATATAAATATACCGAATTAATGAAATCGAGGAATTCAAAAAATATTTTAAACCTAGCAAAATATGTCTATAATTCATTTAACCTGAGGAGCGCTGCAATAAAATTATCTAGATTAAGATTTGATTTCTTTTTCTGCATGATTGAAGTTATGAAAATAAGGGAATTTATATTTATATAGCTTTTGTGACTATTAATGATTTTTCTATTATTGCTTAACTATAAATAATTATATCAATAATAAGTAATTATGTATTTTTGTCCACTTCAGTAAAAGGGTAGTTAATGGTTATATGGATTATATCTGTTTATGTGTTGTTGTTGTTGTTGTTGTTGTTGTTGTTGTTGTTGTTGTTGTTGTTGTTGTTGTTGTTGTTTACTGATTTCTATTAAATGATAGAGTTTGGTTCAACCTCGATGAATTGTGTGGGTGTGTGTGTGTTGGGGGGATGACCGATATATAAACTGGATAAAACACAGTATTTTTTAGCATGACCACTTTATGATAGTATAATTCATGTTGTAAGTAACGAGGAATATCTTTATTCAATTTACGAAATAAAGAATTATCTTATCTCATCTATATTTTAGTGTTCTTACATCGGTTATTATAACACAGTCTGAGTGTTTCTTTTCTTACCACGTGTTCACCGCTCTGTATCACTCCGCGCCCAGTTGTGTATCAATGCATTAGAAATACATGTATAGATAATTAGCTAAAGTACTGACAGTCTTTCAGTGTATAGAGCGGTTTGACTTTAAGCTAATACCATGAACGAGATTGAGGCATTAATAAACATTGTGCACTGTTCTTAAGGCTTGCTGACCAATGAAAGGATATCACGTGACATCATCAACTCACTAAATGCCTTGCTGATACACCCACTCAATCATTCTGATTACATTTATTCACATGCTCACTTTTTTTCACACGCATTCACAACTGCTCACACACTCAGTTAACTCAAATACTCGATCACGCATCAATCATTCATATCCTGGTTAATTCGGGAATTCCAGGGTGTCCGGATTTACACAAAAACTCTTATCCAACACAACCGGGGTTCGATCCCGGTCTGTCTGACATTACATGTGAATGTGAATTTAGTCGACGATTAAAACCGAATACTCGGGTTTCCTACTACGTCGCGGACTGCGCGAACACCACCGGCATTTTCTTTTATCAAATTTCAAAGATTTTCTGTCGATTTCTTTTTTCTTTTTTTTTTGTAACATAGATAAAGTTTAAATTTGAATATTTTCACTAAACGCCTTAAGCCTTTTTTTCGCAATATAAAAGCATTTAGGTTTATCATATATACCAATTCACCACCTGTATTTAACGTGCACATTTTACATATGGTAGATACTGAAAATCATCTTTCATAATTATAATTATTTTACGATGTTATGGTGCTTAAGATTCGAAAATAAATATTTTTATACTCAGGTAATTATTCAAGAGGGATTCAAAGAGTACAAACTATCCGAAAACCAGTTTTCAAAAAATAGATGGTGTATTTTGTATTCAAACAAATTAGTTACTGTTCGAGAGAGCGGCGCATAAAAATCATTTTACGAACATGTTGTTCCATTTTTTAACATGCATCTGTATTTATGTGCACAGCTGTTCACAATTATGACAATGATGTGCCATTATTTCCGCATTTTGTTTACCTGTTAATCACTCTTGTCCATTTAAAATCATCTGCATCCAATCTTCAGAACCATTTATTTTCACAATCATTTTCTTTTTTCACGATTTACTTACAGTGCATTACGGAGGGTGCAAACTAATAGTTGTGCAACATGTGTGAAAGAGTGCCAGAAGAGTGCAACGGAAATCCTGCTTATTTCCGGCCTTATTTCAACTCCAGTGGGATCTCAGAACCCAGGCTGATTCATCGCTGAGTTACAACAAGCCGGGAATCAACTTGACTTCCGCTGTACGTTAAGAAAGCTGTGCATGGATGCAATGCTGACACATTACACAGGAAGACTTGGATATTTTATGTGGTTAGTGTTTTGTGTAACCAATTAATTTTTTTTTTAAAAAAAAAATCATGTCTCTTATGGAAATATGTACGCAATACAAATTAGATCTCTTCTCTGATAATAAATATTAACCTAAATAAACAATATCAGAGTAGCGTACGTCAAATAATCTTCTGATCTAAACCAGAGGTCGATTTAAAGCATACTAGCTATTAAACACTAATGTGTATTTTGATAATTACAATACGATAATAAACTGTTTTTTATATGATTTTTTTTCTATAGAGGAACAGGTTCCGTATTTGAAGAAAAACTATCGTTAAGTTTTTCTTATACAACTACAAGGATCACTCGTATAAAGTAATGATTCGAGATCAAACTTGCAATCCTCAGCATAAATTACTTGAGAAAATATTTATATTTTGTTGTTGTTGTTGTTGTGTTTTATTTGTGTTATTTAAAAGAACTCATCAACGTTCGTCGTTTAGTGTCAATAAACAGATAAACAGTCATAAACACTTTGTTCGTCAAATAAATGATGACAATCCGTCAATCTTGTGAACATTGCTAAATTCTTGAGTCGTAAGTCAGTTCTGGTTATTTCTTGGTCTTATATATCGGATTTAACATAATCCAAAACCTCGATGACGATTTAATCAGTTGTTCCAGATAAAAGAAGGGTAATTTGGACGACAACCGTTTTATGACCTGACCTAATTGGAAAAGAGAAGATTTAGTTCTTGTGGACATGATTAGGGTATTAGCAACTTAATTGAACATGCAAATTGTCTATGGTTATACATACTTCTATACCGAGCTATCCTTCTGTTGTGTTCTACGTTTAAAAAATTCTTTTAAAACTAAAATCTAAGTTTTCCTTTATGTTTGTGTCATATGCTGCAAATCCAATCCATTAGTGTGTGTGTTTCAACTGTAATATTTACGAATGTCAAGTTATGTTAATGTTAATCACTTTACGATATATTGAAAATTTTATCTCATAAATACTGTCCTATAGCTACATATGAATGTACCGTCCCCGGTGGCAGAGTTGTTAGGGCGTCCGCCTCGAATGCGGAAGGTCATGGATTCCCGGCCGCGACAAAGTCGTAAAAATGGTACTGTTATTGCTCCCTTGCTTGGCACACAGCGTATAAGGGTAGCTGCAGGACTTGTTTGACTGGTTGGTCGGTGTCAGGATAATGTGACTGGGTGTTATATAATGCCACATGTCTACAGTTTGGCAGCACTGTATCTGTCTCAAGTAGACATCGTCTCCAAATGACTAAAATACTGTCGGTGGGACGATGACTTACCCACAGCAACACATCACTAACAAATAACCCATATTTTAGAATGGAAGACAAACTTCTGCTAGTTAGCATCCTTGTATACACAGTCTATATTTAGAATACATTTACAATACTAGCAGCTGTTTTTAAAACACTAGAATAATGTTATCAGTCGCGAAGCCATCTAGTTGGTGCGTGGTACAATAAGGATCTTTATCGAACTGTAATCAGCTGGACATCACTATACGACTTAAATACTTTCGAAGCGGTGGTAAACTCAAAACACAACATAACAACTAGTTGCCGCAGACAGAAGATACATACAACACCAATTGTACCTCGTGTGACCTCACTTTTTATCTTCTTAATGATGATGACGTAAAACATTGCCGAATAAATATTTCAAATTTTCATTGGTAGATATTTTTATACTTACGGGGCATTGTGTGTTGAGATTTCAACTATTTAAAAAACACATATTTCGTATTTACGCAATTTAATATAAGTTTCTGAATGAATTACATTTTCTTTGATAGATATAAAAGTCTATAACAACTTCATTTCTCTATGATGCTCATTAAGACTTGGTTTAGGCCCAGCATTATAAAACTCGTACTTGCAGTATGAAAGTCGGTTTCTCCGTATGACTCAAAAACGGTTCGCTTTATTATGATGTTGTTTACTACGCCGATTTTATCTATGCTTATGTCAACTTCCTTGGATGAAATGTTTCACAGATAATATTGTGTGCTTCATATAATCATTCTACATTCTCCATTGTGCTACTATACATCAACACCGCCTATCATTTTAAAAAAGATATTTCTTGTTTTTGCTAAATTCAACAAATGTTACAATATACCGTATTAAGCCATAACTCCGCTAAAGTAAAATTTAATTGAAGTCTGAATGCAACCTGCTAGTTCACATATCAGAGCATCATCTTGATATATGAAGGTAATACAAACTGAAACCTTATAGGAGACAAATGAAATATTGTCTCTAACATGTTCGATATCATCTAGGAATTAATTTTGCAACTGTGTGAGTAAAACTGTCTAGGCAATAAAATAAAATTATATCTTTATTAGTTTGGTTCTTTGTTTATACTGTGACTGAACGATATTAATACGATGGAAGAGGCGTTTCTTGGGAGAGTGGTGTGGATTATAAATGTGGTAGCTAGAAAGAATAAAAGGTGATTGTATAATTCGTCATCGCCCATCAACTAAACCCCTGTCTGTTTTGCTGCAACAGTCTTTCTCATGAAGCTTTACAAATGTATGTTTTTATTCATGCCCGTGACCTTTGATTTTTTATGCCCCCGCATCCATAGGTCGAGGGGTGGGGGTATATTGTTTTTGGTTCATCTGTTTGTTTGTCTTTCTGTTTTGTCATAAAACTTTGACCTTGACCATAACACGAAAGTCCTACCACCTACAGCCTCCAAACTTAACAGGTGCATCCTTGGTGTGCTCTACCCGCCAGGCGACCTTGACCTTCAAGGCCTAATCATGGCCTTCATTCGAACGTAGCGCGTTTTTTGTTTTTTTGTTTTTTTTTTTATTTTTTTTGTTTTTTTGTTTTTTTAAACTATCGTCCGCTTACATATTCATTTATGTATGTTTAAGCTGTGCACTTATTTTTCCACAGGATTTATATGAATATTGACAGACACAAACCTTATCTCATGGGATGATATTAAAGCAAAATACACTTTGTCTCATCTTGTTTTTACGCCTCCGGAGTCGATGGTTTGTCTGCACAGCTGTCCGGATTAGGTTTCACAAAATATCAATATCACCAGTGTTTCGGTAGTATCAGTTGAATGTCATATGTAAATAGCATAAAACAGAAGAATGCGAACGCATTGAAGTAAAAATACAATATTCAATTCAATTATAACTAATTATATTAAATTTAGAATACTAACCATCCATGCACGTGGCTTATGAATCAGGTAATATGAAAACAAATAGTGTTAGCATTCTTAATATTTCCTTTCATTGCTTCAAGTTGTGT
>CM037777.1:71552945-71590030 GCA_021229015.1 Solen grandis
TAAAGAGGTATACCCATTGTCTGGGTGTATATATATATATATATATATATATATATATATATATATATATATATATATATCTGTGTGTGTGTGTGTGTGTGTGTGTGTGTGTGTGAATAACGTTTGCATTTGAAATTAGAGAGTTTTGGTCAAGTAGTAAATCATCAGAGATATTGCAGGAGTATAGCATTCTTCCGTCCAATATCCGACAGAATTCTCCATTTAATTTTCAAAGTATTACATACTTCTGTGGATTACTCACAAAAAATCAGTTACATCGAGCATAAACATAAATGTAAAAAAAATAGAAATTAAAACTTTTCTGTGGCTTTATTTAAAGTTAAGAACTTTGGGATAATCAATCAGGGTTGTACTTGCTGTATTACATAAAATATCTATGAACAAAGTGTTTTATTGTAAAAATAATTGCAAGACCCTGGTGATCAATGTCATTTCTGGTGGTAAGGTGTAATTTTACACTGTTTTGAAGAAGAAGAAGGAAGAGCATTTTATGGATACTAACCGTGAACGTATTATCTGTTAGAATTTGTTAATAGAGAGATGGTTTTAGCTGTGATACTACCATTTCATTCAGAACCTGTGTTTGTTTGTATTTAATCCTGGGTGCAAATAAATGTGATTCAATATAATTGAAGGTGGTGTTCGAAAAGTATCCGGAAAAGTGCCAAACAGTTTCACAGATATGGTTATTATATTAGAATGAAATTTCGTATAGTGATACTTTATCATATATTTTAAACTTAATCCAAAAGCAAAAAATGATACAAATTGCATCTTAAATTACATCATTTCGAAATATTTTCCTTTGTACGATACACCCATCTCCAACATACGGATCCATTTGATAGAGTATGACCTGGAACGCTCCTGTGGAATTTTTATGGATTGTTTCCCTAAAAACTCTTAAATTTTGTCTACTTTTCTTGACGTCGTGCATGGACGTCCAAATCTTGGATAGTCGGCAACAGTGGGCGCAGGATCGATCTTAGAAGAGATGAACCACCTATATAGTCTTCCGATATTAGCGGAAATAACGTCAGATTTCAACCCATGGCATTATGTAGGCCTTCGGAAGCGGTCCGTATATTTTGAGCAGTTTTTTACGTTGGGAATTAGTCTATATGTGATCTTTAAAGACAAGTAAACATGTGAAGATTTGCAAAATCGTCACCCCCTCAACGTTACCTGCCATGGTGACTGAGGATTTTGCATGAGTGCAATTTGTTTCTTTTTCTCTTTCGGTTAATCATTAGCTTTATCGTATATTTGTATATTTAATTGATGTTTTCAAATACATTCTCTTACGGTAAATTCAATTATATATTCCTTTACATCTACCCAGTTAATAAATACACAATGTTTGAAGTACATATTTCGGTTATTGTAGGGTATGCCTTTTTAACAGGGGATGGTCAAAGCTCACTTTCGTCACATTTTGATCCATAGTGGCCATCTTTACACCCGTGTTGACAATATCCAGTCACGTGGTCACATGTGGAGGAATTAATTTCCAGACAATTCTTACAGGTCAGCAAACAATTCATGCCGTAGTGACTAGGTTCGCACGCTAAAATGTGGACAAGTGACTAGGAGAAATGAAGCTATTGCTATAAGAAGTCTGTCTTTATCAAGAAACAATCGTGAACATTTTGTATATATGTAAATGATATAAAACTAAGCTTTGACCAGTGGTAGTGTTCAGATGTCCGATCCCCTCTGCTAACGATATTCTCTCAATATATTGTAAGCCTCAAAGTACTGGTCCAACCCCGAATTCGACGAAAGAGATTAGTTTGTATCATAAACCTATAAATTTTCTGTTTCTAATACATACAAAATACGAGGGAGGGGCAAATACAACTCGATAGATTAAAATCCCGTATTATGTTATTAACAATTGTGTGCGGACTAATTTCGACATGGTTCCTGCAGCGTCTGTGCGCTACGTAGTAAACATAGACGAGAAACTAATCCGTTTCTATTTTTAGTAACGAAATCATCCTGTGCTCATGAGAAAATGTAATTAACTCATAAAAATCTGTATTAACTGACTTTTTTTGTGTCTTGAAAATTTATGGGTATATAATAAAAAAATATTAAATTGTAGTATCTTCGTGGCTTTGTATTTTTCTTGCGAGCAGCGTGGAAAAATGATATCTTGCGAGACCGAAGACTCGCAGCCTTCGGTCTCGTGAGATATTATTTTTCCCACACTGCTCATAATACAATGCCATGAAAAGCTACTGCAACATTATTTTCCCTATGTATATGTTTTAAGATCTTTTCCGCCGCCGGAATTCAAGTTCAGTATTAAGAAATCTAAGAGGACACACTTTCGTTACACCAATCTGTTTGGTACCCATCAACACAGCTGGCATCGCATACACCATTCTCCCAGTTACACGTGGTATTACTGTCACAGTAGATACAATTGTTCGTGCAATTTCCCCCGAACGAGCCTGTGTCACAAGCTGAAAATCATGACGTCACACTCTTGAAATATGAGTATAAAACTGGTCAAATAAAATATTGAATAAAGTATGCCCCATTATTTCGTCCAATAGACAATTTCCTAGTGCATCGGCAATACTCGATATAATTAGCTGATTTTAATTGACAAATCAGTGACTGGGGAAAATCTCAAATGCATGTTTGTTACCCAGTGAACACTGTTTGAAACATTACACCAGCATGTTTATTAGGTGTTCGGGAAGTGCGCATTGATTTACATAGGTTACGTATTATTTCGGGGTATAATGGTCTATATATTTCTACGCTTTTACCTCTATTTCTTTAGAAATCCACGGTAAGGTACTTCAATATGAATAATGAGTTCTTAACAACGAAGGCACTTCGGTATTAAACATGGGATGTTACAGTTACAGATACTATGAACGGAAATATATCGCAACACAGAGAAGTCCTGGTCGTTGGCTACGCTTTCTTTTCTTCGGCTTCTAGAAGCAGATGTGTACTAGTAAATAGGATGAACATGTAACTATAAAATTCTAATGAATGCGGGTAGCCTTCAGGTAGCAATAACAGGTTAAGCCCAAAAATTAAACTAACATTGAGTTACGCCACACGTAACATTGAAATGGGGTTAGTTCACACAAGAAAATGATTGGGGGAGGCCACACATTGCAATGAAATTGGGTTAGGCCACAAATTGCAATGGGATTAAACCTAACATTACAATGAAAGAAAATGGCCTTAGGCCACAAAATACTTGTGGTTAGGCAAAAAATACAATGAAATGGGAAAAGGTCACACTTAACATTGAAATGGGGTTATGTCCCATAATTTGCTGAAATCAGGTTAGGTTACAAATTACAATTAAATAGGGTTAGGCAAAAATAAAAAATACAAAGAAATGAAATTATGCAATACGTAACAATAAAACGGGATTAGGTCGCACATTAAAATGAAACAGGTAAGGCCGCACGTTACAATAAAAAGGAGTTAATCCACACTTTACAACCGACGAACTGGGGTTAGGCCGCACATTACACTGAAATAAGGTTACGCCGCGCGTCACACTGAAAATAGGTAAGGTCGCTCGTTAAAACACAATTGATTCAGGCCCCACGTTACAATGAAATGGAGTTAGGCCACACGTTTCAATGAAACGGGGTTAGGCCACACGTTACAATTAAAAGGGGTTAGGTTACAAATTGCAATGAAATAGGGTAAGGCCCCACGTTACAAAGAAATGGGGTTAGGCCACACGTTTCAATGACACGAGGTTAGGTTACACGTTACAATTAAAAGGGGTTAGGTTACAAATTGCAACGAAATAGGGTAAGGCCCCATGTTACAAAGAAATGGGGTTAGGCCACATGTTACAATGAAATAGGGTAAGGCCAAACGTTACAATGATATGGGGTTAGGCCACACGTTAATTATATAACTTCTAGTCATTTACGCACTTTACAATACGGAAGATAAACAAGAAAACCGCATTTAAAGCGGACTTCAACTTATATATATAGCAGCAAAAAATAAAAAAGTGAAAATATCTTTACGTTATTATTTACGCACAGATCATGCAACAATAGGTGTAGATTTAAAAATCAGCTGTTCGCATTGTTCTGTTATCTTTTACTTTATGTTTTTATATTGCTTCCGATTATTACGTGATATTTAACCTCATATATACAACTGACCATGTATTTCTTGAAATTGCATATATTTCACGTATACTTGTCTTGCAAAACATTTTTAACTAAGGGGCGAAAATCTAACGAAAGAGGGGCTCACGTAAATCTTCATTTTATACATAACGACGTCATTGTACGACGTCATAACTTTAAATCTAAGTACGCCTGGAAAGGCATAGGACAATTCATACACTTTATGTATCGACTTATTTCGAAAAGCTGTCAAAATATTGAACTTATACATCTAGAACTGCCCCCCCCCCCACACACACACACACGCACAAAGAAATATTTCATTTTGTTCTCTCCCTATAACATGCCTGTAAAATATTAACTATAATATAATTCCTCACCAATTTTTTTTTAAAAAACCAAATGAATACAAAAGGGGTATCAACAATTTCGTTTTCCAGGCATTTATGTACTGTTTAAACCGTGATCAGCATAAACTGAATATTTCTAAGGGATAATCCAAAGCAATAAAAATAATACGAATAGTCTCTCAATAAAATGTATTTTTGTTTTCGAGGTATTTAAGGTTAAGCAATAATTTAAATATGACATTGACCTTTGCAAACTTCAAAGTTTGAACCTGTCTCTTTGAAACAATAAACGACATAATGTGTAAAGAAGTCATGAAAATTGGACCAAAAGAATCAGAAACTTCAAAAGAAACTAAAACAAGCATATTTTCGAAATGTTGTATTTTCCGATGTTTTTGGTAAAGTTTGACCGCCTATAGAGTCCAAGCCGTGCATAGCCTGAAATTCTCACACTAAATATTTTGTCAGCAATTGTGTTGCAAATCTTAAGTAGCAACCTTTACTTAAACAAAAATGAATATGTGTTTTGTCGACCTTCCTTTTTTGCATGTTATTTTGCAAGGTTCGAACATTCAACCTCTCCTAGCGCAAAAACTTTTTTGGATTTCAATGATTTGATTTATAAGCAAATTTTGAAGCAAAGTACCAACTACCGGCAAAATCATAAACTAATAAGATGATATTAAAATCTTAGGATCATCTTAAAAATACCAAAAAAGTGGCTAGAATAAATAATAATAATAATAATAATAATAATGATTATAATGATTATGATAAAAGGAACTAATACTTACAAGAAACAGAAGAAGAACAATAGGTTTTCGCACTGTGAGGTACGAGAATTTAAAAGGGAGGAGAAGAAATAGAAGAAGAACAATAGGTTTTCGCATTGCGAGGTGCGAAAATCTAATAATTTGCCTTACACAAATTTATAAGCAATGATAATGTAGCAGTAATTTTCAACTGGCAGTTCTCAGGACTATCTGTCCTATGATTTGATATTTTTCTCACATCGTATTTCACTTTTTGATTTTGTTGGGTATGTTTACTCACCTGGATATGTTTGCAACTATTTTCTTTCCAGCCTAATTTAAGTGTTGATGATATCCTAATAAATAGCTTGTATACATTATTAGATCTAATATATAAAATCAGTGTTCAGAAATCCTTGAAAAAAAAATAAAGCTTAATTTGATTCCGTATCAATATTTCCCAGTCAAACTGATTTTTATAAAGAAAATGGGTAATAAGCCCTTCTTTCGTCTTCCAGAAGCTATTTTTATGCAACTGACACAAACAAGACTTCCACAAATTGTTATTAAACAAAAATATGCATGTATTTTTAACAGTATATGACATATACTAGTAATTATGGAATGTGCATATTTAAAGCTATACGCGTATACGGTATATTCTGTGAAAAAATCTTCCGAAATAGTTTTTCATTTGTCGTTGTCTATAGGACAAAATTATATTATAAATTATCAATTCTTTAAGCAATTCTTCAAACAAAATATAGTGTCACATTCTATTACTTATTAATTTCTGTCATGAGTTTTTACATCTATTTGACAAAACAATAGTTAACATTGCTGTAAACTGGAGTTTGTTTAAAAGATATTGCAACAATAAACAAGAAATACAGATGAATATATTTACACATTCCTTTATCATTTCAATACACATAGAATACACCAATGAATAGATCTTTGAAAGAAATAATGGTCAAATATGAACTTACTTGAATTGCAGAAGGGTGGTTTATAGCCTATATCCGCACATCCTCCGGGACAAGTACCGGTCACGTGATCACAGATTTCTCCACCGGAACAGTTTCCGCAGGTCAAGGAGCAGTTCCTTCCGTAGGTATCCTCGTGGCATTCTGGAATGGTCAAAGTGTCTGAGTATTGTTCCATAAATGGGGTTTCTATATTATCATAAATGATTTAACATATTTTGTTTTAAAATATTGCATTTTGGCAATCAGGCAGAATTTTATAATGGTGCATTCATTGCTACATGTAAATTGTGTTGCATAACTATATTTTTGTTTCATATTGGGCTCAATGGAAGACGTAAATTAAAAGTAATATCGACGTCTACGGTTTTAATCATTTTTTTCCATATGTTTTCAACTTTGTCTCTTATTTTTACTTATCTTAAACCAGCATCGAAACCTAAGTTTTTATTTGGTATTGTAATCAGAAAAATGTATATACTGATAAGGACCTTGACTTTTTTATTTAAAAAAAAAATACAGGCTGGAATACTTTTGGAACAGAAACAATTTTTGTTCCCAAAAGAGGGACCGAATGAGCAACAATAGCCTCTTCGATAATGATAAATTATGTACATACTATTGTGCACTGTTGAAATATATGGTCAAATGGTATATACTGCTTGTGAGAAAAAGACATATATAAACAATAAGATGAAAATATTTAACGTTTCATATCTGTCTCTGTTTTTTTTTTTATCTTAACTATTTTTTTTTCGCTCTTTTTCATTACTCTGCATACACATGTACAACGTCATAACATATCAGCTGAATTATTATGCATCGCATAAAAAGTTGCCGGTATACTTACGTTGTTTACAGTCGGGCAGTTGCAGGCCTGGCTCACAACCTTGGCCACAAGATCCGGTCACTTTGTCACATGGTCCGTACTCGGTACAGTTTCCACAAGTAGAGTTACAGTTCTGTCCAAATGTACCGTCATCACACACTGCGTAATAATACAGTATGTACAGTACATACAAAGATTATTTACAACCTGAAGAATTACTAGGAATTAGTTCCTTTGTAAGGTCAATTCTTTTGACGAATTGGACATGCTGAAGTGGCTTTTACATCTAATTGACAAATCATTAGTTTAACTGACATTTCTGTAAAACTTGAGTTTGTTTAACAGATACTGCAACAATATATTTATACTCCTTATTGTTTCAGTGCATTTTGATTATAAAATATATCAATGAATACATTTTAAAAAGAAAATAAATGAATATACTTGTCTGACAGTAGGGTGGCTTGTAGCCTACATCAGCACAACCACCGGGACATGTCCCGTCCACATTGTCACAGGTTACCCCACCGGAACAATTACCGCAGCTCAAGGAACAATTCTCTCCATAGGTTCCCACCTGACATGCTGGAATTGTCAGAGTGTCTAATAAATTGTATTATGTGAGCCTTTGAGTTATCAGTCTATCTGACAATGTGTCCATCTCTCCTAATATTTAGATTTCTTTCTGTTTAAAGTCTCGATATATAGTCCTGCATTGTGAACATCTTAAAGTTATCAGACTATCTGAATGTCTTTCTTGATGCTATGCTTTCTGCCTGTTTTAAAATATAGGTGTCTGTCAGCTTGTGGACCTCTTCTGCTTCATTATCATGTAAACTGTCGCCTCGTATTGTAGTTATCATAAAACTATACCCAACTTAATTAAATAAACAAATATACGTTTACATCTACATAATTATATAATGCACAATTTATGAATAAAGGAAAATTATAAAATACATTAATTTTGTTTCTTTAAGGTTGCCCTTTACATTTCCCCTCTTCCTCTTATTCCTATTCGAACATGCTTTCCTATTCGGTTCTCTTTTTCCCTACTACGACTGACTGTATATGAATTGAAATACAATTAGTTTTAAATAGCTGCATTCTTTCGATGTTCTTATCAAAACATCCAATATACTTACGTAGTTTACAGTAGGGCTGTTGCATGCCCGGTTCACACCCGTGGTCACAGAGGCCGGTTACTTTGTCACACGGTCCATATCCGGTACAGTTACCACAAGTCGAGCTACAGTTCTGGCCATATGTACCGTCACCACAGTCTGTGTATCGTGTCAATGAGTAAAATATTTGTTAAGCGCTCGATAACGAGAGACTGCACATAAAGATACTTAAGTGTATTTTATCGCAATGCAACACAGAACTACACATCTACTGATATGTCTATTATATCGATACCATCTCAAATATGGATTTTTTATTTGGTCCTCCTGGTGTAGTATTGTGATTTAATTCAAATCGTTTATAAAACACACAAATATTGAATCAAATACATAGTAATCCTCAAATGTATTCATATAAACAATCAATTTCAGCAACTTTTATTAACTAAAGTAAATTTAAAAAAAAAGCTGGTTTGTTTATTATGAAGTTACGTCTAACCTCGCTCCATCCTTAACATTTTCGGAAAGTATTTCTCCGGGAGAAACAGTGTAAATACAAAACAATTAAACAAAGTGAGACGTCAAATACGTTTCATGTGATAATGAAACGCTAAAGGAAATGAATAATACAGTTAAAATGTGTGATGGGCCTACTTTCTGCACAGAATGGTGGTTTCCATGATGCCGTGCAGCCTGCCGGACAAAACCCGCTCCCAACATCACACGGTAGGTTGTCATGGCAATGTCCACATGTGTTGTTACAGTAGTGTCCCCACTGGGTATCCGAACATTCTATTACGGTGAATGATTGAAATTCGCTACATTAGAAATGAAAGTTTTGGTATTTTGAGTGATATACAATTTTGATTTAAAAGTTGAACTGGTTTCTAAATTTTATTTCGTGTTTTACTAAAGGCTCAAACTCGATAAATGCCATACAGGAATTGCATACAGAAATGATCACTAAAAACACTAAATACACAACTTGCCATATACATTTTTTATACTGACTGTCAAACTTTTTTTCCAAGATTTATTCATATTGGCATTACAAATTGATTATTTACTATAAGTGGCATACTAAACGAGCCGATACTGTTGAATATACAGGCCAATAAGTCTATTTATATGTGACAGATGAAAGTTACTCCTGATAATTTGACTTGTTATATCACACGTGTGTTATATACAATGCTCTATGTAATATTGGAAACAAGAAATGTATTCGATACACTTTTCTATTATAAAAATGCCTAATGTACATGCATAATTTTCTAACTGTAAACGTTTCGGTATTCTTACATTTCATTCAATATTAATGATTACCATACAAAATACATAATTTCGATAAACAATAACTACCAAACCACCAATGTACTTACATTACATTTGTAACTTCTGTATTTTTTTGTTTGTTTTGTTTTGGAAGGGGATATCCGTCAGTTAACTCATTATGCTATTTAATATGCTATCGTTTGTTTTAATGTTGCAGTATTTGATTTCTTCTTATATTTTTGTTGACAAATACATTATTTAAATTTTATTCAACAATTTGAATATAAAATTAGCATTAACTTCGTATTTCATACTTTAAGTTTGTTTTCATTTATTACTGGGAACTTGTAATAATAAAGCAAACAAGAAATATCAATGTCACGTGAAAATAAAATTGTGGCGTCTTCATTATCTGACGATGCGTCGTCACATGTATAAATACTCTTTGGCTCAGTGGTCAAGCATTGGACTTGCCGGTGGACCGGGTTCGATCCTGGGCCGGGTCGAGTTTGTTATAATTCTAATAATGGTAACTTAATGAAATCGACTTTATCAAAAAATTAAAATTAACATAATATGAATTTTAGGGAACCAGTTCACATACTGAGTCAGAGATAGCTGCGAAATACTGCCCCGGTGTATATACCCTTTTCACCTCTGCTTCATTATCAAGTATGCTAACGGTGAATATTATGCCTCCACACATTTTCTGTGTACTCGTCATGAAGGATAACACATTAAATTACACAAAACAGTTTTACGCTCATAGGGTACTCTGTTTTTTGCATCGCAGTCAGATCGTCCGTCCCGTAACCGAGAGGTCTTTTGTTTGAAAGCGACCACGACGCTGGTTGTGGTATCATATCGTTTGTCTATGGCGTAATATCGATGTATTCTACAAACACAAACAACAGGAATGGTACCAACATACTCACGATGATCACATCTGTTGTTTGTCCCAGTCCAACGACCCTCACATCCATATGGACACACCCCCGTCATCCGGTAAGTACCTGTAGTGACGTCACTACATGACACACGTCACTACAATCCCATCCGCATTGGCCTGGTAAACACTCTATCAATAACAATTATATCAAATTACAAATGTCAAAATGCAGGTTATGGTAAACATTAAGTTAAGTTTAAAATATTCAAGCATTTTGATATAATTTCTGGTATAAATACTAATTGTGCTTATTGATTTTCAAACTAATCTACCTTTGCCTAGAGATGAATCTTTATCTACTGTACTGTTAAATCCCAAGTAATAGGTGTGCATATACGTACATTAAAAGCAAAATGATAAAAATAAACAGTTTGAGGTATATACCTGCAAATACGTAAACTTCACAAAGAACTAGGATTCCATTCAAACTAATTTCGACATATTGACCTTCAACCGGTGATATTATGGCTATCTCTCGGGGAAGGTAGTTTGAGATGGAATTCGTGCTTGAGTCATTGTGTATCCAAGGCGATGATCCGCCAGGCTGCGATATGTTCAATCTAAAATCCGCAGTTTGACCTGAAAGAGACCACTGATTGTTGTACTTTAGACATGATCAGCAATAATAAGAACTAGATTTGCATACTGTAAATGCAAAGGTTTTCACAAGAATTAGAAGTTTCAAACCTGATCAGTTGTGTGTAATAATGCATGTAGAATATAAACACAATGAAATATACATCTCTCTCTCGTTTTCTCTCTCTCTCTCTCTCTCTCTCTCTCTCTCTCTCTCATATTTACAAACTGTTTATTGCAATTAAATATTGTGCATTTTGTAAATTAATATAGTAAAAATACAACCTGACTGCAACAGAATCGGTAAAAATGGTAGTTCCCATTATCATATATAATATAAAAAGGGTAGTTACAAGACTGTTAAATAATGTGACTCGGTATGGAATCCTGGCACATGTCTACAAATGATACTGCAATTGTAGCACTATATCTGACTCAAGTAGACATAATCTCCAAATGACTGAAATACTATCATTGGAAGTTGAACGCAACAAATTTAATTGGCTTTTTATGTAAAGTATCCTTCTAGCTCAGGCTAGCAACTAAAGTCAGTGCTTTTACCTGAATGCCTTTGTGCACTTGTAATCTTTCTCCATCCGTAAATAATGAGCAAAATATTATGGAATGGTATTTAAGCAAAAAGTTCATCATGCTTGGTGACTATGCTATTAAGTTTGATGAAAATATCAATTTGTTTGGTTGTATCCTTGTGCGCTTGTTGATATCGATGAATGCGTTTTAGCAAGTGCATTATGTGTAGTTACATTAGCAGTCTGCTTTCTTTGTTTTCCAATGGTTATAATGATATCATGCTTTATGAAATTCAAGCATTGTCATGATTGCTGATTCGCTCACTGCATCTTGGCAATACATCTAGCTCGGTGATAATGACATTCCGCTTGGTTTCAAACATTCTTGTGGTAAGAGGTTTCACTGACTGGTTTGATCACAGGCCCTTCATGGCTCAGTTTTTAGAGTTACCTGTTAATATTGGAGAAGAATGTGGTTCGAATACCGATGGAAGCTCACCTTTCCCGCTTCGGTTAAAAATGATGAAAACCCCACTGTATTTACATGTACATGTAGTATGCAATTTAACGGTTCCGGTGGCCGAGTGATTATAGTATCCGCCCCGGAATAGGGGTCCGCGGATTCGATCCCCGGCCGCGTTATACCAAAGTCGTAAAAATATATTAGAATAGCTCCCTTGTTGATATTCAGTATATAATGGTAGTTACAGGAGTGGTTGGTAATGTGACTGAATACTGCAGTGTGGCAGCGCTATATCGGTATCTGTCTCAAATAGACTGAAAATCTGTCAGCGGGATGTCAAACCCAATAATAAGAAACGAACTCGAGTATTCAAATATAACTTAGTACACCGATGGAGAGTTAAGTATATACCGGTATATATAAAATAATATTTATATTAAAATATTACCACTTACATTTCCGTAGCTCTGATTTTCAGATTTTTGAGCAGGATTGCTTGCAACTCTGTTCTTTGGTAGCACACAATTCTGCATCGGATACATTTTAGGCTACTTTAAGACTCTCAACTGTCCCTCCTTTTGAGATAATTTTCAGTCTTATCACTTATTGATGTTGATTTTTATATTGATTTAAATAGGACTGCATTTTGGAGGTCGAAACTAATTTGAAATGTGTTAATGATTGATATCGGAGAAAACGTGTTAAATAAACTGTAATGAAAAAAGTAATGCGCAAGTGAGTTAATTAATTCGAAACTACCTATAAATGCATGTATACACATTCATGTCACTGATGAAAATGTCCAAATATATCAATTTATAGGTTTTCTAGGATAACTTTCATTTCGCAGAAACTGTAAGGGAAGGTCATGGGGTCGAATCATTTTTAATATTAGATGATATTAAAGTTAACTTACTGTGAAATCATTAACTTTTGTTGACATTAAATTTCATTGATAATGTTATTCTAGAAAACCCAAAGTCTTATATAAAGAGACATGTTTTCGTGCGGATTAATATTCTTGGATAAAACACACCACAAAATCGACGAAAATTAGTTTCCAAAAAAAAAATAAGATTTCACAGTATACTAAACATATAAAATGAAATATATACCACCTATGAATAAAAGAGTGAGAGCGTGTTGTTTTATATTTGCTTTATTTTGACTAAAATGTATGTATATTTTGTAAACTGTAGGAGAGACAGAAAGAGAGAGAAAAAGGGGTCCATTGAAACATTTTTTAAGTTGTTGTTGTCGTTGTTGTTGTTATTGTTACGACCTTATCTACGCAAATCTGGTTCATTTGCACCGCTTGAATATTCGATACACGTTTATTTAATTTAATATACGAAATAAATGGGACATCAGCCCCGAAAAAGGGAGGTTGTGGACTCGATCCTCGGCCGCGACCAACCAAAGTCGTAAAAAAATGGTACCACTGCTTGGCGCTAAGCACATAAGGGTAGTTCCAGGACTGGTTGGCCATGTCTAGTGTTCTCAAAAATACAAACTGGGCGAAAACCCAATGTGTGTGTGTATGTGTGTGTGATAATAATGCATGTAGAATATAAACACAATGAGATATATATCTCTCTCTCCCTCTCTCTCTATTTCTCATTTACAAACTGTTTGGTGCAAATAAAGATTAAGCATTTTGTAAATGCATATTGCCTAATAAAATTCAACAAGATAATGTTAATATGTGGTTGAAATATATTGTTGAATGAAGACAGAGCTTGAATTATATTAAAAGTGTATGTAAATACTTTGTTTATTTGTTGGGTTTAATGTCCCACCGACAGTATTTCAGTCATTTGGAGACAATGTCAACTTGAGACAGATATAGGGCTGCCACACAGCAGTATCCCGCCGTTGACATGTGGCATGCTACATGTACCACACCCAATCACATTATCCTGACACCGGGCCAATCAGTCCTACAACTAACCTTATATGCTGAGCGCCAAGCAAGGGGGCTATAACAGTTAGTTGTTTTGATATCCCATTCTAGTAATTTTTTTCAATCTGATTTGAATTGAAATTAATGTTCACATTCTAGTAGTAGTATGGTTTACAAAAAGGATGTGATGATGATATTAATGATTCTCTAATTCATATCAGAAATAAACATTTTATGAAAAAGATGGCATGTAAAAGTTGCAGCAGCAGTGTAGTAGTAGATCTAGTAGTTGATGTTGTTGTAATAAATGCAACAACAGGAATAAAATGTTTTAAGATATGTGTGTCAATGACAAAAACCAGAATTCATTATCATATGTTCTATCATCTACGCATTTAATAACTTAAGAAAAAAATGTTTATCACCTAAAAAGAGTGAGGATTGTGGGGTTCTTACACTAAAACTTTTCACAAGAAAGCTGTCATTAAATCCTGCATGTTTTCTTTTTAAAAGCACAGGGGTCCGTCACATTTCTGTTTACATTATACTTTTCTACATATGTTGGAAAACAGATAATAGTAGTAGAAGGAGGTGTTGTTGATGAGATAGATAGATAGATAGATAGATAGATAGATAGATAGATAGATAGATAGATAGATCAGCATCTCTTAAGCACAATCAGGGCACGTGACCTTATCTGTTACCAATAGGGCTATACACACACACACATACATGTATCTATAAGCATCTGTAGTTTCAGCCAAATCAGCTGTACTTTTATGCAAGATAAAGCCTTATGGCTTTTAGCTAAAGTTAGTACAGGTATATGTACACTCCCACTGTTTGGAATTTTCCAGTTTTTACAGGGAGACACATTTAATGAATTAGCTATAGCTTTCTTGTTTCTGAAGGGATTATCAAACTTCTTCATTTCTTTAAAAGGTTATACATTCTACTTACACATCATAAAAAAAATTTACACTTAAAAATATTAAACTGCTATTAACCCGATTAAAAAAGGATCCAAATTTGAACTGCCATAAAAACAACCAAATTAACCCCATCTTAAAAAATATACATATTTAAAAAGGCCTCCGTGTGGACTTTGATTCTACCCATATTATTTGGATAGAATATTTTTTAGATTTTGAGATATTTCAGGTCAAAGAAAAAACCTATAATCGCATTATGACATTGATTTTTGCATTTTTAATTTTTAAATTATGAGGTCATTTGAAACAATAAACTATATAATCCGTGAAAATTTCACGAATATTGATGAAAAAAGTCAGAATCTTCAAAAAATGAAAAATGCTCATTTTTGAGAATTTGATTTTTCCATTTTAGTGCACTTTGACCGCTTTTTGAAGACAAAATACAAAATATGCATATCCTGAAAAATCCACCCCATATATTTTGTGCGTAATGATCTTCTGAATTAACTAAAAAAAAAAACACACAAAAAAAACAGAATGAGCGAATCTGATATGTAACAGAAATTGGCATGTTTTTCGTAGAAATGCCCTAATTTGCATTTTTTTGCAAGGTTCGAACATTCAACCTGTTCTAGCTCAACAAATTTCAAGTAAGTAACATTGCGCCCCATCTTATTTATACGGCAGCTGACAGAGAACAGAGTGCAAAAAACTGCATTCAAATTAAATGGTATAAGCAATTATATGTTTTGATGCAAAGCGCCACCTAGCTGCAAAACTGAGGACTAAAATGAAATAGAAAAATATTCAAATATCGCACAACTTCAGGTGCATGTGATTATACATGGAAAGATTTCATATGTGTAACTTTTCTCATTATGCCGCTATCGTACTCACAAAATAGAGTTACAATTAAATAATAATAATAATAAAGAAGCAGAGGGGGAGCAATAGGTTTTCGCCCGTAGACGCGAAAACCTAACAAAGTAATTGAACTAAAAATGAATAAAATGTATAGTGCTTTTTTGTCTTAGTGACATCATTACGACCTTTTTGGCATTTCATCTAATTGAGATAAATATAGTGATGTCGTAATCAGTTGGCATAAAACTAGAAATGTGTTACATATGGTTCTGATACAACAAAATAACCTCATATGCCGGTAAACAGTATGATTATTCTAATGCCATTTCCAGTTTCCGTTTGTGACAAGGTTTTTTCATTGCTTTCCCACGTGCAAAACTTTAGTCTAACCTAGGACCCAGACAACAAAATATTGACTAATTAATTCCAAGATCGAGATATTCTCATAATATGATAATATTAAATTGAGTTATTCAAGCCAAATTTCTTTTTACATATAACGTGCAAACTTAAACACATTTTAATAATATTATGACTACATAAGGAATGAATTAAGTGAAATGTTGAATCAAAGGGATCTGTTTTCTACCCTTTGATAAAAGTCATGACAGAAACATAGACGTACCTAAGTAATAGTTACTCCTTCTTGAGTATACATATATATCTTCAGAACGCAATGGTGACGGAAACTGTAGCCTCCACCACTGGTCAGGTGTATCTGTGGTTGCTGAACACACCTTGTAAGCTTCACTCGACTCCTCTCCATCAAACATCGGCCGTCCATCAACTGCTTTGCTAGAGTTCCAAGCTTCGTGAGACACATATGTAGATGATTGTTTCGTGGTTTGCTTAAATGATACTTGACGTCCTACACAAAAAGGCAAGATATAATTAACGTTAAATATATTTAAAAAGATAGACACACATGCAGCCGTTCACTCAAGTAACACATAAAAATGTAACACAGCAATAAAAATGATCATTAGTGTATTACCAATATTCCTCCTGTTTTTGCGAATGCAATGCCATTATAGTCAAGTTATAAACTCAAGCGGGCGTATGTTTGTATGCATGCAAGCATATGTTTGAGTTTTATGTCCGATTTTTTACATATGTGGTGTACATGCCCCGTGTTCTCGAAAATACTAAAGTACGATTTCAGACTCAAATTTGAGCATCATACTCAAATCTCTATTAAACCTAATGGACACAGTATGGAAATCATACTTAAGTACCATTTTTATTTTCGAGAACACAGTTCTACCTCCGTATATGTCCACCTCACACAGCGACATCCTCTTGTTCTTGACATGAAATATAACCCTCAGATGACGAGTGACCACTGGACTGGTACACATCACCTCCATGACCTCCTCCCCGGGACTGTCCGGGTGTTCATAACACAACGTTGGAAAACTAGTATTGCTCGATCCGGCTTCTACTCTGAATCTACGGAACAGCTCTGAAAAAAAAATGCACGTTTGTGACACCGTTGACACATATAAAGGATCTGACATGAATTTGTCTTTCATATTGAATTTTACTAGACGAGTTTATGAAAACATTAAGCAAGCCTCTGAAGAGCTTAATAATATTTTCATGAACGAGTTTAGTAAAATTAGATATGAAATGACAATTCGTGTCAGATTCTTTTAATCATATGACCTAGACTCAGTAAACCGCGATTAAAACAGCAAACGATCAAAACCTGAATGAACGAACTGTAAACGAATTACAAGTTTTCGCCTAGTTCCTTCCAGGGCATTTCTAAACTATGATTATGAAGTGAAGGCTGTTTTTCAGCATTTGCATATGGAAGGGATAACCTTAGAGTACGAAAAGGACAAATGTGTTTGTGGTTGAACATTTCTCTCCAAGTTAAAACTTAAGTTTTTTTTTCTTTAAATCATGGTAGCACAGGAAATGAAGCAAGAAATTCAAAGACTTTAATAGGGCTAAGTTCATTTTAGGCTGACATCGTGTTTTCTTAATCGGGACAACACGAAGCTGTAATTTAAACCTACGCGCACCTGCTTGACTGACTGAAATGGTCGATAAAATGGCGGACATCACGTGATATCACGTTGATAGTTAATATCACCTGACTTCAAACTGGATCCCTTCTCATCCTAAGAATCATGAAGCACACATAATACTGAGCGGGCAAACATCTCATAAGGCGTTAATCTTATATCCGGCAAGTAGTGAGGAACGACCGGACAAAAACCAGAAACAGCTGTTTAAGCTAAATGTCATATGATAAAAACCAATAAGCAATTACCAACTAATGTCTTAATTCAAATTTAATTTTCTTTAAAATCTTTAAAAGGTGCAGAACATTATAGTAAATTATTTGCGAGTAAATATGGTGGCTGATTTCTGCCAAGTGGTATGGCAGAAAGGTCATAGGTAAAAATGTTGAATAATAACCTAGATTTGCGAAAAGGCGGAATTTCGATATGAAAATGCTATACATTTGACTTTTCGCCACAAACTCTTGGCGCGATAATATCTTGTCTTTTCACCTTCCGATACTCATTTGCAAGCTGATTGTGAACGCATGTTGGCAACAATTAAGTTTTTTCTTCTTTAAATGGAAAATATTATTGTGGTCGTATCTTTGAAAAAATGTAATGAACAATTGATAATTACCAAGAAGAATAAAGAAGTCTAACCTTCAGTCAGAGCTATTTACATTTAAAACTGTTAATCGTAGAGAAAATTAAGTAATAATGAAAGTTACATTCATAATAAACAAACACTTTACCTTTTGTACCTATTGCACATTACATGTATCATGAAAATGACAACACACGCAGTTCTTAGCGAATATTATAAGTTCTCTCTCTCTCTCTCTCTCTCTCTTATCAATGTCGATTGCATTGTGGAAAATGTTATCTTCGTAAGAAAAATGGGGCATATTTATTAATTAATTGAACATATGAATTAAGCAACATGTATACACTATTTAATGAGCTATCAAATATACAAATTATAAATCTGACTTTGTTGCCGTTTGGTGAAATTAATTTTTCCCATGTTAGCAGCACTAAAATCTTTGATGCAGTACATGCTTATATTAAATTTTCTATACTTTTTAAGAGCTATACATACTTAAAAAAAAACAACGCTTTCACCGGCCTTTCTGACAATGTCTTTTTCTTTTTCTTTTCCGTTTTTGTCAACAGTTTTCTGTTATTCTACTTTAAAATGTATTTTGTTGTCACTTTTCCTTCTATTCTTCCATAAGTTCATATATGTTCAAACTATCAAAACTATGTTTCTATTGTATATTTCATTCAGCCATATTATCGTTAACAATAATATTTATATGTAGAAGAACATGATAAGATTTCATCTTTCGTTCTTTCCTAATTTGATTGTATTTTAATAGTATACGTGTTTATTATCTTGCAAAAATGTTTTAACACAAATATTATATCATATTCCCAATTTTTCATTATTAATATTCAAGACATTATTGAAAGGGGGTGGGGGGGGGGGGGGGAGTGCCAAAGTAAGTAAATGACGTTTGATATATCTGATATGATCTGAATTGTGTAATTTTACGCTCGATGTTTTAATGAAAATAAAATATGAAGTAAACTTTTGATTTTTACATGTATTTAGCTTGATTTATTGCTTTTAAAAATAGTCAAGGGAAAAATAAAATGTATGTTTAAACACTTAAATGAACGTGATTTAATACGTCAGTACCTCTTTACTGATTACTTATACACGGAGAATACGTCAGTACCTCTTTACTGGTTACTTATACACGGAGAATCTCAGAATGTTGAATAATCTTCACGGTATTGAAATCAAGTAATCATTCTTAACTTTACTGTGAATTTTCCTGGAATATATTTATAAAGCCGAGCAAAAAAATGGGAAAGTGTAATCATATTCTTTCTGAGCATTTCGTTCGTAATAAAGGGAAGTTATTCCAGACTAGTAGTTCCCCGCCCTACTGTGATTGCGTACCGCTTGCAAGCCGGAAGGCAAGAGGGCGAGATACTGATTTTCGCTGCTCGGATTATTGAGGCGCCAAATATTGGCGGGGCGAAAAATCCGAAAATTCACGGCGAAATCCAATTATTGCTTTTGCTATCGCCCCGCCAATTCTTTCGACCTTTCGCAGGGGTCAGTCTCCATAAATAAATGCGTTCTCTTTGTGTTTATACCAAGTTATTTGATGTTATATAGATAACCCAAATAAAACTCATAAGTTAAAAATATTGCATATAAGGCGGGAACACAATTTACATAAATCTTAAGCTATTTATGAATACTCACATCATTTTTTTTTTCAGAGATATATTTTACCGTGTTTTAATTGTTATTTGATCTTTAAGCTGATTTAGTGAATCCATTCTGATAACATCCTTCCTATACTCGTGTATAAACTAAATATCTCTTAAGAAGAAAGAAACAGATCCAACCGTTTTTCATTGAAGTACAAGGGTAATTGATAATGAACAATAATCAAATGCAGTATGTATAATTATGATCAATTTCTGAAATTGGTTTTGCTTCTAACAAGAGTAATGTTATTTATGCTAATTTTTGTTCAGGACTTAATACCTTTATCTGTTTGTTTTATATACAGCTTCAGTCCAACAATATAGAAGTCCCTGTCGAACTGAATTCTCCAGTAATGTCGACCATTGTCCGCCTGACTGTTACTTATACTTGTCCGACAACATGTTGTCAGGTTCCCGTCCACCGCTAATGTTGCATAATCTGAAGGGATACCTGTGCCTGGGCGATTTTGAGTCTTCACATTTTTTGGAGATATATTTCCTGTCAATAAAATTTAATCAATTATTGATATATCAGCCAATTTATGACTTTATAAAAGAAACGAAATGGACATAATGGAAACGAATATATATCTACTAAATACTTAAAATAGAAATCAATGTACCTTTTTTCGTCTAGTAATATAATTTTCTGTTTTTATCATATCTTATGTCGGAAGATCTTTTGTGATATCATTCTTTATTTCAAGATGAAATTTAAGCGATGGTCCGACAATATTATTTACTAGTTTAAATCAGTTTCCGTTGATTTTTTTAAGAAAAGTTTCAGCAAATGGAATTTCCAGTTATTTTCATTGAAACGGTACATGGCAATTAAGACTTTAGACGGACGGATTTTTACTATCTGAATACAATTCATATTCTCTTTTTCCTTTTACAGAAACAAGAGAAATCTCACATTATTAAAACAGAAAACCCTTATTATATACTATCTTTGATGGATTTTAGTGTTACATCGCACCGACAGTACTACAGTCATTTTGAAGACTTTGTCAACATGAAATAGATCATTGTAGCGTTGTTTCACGGCGATATCATGTCGTATACACGTGATATGATGTCATACCCAGTCTAATTATCCCGACACCTGGAACTATCCATATAGCAAGTTACGAGATATGCCAAGGTCATTT
The DNA here is from genome assembly GCA_021229015.1 of Solen grandis. NCBI lineage: Eukaryota > Metazoa > Mollusca > Bivalvia > Adapedonta > Solenidae > Solen > Solen grandis. The sequence goes on from CM037777.1 coordinate 71,574,091, forward strand.
TAACGACTCTGGTATCTCGCGGATGGAACCCGCGACCTTTCGGTTAATTGATGTACTTTCTGGTATCACTCGCCAACCACGGTCGATTTGTAATAAATAACAGTTACCGTTACTAGATGAAAATTGAATAAAAAAGATTAAAGCAGGCCGAGAGTAAACTTACTGTACTGACACCCAGGTCCCATCCACCCACGTTCACATCCGGCTGGACATTCCCCGGATGTTTCGTTACATTGTGCGCCATTTAAACAGTGACATTGGTAAGCGCAGTTATCTCCGAAACTTGATATGTTGTAGTATCCGTGAGGAGGACATGCTGTAAAGAAATGGCTCTGTGTTAAGAAGATAATGACATTAATGATGACGACGATGATATTTATTATTTTGACTAACAACTTTTTGTGGTATTACAAGTTTTCAAGGTATTTATCTTAACACCGTTTGTGAATGAGAACAGGATATAACGAGCTGTACTTGATCTCCCATATAATAAAACAAATGTCAGCCATGCTCTAATAATCAAATTAAGACATCATGTGACTTCTTGTGTTCATGCTGGGTAAATTTTACGATACAGATCCAATTCATTATTTAAAGTCTTGAACTCGTATATGTATAGCTATCTGGAAGATCAAACTTATCTGTATTATTTAAATTGACAAAAACAAAATAAAAATTCACTATTTTCTCATAGACAGACTGAAAAATAAACGTCGCCATGTGCCCGAATAAGACGTGGTGGCTTAATTTGAATAAAAGTATGGCGGATATTTGTCACGAGAATTAGGGGGTTGGAAGTTAGCTTGTTCTAGAAGCTTTTTGAGGTGTGTAAAGTATGTGTTTAATGATGAATATGTGGGAAAATGGTTTAAATATCGATCTCTGTCATCCATTGAAGTTTTTAGTTTACAATGATAATTTGATCGCCGAATGGGGTGTATATAAGCTTAAACTATTTTTCGACCGTGGATGCCAGTCAGAAAAAAATCATCAGATCAGGACCTCAGTTGACATGACTGTTCTAATCTATTAATGTCCAATTATAACAAATTGAATTCCCTGAAGTGTAATTTTTATGCAAATGGACATAATACAGAACGCTGTGTTTATTTTTAGAATCCCCGAAAACAAGTTAGTAACTTTTTATGTTGCCACCGTTGACCTTCATTGAAATGAACGTTGCTCTGTTTTGATCGAGATGATTTTAAGATCGCAAAGATGTACAGGGAATTGCAAAACTGATTGTTGCACCACTTAATTCTAATTGAATTAAAATTTTAATGATATTTGATATGCTAATATTGATCGATCTCGTTAGTTCCACGAGAACGTTTTAGACAATCATACCTTCTACTACCACCACGAAATATTGATTGACCTACCATCATACTGCAGTCAATTTACTTTTTACTAAAGCTTAGTTTAACATTGTTTATACTAATACCAGAGACGTGAGAGAGAGAGAGAGAAGTGGGAAAGAGAGAGAGAGAGAGAGAGAAAGAGGGGCGAGTCAAAATACTCAATTCGATTGTGCAGATATTCATAATGTTCGGCCCAAAACATATTAATAGATAAACTATATATTTATCAAAGAAAATGTAGTTCAGTTAGGAATCTATATCAAGTGTTATGCATACGAAACATTTATTTCAGATAGTTGTCATCTAAACAAACAATGTGCGTAACTCTTCTATAATAGCATTTATTACAATTCCACATCGGGCAACTTTGCGTGACTATCTTAAGAAACAATATTACAGTGAACTCGACAGTTTCGCGTCATCGACAATTTCTGGTCAATTCGAAGTAAAACTGTTAATATTCAGAAAACTACATGCTATCAACTTTTTCAATATACAGTCACTTAACCCGATCACTTAGCTACTTTAACTTCGAATCCGGATGTTGACATTTCATAAACGTTATCGTAATCTCGAAACGTTTGACTGCACCGTTCAATCATTCAGAAAAATCACGAATTTTTTCGTCATGGTGTAAACTGCAGATTGCTGATTACACCCAAGGGCAAAATCTGCATATCATTTTTAAGTTGGAAATCCACTTATTTATCAAATATAAGCAGATAATGCCGAAATGAGCTAATCTGTAACAAACTACCTGTGACGTAACCTAGTTATGTTCGACATTTACGAGTCACTATCAGGGACCGTTTCAAAATCCTACGAGTATTTTTTATGAATTTAACTAGGTAAGTTATTGCATAATACGCAAAAGTCAAATTATGTTAATCATATCACTTAAGGTAATCTTTTCATTGATTTATTACATTAATATTTATATTATTATTTACATACCTCCTTTAATTGTTTTTGTAATAGACTGGTTTTGACTACAGTTGCCAAAATAAACATGCAGAGGTCGACCATTCTGATAAAGTTAAAAAAGTAATTACATAAAATACCTTATTTAAGTCGTACCTTTTTTAAGTCATAATATGTTGTTTTATTATCATATTCATGATGTAGATCTATATTGTTTGTACTGTATACTCAAATAACATATATATCAATTTGTATATATGTACTATACTTTTTAAAATTACAACGGTCGTTCCTTCTTGAAATATGCTCAATTACAGCTGTAGATCTACTGTAACTGATATCAATCAGCTCAAAGACATATTACACAATGTTCAGTGTATTTTCTTAAAACCATTTGCATTATTATAAATCATGCAACCATCTTCATTTTTTATCTTCTTCTTCGTTTTTTTTTATTTATTTATTTTCTTTTTATTATTGTTTTTTTATATATAGGAATCAATCACGTCACGGAATTACTGTCAAGTCATAAAACTGACATGGCTGATTAAGAAAACTGATCATACTGCCAGATGTCCAAGGTATAATCAAAGAAACCATTCAGCATGTCAGGTTATCAGAAATTAAAATTGCAATAAGCTAATCAGACATAACACATTTAATAAGTTAAAAACAGAATTCATATATCTAGATGCTATACTTATTACAAAAAATACAGACTCTGAAATACAAGGAAAGTCTCTAAACAGATAGTCGAAGTGACCAATTACCTTCTGCGACAATGATTTTTAGTTGTGTGTGACGTCAGTCACACTAACTATAGTACCTACATTTCTGGGTCCCGTTTTTCTACATTATATACAGAATAACTCCTCAGTATGGTCAATATGATCAAACGAGTATAGGTAACTCTTCTAAATATGTATGCTAAGAGTAAGCAAAATGTTTAAAAATGAACGCTGTGTCAAGAATAAATCACAAATTTCTTTGTAATATAACATTCAATTCAAAGATTGATTTATAACGTACGTTTTCCTCCTTTCCTCGAGACTCGAAAAGAAACCCTCAAAACCAACATTCATTTACACTATATTATATATTAAAAATAGATTATGGATGAGATAAACTTTTATAAGATATATTTTCAGTGGATAGCATTGATATTTAGTTCAGTTGTATGAAAGTTTTCTCTCTTCGGGCAACGTAAGTTTTAAGTAATCTGTATAAATGTAAAATAAATGCATTATTTTATTTCATATAATACTAGTTGCAAAATGTGCCTGCAATATTAGGCAAATGTGTATGTTGCAAGCATATTACGGGCTACTCTAACAGATTGCTGGGTTAAAAGTAATGGGTTCAGAGGATATTAACACATCTTTACACTACATTGCATATTTAAGAGGCAAGGAACCTCAGGACCTTGAAGTTTGTGGTTATTCGAGCCGTAACCCAGCCATACAATCCAGATCCATTCATTTCACGTTACATACTAGTAACACGCCCAGTACTGGATCCAGTATCATAAAATATAGTCAAAAATGGCAATACTAACTAGCTCCAACCAAGTCTGACCAGCTTTAAATGACTCCATTTAAAATTCCCAACAAATGTTGCATAAAAATAATATTTTAAGCAGATGGTGTGTGTTTTCCTGGCTTGCTTATAAAGAAATCACAGTTGAACCTTTATAGCAGCCACCTGTACTAAGCGACCAATTGCATTAAGCGGTCGATTTAAATACAAAGTATAACCAAACTCTAGCATTTTGTCATATATTTGTACTTAATTTAGAGGTCAAAATGTTATGAGAGGTTATATTTGCATCATATCTTCCATTAGAATTACAAACTAGAACACTGCAATGGATGTGCTACCACCAGTGGACACCATAACTATCCAAGTGATTATCAGCTGTACTAGTGTGTACACCTGACCCATCTGAGAAAAGAATCCCTAGTATGCATAAATTTTGAGAAAGACCTGTACAGTAAGTACTATCTAAGTACATGGATACAAAGGGCGATGATGGTATCGGCTCAGACGACGACTTCAAAGCACATTGAACAGCAAAAAATAACTGATCTGCAGAGAAAGACAAACAGTTCGTTAGGACATAAAGATGTAAAAGATTTACAGAAAGTCATGAAATCAACAAATGTGCCTTCAGCACTGACACCCATTGTGGATCACTACAAAATAAGGTAAACGTATCTCTTCATTATAGTTATTATTATTTTATTTTTTATGACTGTGATATTTTAACATGTAGATTAAGGTAGTAATAGGTGAATGTTCTATCTTAACAAGACCTAGTAAACATGTACACGTATATGTCATGATAATGAACTAATTGCTCACTTATCAGCCCTTTAACAAGTGAGGAAAGTGAAAATGATATAATTTTGTACAAAATATGTCACTCATTGAAGATTTTTTATTTATCTCCTCAGACGTAGTTTGACATATTCTTCCTGTGCTGACCGGGCTGGGAAATGCTATTCGTGGCGTGAATTTGTACAACGGGCTATTTATAAGGCAAGTAATGTTAAATGGTGGTGCAGTATTGTTAATTCTTATGATATAAATATGTAAAACTGTCCTCGGTGGCCTAGTGGTTAGAGCCTTTTGCCTCAGGAGCAGGTGGTTGTGGGTTCGATCCCCGGCAGCCACATACCAAAGTCGTAAAAAATATTTCTTGTATAGCTCCCTTGCTTGGCGCTCAGCATATAAAAGTAGTTTCAAGATTGGTTAGCCCGGTATCAGGATAATGTGACTGGGTGTGTTATCATGCCACATGTTAGTCCACATTTGTTTACCCGTAATTTGTGATATAGTTCTACTTTCGGTTTGGCGATACCCCCTACGATATCCCCTAAGGCAGAGGCATGACAAACAGTACCAAAACAATAGCACGTCGCCTCATTGATGGGACTAGTCATATATCTACGGTGTGATACTGCAGTGTGGCAGCACTATATCTCTCTCACGTAGACATCGTCTCCAAATGACTGAAATAATGTCAGTGGGACATTATACACAAAAATCAAACAAACAAAATATGTAAATAAGTGTTATATCTGCCAAAAGTCATTAAGTCTGGTCACGATATTTCAAATGTAGACAGTTCACAATCAAGCATTTTACTGCTAGATATGTAGCGTAAGCAAATTTTGGACCGATATGTTCATTGAAAAAGTCAATGTCATATTTAAGAAGCATGAAAATAATTCATGAAAATATAGTTTTCAAGAAGTTCAATTCATCAGTAACCTTTTGTAACTTTTGGACTCAAGGTGAGCTTTTGTGATTATGAAATGTCAGTCATTTGTCAGCATTTTATTTCAAATGATATGTAGGCAAGTTCTTCTATCGTGGTAGGCACATGCCAAGATTTTCTTGTGTCCCTATTATTTCATGATGTGAAACATGTACCGTTGAAAAGAAAAAATGAAATCGAACGCGGTACCTCTCACTTATAGGAGGAATGCTCTACTGAATTAGCTACCAGATCACATACACAAAATCTCTCACTGATATGGGTCACTCATAGTCTGTAACATACTATCCTGCCAATGAATTGAAGTACAAAATACAGTTTGCTGTGTTCCTGAACAACCCAAAAGTCAGACATTCCTAAAAGTGTCTGTCTGTCTGGCCTGACTGGTGATTTCGTTTTTAGTCCTGTGAATATTTCAATACAGTTTGTCCGAATGTCTAGTAAAATTTCTAACAGCATTGTTTTCTATATACTCATATTGTTGAAAATTCATTTTATTAAATCAAGATTCTCTTAAGATTTCATGGTAATAAAGTGTTTAAACTTAACAAAATCAATGAATGATAAACAATAATGGAATCTATTTGAGCTCCTGTGAACTTAAGTTTTTCTGTTTTTTTTCTTTTTTTCTATATAGAAACCCCGTTTATTTTCCCCGTAATAGAGTACACAGGGTCGGGGTCATCCCCATGTACCCTTACAAATCATGTCCAGTGTTATTATAGAAAGTGTTACAACAACACAAAGCAAATATCATTTTAAATAAATTACAAAATATAAGTACACTATATATGCAATAAAAAAAATGCTATTTATTTTTTTCCCTTATTGTCCATGAATATCTAAATAATCTTTCAGAAAATTACATATATTCGAAATTAATTCATCTTTTAATATCATGTCTATGTTGTTCAGAATAGAGTATTTCAATGCAAAATTAATACTACTTATGCTTCGTTTTTGAGTGTCAAACTTAAAATTATTTCTATATTTCCAAATCGCCCATTTAGTTTCATAGAGTACCATATTGCATACCTGCACAAGTTTAAAGTTTTTATAAAAACCTAAAAGAATATTTTCAAAAGTTAACTCATATATCTCTTTGCAAAGTTCAAATATAAATTTTAAAATCTTTTCAGCGACTAATAATATTGGTTTTACAGAGCAACATCCAAAAAATAAATGATATAGTGTTTCTCTTTCTTTTTTGCAAAAATTACAAAGTCCGCATGACAGATTCATTAACTGCAATTTGTGTTCCGTAAATACTATATTGTGCAGCATTTTCCATTGAAATTGTTTTGCCTTGACAGAAGACGGAGATGTTTTAATATTTAGCCATATGTTCCTCCACGATATATAATTTAATTCTTTTCCAATTTTTTCTTCACATTTAGTTTCAGTTTTTGATTTCTCCAAATTTAAAGTTTCAAACATAGATTTAATTAATCCTATAGACAATTTGCTAAAATGCACTTCTTTATGCTTAGCATTTTTAATAATAAGTCCATCAAGATATAGTTTGTTTTTAAATTGTTTAGGAATAGTACTAGATCTTAAATTGTCAACGTATTTCACCGGAATAGCGTGTTTTAACCTACTCCATTCAGCTATCCAATTCCTCTTAATTTCAAGTTTTTGAAAAATTTGATCTGTGTTTATGAAAGATTTTTTGACTTCATCCCAAATGTCCCTAAGATAAAAAATCTTGCTTTTTGTAAAGGAATGATAAAATACAGGTTTCCCATTATATAATATTTCATGATTTCCAAACAAATTTAAGCTTAGAATATTATCAATGTTGGAATTATTTTGTATACGGAAATCTATCCAGGCGAAATAAGATCCTTATAAAATTCTGAAATGTTCTCAATGTTTAAACCTTCTATTGACGTACACCTGCATAAAAAGAAATCTATCGAAAAAATATTATCCACGTGTTTTAAATAATGTTTTCCAATTATATTCCAATTGTCTAAGCCCGCCTTTATAATTTTATAGCACGTTTCAATATTCATATATTTTACATAGTTGCTTATATCTGGTACATCTAGCCCCCCCTTTTCAATTTTCATTGAGACCTTTTCCCTCGAGACCAGTGCATTTTTACCTCCCCAAAGAAAATCAAAAATTAGATTTTGAATATCTTTTATGTATTTTTTTTGGAATTCCACGTGACTCTATTTCATAGTTTATTCTTGACAAAATGTATGTTTTAATTATAAGTACTTTTCCCATATAAGTTAAATCTCGTGACTTCCATATTTGTAGACATGATTTTATTTTATTTATTTTTTCCAGCCAAATTGCATCATTATCAATGGCCATAACCATGACATACTCCCAATGTTTTAACAAATGACTTTGTCCATGTAATATTCCCATATTTTGGCTTTTGATATTTTGACTTGCCTATAAATAGACCCGTCGTTTTTTGTTTATTCATTTTTTTTGCCTGTCTATATTCTTCATTATCTACGGGTAAACTAATGCCTTTTATATTTTCATTTTTCCTTATCGCGCCCGACATAGCCTCTGCCTGTATAATGTATAGTAGAGGCGCGAGTGGACAGCCTTGTTTTATTGAGCGGGTAATTTTGAAATAGTCTGAAATAAAACCATTAGTTTGAATAGCCGCTTTAGAATGTTTTAAGAACATATGGACCCATGATCTAAATAGTTTCCCAAACCCAAACTTGTTTAAACATTTTTCAATCCATTCCCATTCTTGCCTGTCGAAAGCTTTTGTCTGATCTAAAAAGATAATAATACCCTCTTGATTGTTTCGGTCCGAATATTCGATAACATCCTGAATAAACCTATTTGCATCGCTAATGTATCTGCCTTCTACATACCCTTTTTGATCCGTGTTTATTATTTTCGGTAATATAGGCTTAATTCTATTGGAGACACATCTTGCCAAAATTTTGTAATCAACATTTAATAGGGTTATTGGTCTCCAATTTTTTTAATTTTCTCGTTCACCACTTTTATAAATGAGTGAGAGAACTCCTTTATATTGTGTATTGGATAGCATTTCTTCCTTCATACACTCCCTTAAAACCCGCATAAAGTCATTTTTTATCAAATACCAAAATGTTTGATACCATTCAGCTATAACCCCGTCTTCCCCAGGAGATTTATTTTTCTTAAATTTCTTTATTGCGTCATAGACCTCTTTCTCCTCAATTTGTCTTTCTAACCTGACCGATTCTTCTCTTGATATCGATTTGTCAATATTTTCCAATAATCTATCTGCCGCATTATTATCAATACCTTCTGAAGTAAATAATGATTTATAAAACATAACCTGCTCTCTGAGTATTGAACTTATATCGGTTTTAATTTGACCATTTGCACACTTAACTTTTGTCCAAAGCTTCTGTTGACCTCTTTTTTTCTCTAATTCAAAAACATATTTCGTAGGTTTTTCATTATTTTCAAGAAAAATTGCCTTCGACCGGATAATTGCTGCCTCAGCTTTTTTTCTCATATATTAACTTAATTTGATTTCGTAAAAAATCTATCTTACTTTCATCGTTCGATTGCAGTAAGATTCTAACTCTTTTTCGAGATTTGTAATATTTGTATTTTTATTTCGTATTTTACAATATTCAATTGTTAAATGTTTTATCTTATGTTTTGTTAAATCCCACCATTCTCTAAGTGAACGATATTTACTTTGTGTTTGTATAATATTGTCCCAAATGACTCAATCATTACTATGTAATCATTTTCTGCTAAAATACTAGCATTCATCTTCCATAAACCAGGACCTCGCTCTATTTTTTCCATAATAACTTTGAGAAATACAATATTATGATCGGAAAAGGGGAAATCCCTTATTGCTACATTTTCAATGAAACTGTTAATCGCTTTGTTACATAGAAAATAATCTATTCTAGACTTGGAACCTGTATGTGAATAAGTGTATTCACGCTTGAGTGGATATCGCCTTCGCCAAATGTCCTCCAGGTCATGATCAAGGATCAAGCTTGAGAGTTCCGCGTGACCTGGGTCGTTCCCCCCTTCCCCCTGCCTTTTCGACTGCCTATCTGACTTGAAGTCTAAAACACAATTATAATCACCCCCTATTATGTGGGAATTTGTATTAATTTCAATTATTTTTTTTATTTTTTTATAAAAAACAATTTTCGCTCGCTTCCATTATTTGGAGCATATATATTCGAAATTCTCAAATTTAGTTTCGAATCATCCTTAATAATGATAGACAAAAAACGGCCTTCTGTGTCATTTACTTTATCTTTAATAGATAACAGTAAGTGTTTTCTTATTAATATTGCCACCCCTCTTGATATGTTACTACCGTTATGCTAGAAATTGACCCCACCCCATTGTTTACCCCAAACGTTGGCCTCGAAATTACTGTTACAGTGAGTCTCCTGTAATAATATAATGTCATACTTTTTCTTCTCTTACCAATAAAATACATGTGTTCTCTTCTTTCTATCCCTAAGACCATTAACGTTAATAGAGACAATTGAATAAGCCATTCAAGTTGAAAGAATACAGGTGTACGTTGTTAAATGCACTGTTATACTCTCACGTGCTTGGCCGTTCTGGTGCCCGAGGGGGTGTCGATACAGAATTGTCGCTTCTTGAGCGCTTTTTTGTTGGGGTTGTCATGTCATCTTCATCCGACAAACCACTGACCAAAAAGGCGATCAAGTTGCCCAACAACATATCTACACCCTCCTCAGACACATGCAGCCCTGACGGGTCTCCTTTATCATATAGAGACTGTACTATTTTCCCTTTCTTTAAAAAATTTCCATCATTGTCAACATATTGAATGTGATTAGACTTTTTACAATACTCAAGCATTTTGCCATTTACAGATTTTGCATCATCATTGAAACGCGTGGCAACAGTGCTTCTGCCCATTCTGGGCAGGATGCTGGAGAAAGCTATGGAAGAATTGGGCCATCTTTGTGACACTTTGTCTATTGCACCTATAATGTTGCTCACCACTTTATCTCTGTCTGACTTTGAAATGTCATTTGTACCTAAGTGCACAATGGCAGCGGAAACTTGTTCAGAGTTTAACACTTTCTCCTGGTTGAACAGCGCCTCGATTTTTGCCGCCGTCTGACCCGAAACTGCAATGTTCTTGATTGAAGGATCTCTAGAGTAAAGTCTCTTACAGTTCGAATCTCCATATATCAGCTGCACCGGGTTTTTTCTGGTAGGTTGTTCCTTCATCTGAGTTGGTTGAATGGTTTCCGATGTAAGTTTTGCCATCGTATCACCATTATTATCATCAGCGGTAGCAGCGGCAGCAGCATCATCAGTAGTAGTGGTATCTGCATCATCGGTGCGCCCCTCAATGATATCACCTGCATACACTCCAAATTCCAGCACTGGACAATTACTTCTCGTGTGACCCTCCCTCTCACAATAATGACATACAATGTCCCGTGGACAGTCCCGTTTGACATGCTCCGTGCTTTTACAGTTCCAACATGAACGTGCTGGCGCATTCTGGCGGTTAAGTGGTGTTGATTTCTCGGGGCATCGAATGTACGGATGACTGGTTTCTCCGCAATATTTACACGGGGTGCGGTTGTTATCCGCATACAGTCTGATTTTGAAACGCCCTATTTCGATGTTGACTGGTATAATGGGAACACAATTCAGAATTTTGACATACCGAGTCCCGTTTTCAATTTGCGTCCCTTTAACAAAAACCCTTTCGAAACTTCTGTCAATAATTTCACCATATTGGGATAGATGGCTTATGATAACAGAATTGGACATTTCGTATGGAGCATCTTTGATAGTCACATTTGTTATTATTTTCTCAACATCGGTTACGTTTACACGTCTATTCTGTACACAGAGATCTTCCGTTAGGATTTTGTTTTTCACATCGGAATTGATCATGGTAATCACACACTCTTTTTCTGTGATTTGGATAGCTTTTATATTTGATTTTTCCACGTCGATCGACTCAAGTGCTTCAATAATTTCCTCATGTGATACTCGCTGTAGGCTTAAGTGAACTTAATTTTGGTTCTGTGAATCTTGTAAAATTGCAGGACCAAATGTCCTATGGCTCTTAAAAACTTTTCAGATTATCTAAAAGGCAGTAGATACTAACTATACTGTCATGGTCCCATATTGGGCGCCTCATGTAACCAGATGAGATTATCTCGTGCTCCCATTATATAATGTTACTGCACGTGTTATGTGTAACCAGATGAGGAAAATGTGCAGTCAGATTGGGACTCAAACCCAGGACCCTGCCTTGATGACATGGCAAGTGCTCAACAGCCTTAGCTACCGGATTACTTACACACATCTCTCACGGAAGGGTAACTTATAGGCTGTTACAGATAATGCAAAATAGGCTTAATGCATTTCCCCATATTTATTGTTCCTTTTTTGTATTTCAGTGGGGATCCTACCGGATGATACCACAGGTGAAGGAAGAATGTATGCCTAACTTCATGTGCCCAGTGAAAAGCTTTATATCAGTAAACTTCAAACTGATTTTAATGAATTATGGCATATACCTCTTGATATGACATTTGGTATTATTAAAGTCTTTTAGAAGGAGACTTATTTAATGAAATGATGACTGACATTTCAGTGACTGCTGCCTTGTCAAAGAGCTATACTAATCACTGTGTGAGAGATACTTTGATGTCTTCATGAGATAGAGCTATTTTTGAAGCAAAACAGGTCATATAAAGGGAATTATCATCTCTGCCAAATAAGAAAGTAACCCTAAGCGATGCATTTTCACCATCAACAATACTGCAACTATGGTGTTGATCACCCTCTTAAGTTGTAGAAGTGAAATGATATTGTACATATTTTGACTTGTGCACAATTAACTTTGTGCAAAAAACAAACTTCACAAATAGAATAATGTGTAGTAAGGCACAAGGGAAACTAAGCTTGTTTGCAAATTATCATTACTTAGTATTTCCAAATATTATTTAAAGAGGATTTGGATAAAAATGGTTGAATATATGCAAGTCTTTGATGCATTTCGTCACTAATTATTTTGCTCTTTAGTTTGTCTGGTTCTAAATTTGTGCCCCCCCCCCCTTCCCCAACCCCCTTCCGTAGAAAAAAAAAATGGGTGGGGGATATAATATAGTCAGCGTTTTTTCTGTCTGTTCATCTGTCTATCTATCCGGTTTGCCTAGAGTATAATTCGGAAATCAATGAAGGCATTTACTTTGAACTTCATAGAATTATAGAGGGCATTGACGGAAAATGTAGTGCAATAGAACCATAACTCTTTAGACCAGCTATTTGGTCCCCCCCCCCCCCCCCCCCCCCTTGTTACTATTGCTTGTACGGGTCCTATCTCTAAACTGTAAATGAGATTTTATTATTATTTCACCTACTGATAAAGGGGAGTAAGTGGCAACTGCAGTGTCCAAAGCTTATTATAACTTCTCTAAAACCTCTTGGTAGGAATTGATGAAACTTGACATGAATAACCTGGGTAGCCATCCACAAAAGCTGCTTAAAAAAAACTTGATCCATGCTTTGGATGCTATGACAAACAACAAAATCTTATTTTTAAAAAAAATAAAAAACATAAAAAAACCTTATGAATCTTACCTTTGAAACCAATTGTCAGAGTTCCATTCATTTGGCACAAACTCATTGCCCTCTACCATAATTGCTTAAGTCAAGTTGATCACTTGGAAAATAAAACCCTTTGGGTTTAGCTAGTCGTCTTATACACTCCTTATGGAAAAGTTAAAAAATCTTCACCTTTGAATTCAATGATCAAAATTTATTTTCATTTAGCACAATAGTCATCTCAATGTCCTGTACCATAAGTGCTAAAATAAAATGAAGTTGAACCCTTGAAAAATTAGGTCACCGGAGAGACTGGTCGCCTAAGAAGTCTATTTAGTAAAGTTCAAAATTATTCTTCTGTGAAACCAATGGTTAAAATTTAACTTCCTTTTACACTCATGGTCACAACAGTCTACTATAATTGCTAAAGTATTGTTGTTCTTTGGAAAACTAGTCCCCAGAGGGTTCTGCTTGCTTCCTTTTAGCCTTTATAAAAGTTCAAAATTATTCTCTAAAACTCCTTGCTTGTATTGAATGAAACTTTACAAAATTGTTCAGTATCAACTTAAGTTGAGCAAATTGTCAGCAAATTTGGGTCGGAGGAATTATCACAGAGTTAGGACCGTTTGTAACTTTTATGTTATCTTGCCTGCACTTCATCTCTAAACACCCAGACCAGATTAAAATGAAACTTCACTGGATTTGATCAGTATCCAGTTTTGTTGTGCATATTGACAGCATGTTTTTTGTGGGATGATTATTACAGAGTTATGACTCTTTGTATTTTAAGCAATATGTCCATATAATGTGCATACATTCAGATTCTTGTATGCACTTTCTCTCAAAATCCCTGTCTTGGATTGATGGAACTTCCTATGTTTGATCGATACCAAGTCTAGATGTGTAACATCATGTTTCATTGAAATGTTTCATCACAGAGTTATGACTTTTTTTTTAGCAACATAGTGTACCTAAGATTCTAGCCACACATCTCCAAAACCCCTATCTTGAATTGAACAAAACTTTATTGAACTGGTGTCAGATACTAAAGGGCATATTCTGTTCCGTAGCTTCATTGAAAAAGACTCAAACAGTTAAATCAAAACTAAAGCGACAGAGGTGCACATGCACTAACGTAGTGTGTCATATAATATATATTATAAAATATAATGCATATTATTTTCGTTGCAAATTAACATTCTGTGGCTCCACGATAAAGATGCAAATGTGAATAGTTCGATTCGATCGATTTAAAACTGTACGTAAACGCTACTTTTGTATGCAGTGATATGTCTATAGTATTTTGACATCTCATTTCATATTACATATCGTTCTTGTCGTCCAGGCGAAGGATAAACTATTTTGGAACTGAGAAATATATCATTATCCATGTTTAATGTGTCTCATCCATGATTCAAGCGAGGATAATGGCATTTTCCCATAATAACTCATTGCGACGTAAATGATGCAGTATTGAATACGAATTAAAAGATAATTGCATAATCTTCTACCCAGTTCTAGTTGCTGTTTAAAAACGGCAATATCACTGTGGCGACTCTAACCCGTAGCAGATTGGGCATCAAGCTTGTTGTTTTTGTGCACTGTACATTACTGGTGAAATTTTATATTTTTGCTGTACCATTCATTAACTGTTGGGCGTCCGTGACCGAGAGGGTAAAGTCGCTGACTTTAACACTCATTCAGCCCCTCATCGCATGGGTTCGAATCCCGGCAGGGTCATTCGGATTTTCATGTAAGGAAGCCTTCCAGCTGGCATGCGGTAGGTCTATGGTTCTGCACGGATGCCTCCGTGCATTCGAGGTCTTCCTCCACCTGTAATTAGCTGGACGTCGCTGTGTGACTGAAATACTGTCAAAGCGACGGTAAACTCAAAGAGTCAAATCAAGTCAAGTCATTAACTGTATTATATATGCAATCTATATTTTCCGTGATGTACTATATTGCAGGGTTAAGTCAGATATATTGCATGATAAACATATGAGTCAGAGTTGATTTGGACAATAGGAAGTAAATGCAACCAACTGAAATTAAGATAGAGTGAGTATATATACATTTAAAAATAATGGAACAATTGCGAATTAAACCAAAACACAGAGAGTCGTAGTGTTGCGTTCATAATAAATTTGTACAGTATTAGCTATTTTATTGATTTTCCTCATCATTTCGATATTGTAGATAGTATGTTATTTTACTGTGAGGGCCAAACATATTTTTTTCAATGATTGACAAAATTTCCTATATTGAAATTCACACGACAGGCGCAACGACCAGCGCCACGTGCCCACTACCAGCCCTGCCACGCAACACCATTCACACGAACACCCTGACGAGGCAACATACCCACTACCAGCGCCATGTGCCCACGTCAAGCGCAACATACTCACGACTACCGCAACATACCCCTGACGAGCGCAACATACCCACGACCAGCGTTACATGCCCACGACCACCAGCACAACCAACCCTCGACCAGTGCAATATTCCCACGACCAGTGCAACATACCCCTGACGAGCGCAACATACCCACTACCAGCGCCACGTGCCCACCCAGCGCACATCCACGACCAGCGAACATCCGACAGGCAACATCCCACACCAGCAACATACCCACTACCGCCGAAAAATATCCATGACCAGCGAAGCATGCGCATGACCAGCGCAACTCGCCCACGACCAGCACAAAAAAAATCACGATCAGCACAACATGCCTAAAATAAAAAACTTAAAAAAAGAGATAAGAATAATTACTCAGCCAAAGAAACTGGTTTCAATTCATCTGATTATGTAAACA
>CM037777.1:71590130-71624197 GCA_021229015.1 Solen grandis
TCCTATGTTCGAATCTTATTTCAGCCAAGAACTTCGGTCTTGGGAAATTTCGGCTAGCTGACGGGATTGCACCCCCTTAGTTTCAAGATGTACATCTGAAGAAAACCCGACTATAAATAACGGCTGTAGAGCGCAAACACCATTTTTCACTATTTTTAGCTGTGACGTCATGTGACGCCATAGGCTGGACAATCATTAAAATCAAAATTTCCTCACGTGACTCATAACCCATAAAAAATTTCATGGTCCTAGGACTATTGCAACATATTAAAATAAGCGTTTGTTAGGAAAAAGAAAAGAATAATAATAATAAAAAAAAGACGTCACGTGACGTCACATGACGTTTATTTTCAAAATTAATTATTAGACACCCAGAGGAACCTACTAACTGACAAATTTCAACTTTCTATCTCAAATAGGACATTTTTTATAAGCATTAAAAATTAACGTCCTTGGTTCGAATCTTGGATCCGCCATAGATGCTTAGATTTTTTCGAATTTAAAAAACGGACACCGGTTACACAATAAGAACGTAATATACACATTCTGTGAAAATTTGATAAAAATCGGCCATTAAAATGGCTCTGGACCGTGTACAATCTTTCGTAGTCAATTTCAAATGTGACGTATATGACGTCATAGGATTCTGAAAATCATTGAAATCGAAATTTCAGCGTCTGAATCTTTTGTCATTAAATTTTCATTGCCCTTCGACAATTTCAACATATAGAAATACTCTTTTTAAATATTAGAAATACATTATCATATAATGACGTCAAGTGACGTCATGTACGTTTATTTTCAAAAATCTTTAAGACTTCCAGGACCAAATATATGCCCAAAATATCACTTTTCTATCTCAAATAAACCCGATTTTATAAGCATTAAAAATTTACGACCTTGGTTGGGAATCTTGAATTCGCTATAGAACCAGGGGACTTTTCGAATTTTGAAAAACGGACACCGAGATGCACAACTAGAACTTAATATACACATTCTGTAAAAAAAATTTGATGAAAATCGGTTCATAAACAATGGCTGTAGCCCGCGTACAAACTTTTGTTGCATATTTCAAGTGTGACGTCATATGACGTCATAGGCATATGAAAATCATAGAAATCAAAATTTCCGCCTTTGAAGCATGTGTCATTAAATTTTTCATTGCCCTTCGGGCAATTTCAACATATAGAAATATTCTTGTTAATATTGGAAATACATTATCATATAATGACGTCACGTGACGTCATTATGACATTTATTTTCAAAAAAATGTTTAAAACTTTTTAGAGACCTATATACTGACTAAATATCAACTTTCTATCTTAAATAGGACAGATTTTATAAGCATTTTAAAATTTACAACCCTTGGTTCGAACTGGATTCGCTATAGAACCATGGAATTTTCAATTTTGAAAAACGGACACAGGGATCCCAAAACTAAGCCTAACATCACATCTGTAAAATTTTTTGATAAAAATCGGCCCAGAAATAATGGCGTAGACCGCGAAAAAAATTTTTTTTTCCCCTGACGCAAATCTAAACTTATGTGACGTCATATGAAATGAAATTCATTGCACCCGAAAGCCGGGTTTTTGAAATATATCCCATAAAATTTTCACTGTTTGAGTCAATGGCAACACCCGAAATTAAAACAAATATAAGAGGAAGAAAAAAAAGAATAATAAAAAAAAACTGTTTTTCATTCGTTGATACGAAGATAGGATTTCTCTAAAAAATTGAAAAATATTAAGTTTTAATTTCCCGTTAGAAAGACTATATTTAAATTACCTTTACTTATTTTTATTATTTTTTTCGTAGGACTTCTTTTTGCTTTGACGTCACTGATCACAGGGTGTGAAAATTCATTTGTTCAAAAGCGCAATTTTTACTGTCTTAACTCAAAAATTTTTCATTATACTGAACAAGGGGATCAGGTTAAAATCTTGCCTTAAAAAAAAAATTAAAGAAGTATCCCTAGGGACGTCACGGGAGTCATAAGACGTCAAGACTCAAAAATATGTAAAAATTCTGCAAAACTGCAAAATGGTAAGTTTAACTTTCTATCTCTCCTGAAGCTCTTAACCCCCAAAATGAAATTTTGGGTCCTATGTTGAATCTTATTTCACCCCCGAACGTGGGTCTTTGGGAAAATTTTCGGTTAGCTGACAGGATATGCACACCTTGTTTCAAGTGTACCATTGTGAAAATTTGAAGACAACGACCATAAATGAGGCTGTAGAGCGCGAACACCATTTTTCACTTTTTTAGCGTGACGTCATGTGACACATGGCTGCAAATATCATTGAAATAAAAATTTTCCTTACGGGACTAAAAACCCCAAAAAAAATTTCATCGTCCAGGACTATTGCAACATATTAAAAAAAGCGTTTATTTAGGAAGAAAAAGAATAAAATAATAAAAAATGACGTCACGGGACGTCAATGACGTTTATTTTCACATAATTGTTGGGACACCCAGAGACCTCAACTGACAAAATTTCAATTTTCTATCTCAAATGGACGCTTTATAAGCATTTAAAAATTGACGTCCTCGGTTCGAAATTTCGATCCGCCTAGATGCTTGGACTTTTCGAATTTTAAAAAAAACGGACCCCGGTTTTTTCCCCAATAAGAACTAATATACCATTCTGTGAAAATTTGAAAAAATGGGCTCATTTTAAGGGCTCTGGCCCGGAAAAATTTTTGTAGTAAATTTCAAATGTGACGTCATATGAGTCATAGGCTTTGAAAACTTGAAAATCGAAATTTCGCGTCTGCATCATTTGTCATTAAATTTTCATTGAAATTTGAAAATTGCGGGCATATAGAAATACTCTTTTTAATATTAAAAATACATTTTCATATGATAACGTCACGTGACGTATAGACGTTTATTTTAAAAAATTTTTTAAGCCCCCAGAACCTATATACTGACCAAATTTTCACTTTTCATTTCAAAAAGGACCGATTTTTTAACATTTAAAAATTTACGCCCTTTGGGTTTGAATCTTGAATTCGCATAAAACCCATGGACTTTTCAAATTTTTGAAAAACGGACACAGGAGAAAACTGAATTTAAATATACACATTCTGTAATTATTTGATGAAAATGGGTTCATAAAAAATGGCTGTAACCGGTAAAAAATTTTGTTGCTATTTAAAGTGTACGTCATATGACGCATAGGCATATGAAATTCATAGAAATCAAAATTTCGCGTTTGAAAGCATGGTCTTAAAATTTTTCTTTGTCCTTCGCAATTTCAACAATAGAAATATTTTTGTTAATATTAGAATACATTTCTATAAGACGTCCGTACTCATATGACATTATTTTCAAAAAATTTTTAAAAAAATTCTAAGCCTATATATGACTAAATATCAACTTTCTATCTTAATAGGACCGATTTTAAAGCACAAAAAAATTTACGACTTTGTTGAATCTTGGTTTCGCTATTGAACCATGGACTTTTCGAATTTTAAAAAACGGACAAAGGGATACACAACTAGAGCCTACAACAAAATTCTGTGAAATTTTGATGAAATTGGCCAGAAAAATGGTTGTAGCCCCGCGAACAAACTTTTTCACCTGACGTCAAACTGAGTAATTTAGTCGTTGAATATAAAATTCATTGCATCCGAAAGCACAGGGTTTTGAAATTATCCAAAAAATTTTCATTGTTTGAGTCAATGACAACACCTCAAAAATTAACAAAATATAAAGGGAAAAAAAAAATAAAAAGAAGAATAAAAGCTTTTTTTTTTTTGAAAAAAAGATAGGGCTTTCTGCACTGAAAACCAGACAAAACCGGGTGTTTTTCAAATTTTTTGGAAAAAACCTATAAAAAATCCTGCAAAATGAAGTCGTTATATAACTTCTGTGAAAATTCCTGCCAAATCCGTCCAAAATGACGGCGTGCCGCGGATGAATTTTGGTAGCTTTTTTAAGTTTTGATTAGTGACGTCTATGAAAATTTTACTCTTTAAAATCTAATGTTCATGTTTTACTAATGGGGACATTAAATTTTCATTATCTATGAACCTTTGAAACTAGTAAATTAAATTTTCAAACGAAAATTCTTAAATTTTGATGACGTCATATGACTTTTTTTTTTTACAAAATGAAAAGGGAAACCAGAGATATAAGCTCCCCAAAGGTTAATTTCATCTCATTAAAAAACGATTTTATCGTTTTTTAAAATTTGACATCCTTGGTTCAAATCTTGGATTCGTCATAGAACCTTTGTTTTTCGAATCTTGGAAACCTATAAATCCGCACAATGAGATCGAATGTTAACTTCTGTGAAAATTCCATGCCAATCCGCCCATAAAGGGACGGCTGTACCGCGTACAACTTTGGTGCATTTTTGTTTTGACTTCATTGACGCATATGAAATTTTTTAAACATTGGATAAAAAATTAAACATGATACCTCAAAGGATTTTAAATTTCCTTTGTTTATGAACCCTTAAAACATGAGAAAATTTCTTTCAAAAAATGGAAAATTTCTAAAAACCGATGACGTCAAATGACGCATATGAGTTCATTTTTACATAATGCAAAGAAACCAGGAGAAAAGCTCGCCAAGTATCAACTTCTATCTCATCAGAAACGATTTTTTAGTATTTGAAATTTGACACCCTTTGGGTTCGAATCTTGGATTCGTCTTTTAAACCCTTTGCTTTTTCGAATCTTGGAAAAACCTATTAACCCTGCACATGAGATGTAATGTATAACTTCTGAAAAAATTTTCCATCCAATCCGTCCAAAAATGAGGGCTTACAGCGCGTACAAATTTGGTAGCATTTTTATTCTGGCATGTGACGCATATAAAATTTTTTAAATTGGTCAAAATTAAATGACACCTAAAAAGGACTTTAAATTTCCATTTTTTTATGCCTTGCAACATGATAAATGCATCAAGAAATCGGAAATTCTATACAACCGATGCGCAAATGAGCATAGACGTTCATCTTTACAAATGCAAAGGAAACATAGAGACGAATAATCTCGCAAATATAAATTTTTCTATCTCATCTAAAACGTTTTTTTTATGGATTTAAATTTTTGACGTCCTTGGTTCAAAATTTGGTTTCGCCTAAAACCCTTATTTTCTTTCGAATCTTGGCAAAACCTAATAATCCTCACAATGAGGTCGTAATATAAATTCTGTAAAAATTCCTCCAATCCGCCAAAAATGGGGCGTAAGGCGTACACATTTTGGTAGCTTTTTTTATTCAGACGTCAGTACGTGATATGAAAATTTTAAACATTAAATTTTAATTTCAGATTATCTACATAAAAATTTAAAATTTTTTATTGTCTATGAGCCTTTGCAACTGAGAAAATTTGACATCAAGAAACGGAAATTTATACAACTTGATGACGTCATATACTCATATGACTTCTATTTAAAAAATGCAAAGGAAACACAGAGAAAATAACCCGCCAAATAAAAATTTTCTCATTAAATTGATTTTATTGGATTTGAAATTTGAGCCTTGGTTCAAATCTTGGTTTTCCCATGAACTTAAATTTTTTCGAATTTTGGGAAAAACCCTTTTAATCCTCCCAAATGAGGTTTAATAATAACTTCTGTGAAAATTCCCAAAAAAAAAACCCGTCCATAAATGACGGCTGACAGCCTACAAATTTGGGTAACTTTTTTATTCGACGCTGTGACGTCATGTGAAGAAAAAAATAATATATTCCAAAATGCCATTGCTTCCGGTGTTGTTGATAAATTTCTTTGTCCTAGCCTTCAGCAATTTACTAAAATAACAACATAAAAAAGGTTTGGGAAAAAAAAATAAAAAACGGCTTCTTTGTTTGGAAAAAAAGAAAGGGCTTTCTGCATGCAAACCCTTCAAACCTGATCATACTTATTTATTTTCTGAAATACCCATCTTAAAAAATTGAAAAAAAACCGTCCCGAAATCAGTTGTAGATGCAAACATAAAAAATACAGGGGAAAAATTCTGTGATGTCTTAACAAAATTTTAAATTTTAAAGTTTTGCTTTCAAAGAAATATGTGACTTTGTTTCCAGTTATTTTTTCAAATGCTAACGTTTCCGAACCATTTTTAAGAAATCCCGTAAACTCTCTTCGGTTTTGAAAGGGAATGAAGTATCACTAGTCCTCTTAACATGCAAAAAAGGTTAAAAGATTCCTTTTCTACGAACTATTCATTTCTGTTCTTCAAAAGATTCTTGTTAAATTTAAAGGGGGGCAAGAGCATTAAAAAAAATTTTACTTTTTCACTTTTTTACTTTAATATAACAGAAATTAAATTTAGAATAATTGTGGCTCAACTGCAAAAGACAGGGAAAAATGTTTTTTTTTTTCAGAAATTCTTATACATGAAATTCCTTATTTGATGCGATTTTAAAAACCCAGGTCCGTTAGAAAGGTTTTGAATTCAAACATTATTCCCTTATTTTTAAAAACCCATCTTTTTTTCAATATGAAAAGTTATTCCTCCCCCCAAAAAGGCCCAAAAAGGCAAAACAAATTTTTCTTTGTAACTACTACCATTCGACAAAATTAATAATTAATGTTTAAATCAAAAGATCTGCATAGCATTAAAACCGCTTGCATCATATAAAAAATTGTTTTTTATGATATTTTAAAACAAGAGGGAAAAGGGGCCTAAAGACTCCATTTCAAAAAAAAAGCTTTATTCCCTGTACAAGTCAAAATTAAAGCAAATTGTACTGAAGACATAACCCCTCAGATTATTTTAATTTCACGAACTAAAGAGAGCCTGTTGTCGAAATTTAAAGTAAAAATTGACTGAAAAATTTGGCTTAAAACACACATTTTTTAAACATCAAAGGGGCGAAAAACTCCTCCCTAAATGGCAGATGTCAGCCATTATCAAAACTTGGGAAAGAATATGGTTTATAAAATTTTCGAAAATTGAAGATGATTATTTCAGAAATGAAGTGTAGATCAAATTAAGTGAAATATTTTTTTTTTTTATATTCAAAGGGGGAAATCCTGACCAAATTGACAGATACTGCCACAATCGAACTTGGGCCAATATGACATGGCTTTTTAAACATTTCTTGAGTTTGAAGTTGTTCTAAGAAATGAAGATGCTAATTGAAAACAAACAAAAAAAGGGTTTTTTTTAATTTTTTTAAAAGGGGGGCTAACTCATGACCTTATAGGCCGTATCAGACATAATCGAAATTGTCCGAGATTTTAGGGTAAACACTTTTTTTATAAAGTTTAAAGATGATGCTTAAAAAAAATGAAGTGCTTGGGTCAAAAAAATAAAAAAATTTTCATATTTTAATATCAAAAAGGCATAATCCGGACCTAAGAAGTTATATCACCATAATCGAATTGGTCGTGGATGAGGGAAAAAAACTTTTGTGTAATGTTTGAAATGATTGCTTAAGAAATGAAGACCTAGATAAAAAGTGCAATGACAATGTAAATCAGCTTTTTTAAATTTTTTAAAAGGGGCATAACTCCGACCTAATAGGCCGAATCAGCCATAATCGAAGTTGACCAAAAATTTATGGAAATAAGTTTGTTTAAAGTTTGAAGATGATTATTTTAAGAAATGAAGATGCTAGGTACAAACAAAAAAATTGTGGACGCGGAGGGGACGGGGGATTGAGGGGGAACACGGAAACGGACTTTCCCATCGATTTCTTAAGTCACTTGAGACATTGCTCAAGTGAGAAAGAATTAATATTTTCTTAGAAAAAGGGCAATCAAGTTTTAGGACTAACTGCAAATGATGAAAAAAACGATAAAAGAACGGTATAATTATTTTTTTATTTTCATTAACTTTCCTTTTACAATGTCCAAATTTAAAGAAAAAAAGGGCCCCCCTTTAAATTTTTCCAACATTTCACGTGTTTCATGTTTCAGTTTTTTTGTTACGTTTCTAGATTAGAAATAATTTTTAAAAAGGGAAACGGAAAAAAAATGGGCAAAACGATGTTCTTTTTTTTTTTTTTGCCCCTTCGACAAAAAACTTTTAATAAATGGTCCGATCATTAAAATCTGCAAACCATTAGAACCGCATTGCATCACTCTAATAATACTTTCTTATGTTATTAAAAAAAATTAAATAGTGTCTTAGAAAAAAACAACAAATGATGGGGACTAACTAAAAAAATGCTAAAGAAGGGTTTTAAAGAATTCTTTTTCTCATCTAATTCCCTTTGGTATCCGATGTCCAATTTTAAAACGCTAGGTCCCTTTAAAAAAAAGGCCTTTAAATTTCTAAATTTCAGTGTTTCATTTTTTCAATTTTCTATTAGGGGTTTTAAGATATAGAAAGTTATTTTCAAAAAAACGGCATAAATGGGCCCAAAACGAGTTCGTTTCTAGTATTGCCTTTCGAAAAATAACTTTAAATTTTGGTCCGATCTTAAATCGCTTTCATTAAAACCCATTACATCATGAAAAAAAAAAATTGTTCTTTATTTTTTTCAAAAAAATTATTAGTTTCTTCAAAAAAAAAGGAAAGAAGTGACGGGATTAGGGGGGAGTGCATGAAAAAAAAGGGTTTTACTGCATTCTTAGTTTACATGTAATTCCTTTATTAAGTCCAATTTTAAAAAAGCTGGGTACCCGTTAGAAAGGTTTTTTGATTTCCCACAATTCCCTCGCTTCATAATTGTATGTATCTTTAAAATTTGTAGCTAGGGATTTTTTAAACCTGGATCGGCAAAATCGGGGTAAATATGTTCATCTTTTTGTTTTTCCCTATAACTTAATAAATATTCGGTCAATTTTTTAAAATTTTAAAACCCAAAAGAACGGCCGGGGCATTGATTACAAATTAATTCAACTCTTAAAAACAAAAATCAATAATTACCAGATAAAGTAGTAAAGTGCGCTTAGGTTGAACATCTTTGTTTTTCTGCAATAACTCAACTGATTAAACCCCCCGATCTTAAAAAAAACTATATATCAATGAAAGGTCTTTTAAAGCACTCCAAATTTATACGTAGTGTCCCCGAAAAAATTTTTTCTTTTTTAAATTTTTAAGGCCGAAGAAAAAAACCGAAAATTACATGTGCCCTTGACCTTAGCTTTTTTCCCGGGAACGGAAGTGATGATGGCAATAAGACGCTATGTTCACCTTCAGTAAAAATTTTTATGAAAAATCCGTAAAAACCCTTTGTCTTCCAGCCAAAAAAAAAAAAGTTATTTTGGAAAAAAATTTTGATAACGGTCATGACGTCATTTTTCGTATACACGTCTTTTTTCCAAGGGGGAAAAAATAAATGGATACATATTCTGTCCAAATTTCAGTTTAGCTTTTGGGGCTTCGTAATACTTCAATACTTTTTTGGGTCCAAAGTTCAAAATTTGGTTTCAGCCATAGACCTTGATTTTTTTTCAAATTTGCAAAAGTTTTATAACCCTCACAACAAGAACTTAATATATACTTCGAAAAACAATCAAGTAAATCGGTCGAGACATGAGGGTGTAGAGCGCGTACAAGCTTTTGTAGCTTTTTTCAGCCCTGGGGCGTCATGTGACGT
Source organism: Solen grandis (assembly GCA_021229015.1). Taxonomy (NCBI): domain Eukaryota; kingdom Metazoa; phylum Mollusca; class Bivalvia; order Adapedonta; family Solenidae; genus Solen; species Solen grandis. The sequence goes on from CM037777.1 coordinate 71,599,643, forward strand.
CACATGAAGAAAAAAAATACGACAACAAAAGCGCCCCAAAATCACTGTGCCTACTGTTAAAAAATTTTATGCGCTGCTCTCGGTAACCTGTTTTAATTTGAACCCCAAAAGGAAGAAAAAAAATAGAATAATAACTAGAATCGCAATCGCGATATCATCGGTTTTTTTCAAAAAAACAATTCCATTCAGTTCACGTTCGCATGATTCGAAAAATATTTCTTCGTTCAATGGCTTTGTTTAAGTTAACAGCGATCTTTTCAAACACTTTTTTTCGCAAAGTTTAAGAAAACTTTTTTTCCCCAAAAAAGATTTTTGAGAAATTTCCTGTCAGTTTTGTATCGCGTATCATCGGTTTTCATGAAACAATTCCTTCATTCCAGAAACCCTGATTCAAAAAACTTTCTTTGTTCAAATTTCTTGTTGTTTTGTTAAAAATGATTTTCAAACGTTTCTGTCGCAATGTTTAAGCAGACTTTTTACCCAAGAGAGATTTTTAGTATTCCCGTCAGTTATGAAATCGCGATATCATCAGTTTTCTGAAAGCAAATTTCCCTTAGTTCTGAGTCGCATGATTCGAAAAAAAAATATTTCTTGTTTAATGGGTTGTTTTAAAACGAAACATGATCTTTTCAAAAAATTTTTGTTGCAATGTATAATCAACTTTTTACCAAGAAGAATTTTTGGTATTACCTGTTGTTTGTAGTGTAAAAATTGAAAAATTTTTTTTCGGACTTTTGGGGTACAGCAATGAATGTTGTTTTGCTTTATGATGGGATAAATGACAATTGTATTCGAAAAACCTAATTGCAAAGACAAAAAACAGTTAAAAAAGACACCACAATGCAAAAAATGCCACTCAACACTATTTTGAACAACTGTTGCATTGAATTCATCTTTTCATAAATGCATTATCTTTTTTGTGTCATTTCAAAATTTATGTCACCGAGAACAGAAAGCAAAAAAAAATGCATAAAAACAACTTCATTTTTTTTTTTAAAATTTTTTAAAAGTGATTTCAGCTAATCGCCCCAAACGGGAAAATGGAAAACCAAAATGATTAAAATTTTCATTAGGTACCCCAAAATGCAGCAAATGGTTCACTCAAGTAACAAGTCGCACTAGTCAAACATTCTATTCCCCTTTATATCACAATTTGAAACATAAAAACTGATTTCAATTGTTCTAAAAAGGATCAAAACTTTTGGGTGCCGTAAAAAGGCCAAATCAAATCGATTTTTAAAAATTTAAATCATGGAAAGGGGGTTTTAAGAAATAAAAATTTTGTTAAATACTTTCAATGAAATTTTTTTTTTTTGGACTATTTTTGGGGCCAAATAAAAACCAAAAAATCGAATTGCCCTTGACTTGAAATTTTTTTACCTTTTTAATTTTGGGTCCTTTTAGACATAACAATAAAAAAACTTTTGAAAATTTCATGAAAAAATGAACAAAAAAAAAAAATCAGGAGCGACAAAAACAGTTTTAGAAATTTTGAATTTTTTCCAAAATTTAGAAAAGTTTGACCTTTCTAGAGGCAAACCATGCATTTTTTAAATTCCCCACCCCATAATTTTGTGCGTTTATGTTTGCAAATCATTTGCAGCAAACAGAATTCTTCTATTGATCTCTAACAAAAAATGGGTAGGTTTTTTTGTAGACCTACCCTATCTGCACAGTTTTTTGCGAGGTTGCAATTTCAACCTTCGTTAGTAGCTCAAAAAGTTTTAGCCACTCATCCACTCATCCAAAACCAAAATTAAATTTATTTGGGTACAAAAGGAACACAATGCAACAAAACCCCATATGGATCGACTTCAACATTTTTAATTATAAGTAGAAAAGTGCTTTCATGCTATGCGCCCCTAGCGGCAAAAGGAGAAACAAAAATTTATTAAAATTTTTCCTTAGGTACCTAGCAATGCGGGAAAAGTTCAATTAATATACAAATTCATAGTGAAAATTTCTATTTTTTATACATCACTTTTTTAAGCATAAAAACTGATTTACAATTATTCCCAAAAAAAGGGTCAAAATTTTGGGCGCCGTAAAATGACCAAATCAAGTCGATCTTTAAATCTAAACTCATTTAAAAAAATTTTTTAAAACTAAAAATTTTGTTATTATTGTTATGAATTTTTTTTGTTTTTGAGCAATTTCAAGCCGAATTGATATACAATTATCCTAATTTGACCTTACCTTTTCAATCATTTTTACTTTTTTTATATTATTACACTTAAGAACATTTTTAAATTTTACATTAAATGTGAAAATTTCATAGAAATTGAAATAAAATAAAAACAGGGGCCAAAAAATCTTAAAAGTCATGCTTTGAAAATGTTGTTTTTCGAAAATATTTTGGTTAAATTTTACGCGTACTGTGGACAAAAACCCTGCATTTTTCCCCAAAATTTGCCCCCCATTATTTTGTGCGTATATGTCTTGCGAATCATATGAACAAACAAAATTTTTTTACTCAAACCCAAAAAAAATGGGCACTTTTTTTTGTAGCCTACCCTCATTTTCATGTTTTTTGCGAGGTTGAACTTTCAACCTTCCGTAGTCAAAAAATTTTATAACGAGATTTTTGAAACCCATCATATTTGATTGGTTTGAGAAGGAACCAAAGCAAAAAAAAAACCCCCATCGAAACGGACCTCAAAAAAAAAGAGTTTTTTGCATTTGTTTATTTTTTTTCCCGCGCCCCCCAGCGGCAAAAATAAAACAAAAAAAGAAAATTTTCTCAACGTTGGATCAAGGAGATAAATATAAGGAACTGGTAAAAAAATTTTATAATTGGGGCTTTTTTTATCTGGATATGCCGTTCACAAAAAAAGGGTTAAAAATTTAAAAAAACTAAAATTTAAACAAAAATTTCGAACTCGGTTTTCGCATTCAATCACTTTTTTTAAGCAACAGAAATTGAAACGTTCATATTGATCGTTTTGATTTTGGGGTTTTTTTGGCAAAAAAAAATGACAAAATTGGTATATGACCTGACAATTATGCTTGCTTTTTTTTTATGATTTTATTTGTTTTAAAAAAAAATGTAACAGTGAAATAATGTGAAGATTTAACAAAAAAAAAGTGGGCAGCAAAAAAGAGGAAAAGGATAACAATTTTTTGATAAGGGATCAAATTTTGGGGTTTGGGCATTTGAAAAATGAAGTCCCCATCTTCAAAACTAAACACCAAAGGAAAATCTTCACAGACTAAATCTTTTGTTTTATATACTTTCTAAAAAATATTTTTAGATTTTGGGGCTATTTTATGCCGATAAAAAAAAAAATAACTTGTATATGCCTTGATTTGAATATGCTTGATTTTCGTTTCTAGAAAATTTATCCGTTTTTAAAATGCATAAAAAAATGAATATGATGAGTTGAACAAAAAATAAAATCAGAGCAGCAAAAAAGAGGAAACACATGGATATACAAAAGTTTGATAAGAGGATCAAATTTGGTTGTGGGCTTTGATCAAAAGAGTCCAAACCTCAAAAAAATAAATAAATGGTAAGATTTTCACGATAAAACTTTTGTTATTACTTTTTATAAAAAATTTTAATTTGGAGCTATTTTTAGCGATAAAAATAATAAAAATTGGTATATGACCTTGACCTTTGCATATTATTTCTTGATATTTTTTCTATGAAAATTTTTTGTTTTATAAAAATGCATAAACAGTGAAATAATGATGAAGATTGAATAAAAAATAAAGTCAGGGGCTGCAAAAACCGTAAAATCATTTTGAAATGTTGATTTTCGAAAATATGGTAAAGTTTGACCGCCCTCTGTGGACAAACCATGCATTTTTCCCCAAAAACGCCACACCTATATTTTGTGCGTATATGTCTTGCGAAAACATGCAAAAAAACAAAATTCTCCTATCTATTCTGAAAAAAATGGGGACTTTTTCGTGACCTACCCTTTTTTTCATCGTTTTTCGAGATTCGAAAATTTAAAACCCCCTTAGCCCAAATTTTTTATACCAAAAAATTGAAACGTATCATATTTTATTATGTTTTAAAAGGAAACCCCAAGCAAAAAAAACCTATTTTAATCGGACCCCAATAACAGAGTTATTAGCCCTTTGTATTTTTACAAAAAAGCCACCTTTGCCAAAACTTAAGACAAAAAAGAAAAATTTTCTCAAAGTTGGATCAATTCAGATTATAGGACAAAACTGGTAAAAAAAAAACAAAAAGTGATTTTTTTTATCATGGGATATGCCGTTTTTACAAAAAAAGGTTAGAAATTTTAATAAAAAAATAGAATCGCAACGCGATATCTCGGTTTTCGCAAAAGCAATTCATTTAAATTCACGAGTCGCATGATTTGAAAATATTTCTTCGTTCAATGGTTTTTTATAATGTTAAAAGCGTCTTTCAAACACTTTTGTCGCAATGTTTAAGAAGGCTTTTTTCCCAAAAGAAGATTTTTTAGATTACCTATCAGTTAGTATCGCGTATCATCGGTTTTATGAAAGCAATTTCCCTTTCAGTTTACGAGCCATGTTCGAAAAAAAATTTTTTGTTCAATTTCTTGTTGAACGTTAAAAGTGATCTTTGAAAGTTTCGTGAATGTTTTAAACAGACTTTTTACCCAAGAAGTATTTTTGAGTATTACCTTCAGTTATGAAATCGCATATCAAGTTTTTTTATGAAAAAAATTCCATTCAGTTCTTTAGTCGATGATTTGAAAAAAAATATTTTTCTTTCAAAGGTTGTTGGAATAGTTAACATGAAAATTTTAACATTTTTGTCGCAAAGTATAAACAACTTTAACCCAAAAAATATTTTGGTATTCCCGTCTGTTATGTAGTCGTAAACTTGAAACATTTTTACGGGTTCGGGTACGCAATGTTATTGTGTGTTTTGCTTTATGATGGGGACAAATGACAAATTTTACTGATAAACAAGAATTTCAAAACGACAAAAACATTTAAAAAAAACACGCGGCAATGCAATATGCCCGAACACTATTACGAACAATGTTGCATTGAATTACTTATTTTTTTTAAATATCGCATATCTTTTTTGTGTATTTTATTTGATGTCACCGAAGAACGAATGCAAAAAAAAAACGCATAAAAATCAGACTTCATTTTTTTTTTTTTTATGAATGTGATTTCAACTAATCGCCCCCCCGGCAAAATGGAAAAAAAACTGATTTAAAAATTTTTCTATTAGGTACTACAATGCAGCAAATGGTTCAATCAAGTATACAAATCGCACTAGTCAAACATTCATTCCTTATATATCACAATTTGAAGAAAAAAAATGATTTACAATTGTTTAAAGGGATAAAACTTGGCAGCCCTTTTAAAAGACCAAATCAAGTCCGATCTTCAAAAACAAACACCAAATTTAAAGATTGTTCACAGACTAAAAATTTGTTAAATTTCTTTTATAAATATTTTTTGTTTGGAGCTTTTTATGCCCATAAAAAAAAAAAAAAAAATTGGTATTGACCTTGACCTTTGCATATTAACTTTATTTTTTTCTGATTTTTATTTGTTTTTAAAAATGCATAAACAGTGAAATAAAGAGAAGATTGAACAAAAAAAAAAAGTCAGGAGCGCAAAAAAGGGGGGGAAAAATATGGTATACAATTTTTTGATAAGAGGACAAATTGGTTTTGGTCATTTTAACAAATAGTCCCATCTTCAAAAATAAACTTAAAGGGAAAAATCCTTCCGCTAAACTTTTGTTCTATACTTTTTATAAATATTTTTTAAATTTTAAAAAATTTTTTTTGCCGAAAAAATAATAAAATTTGTATATGCCTTGCCCTTTTCATATTTTGCTTTATTTTTTCTAGGAAACTATTTGTTTTTTAAAAAAGCATAATCAGTGAATAAAATGAGATTGAACAAAAAAAAAAAGTAGGGCACCAAAAAAAAAGGGAAAAAATGGATTAAAAAGTTTTATAAGAGGATCAAAATTTGGACTGGGTCATTTGATCAAATGAACCGATCTTCAAAACCAAACACCATTGAAAGATCTCTTTACAGACTAAAACTTTTTTTTCAAATTTTTTTTAAAAAAAATATTTTTAGTTTTGGGGCTATTTTAGCCGATAAATTAAAATAAATTGGATTAACCTTTACCTTTGCATATTATGGGGGATTTTTTTTTATTTTATTTTTTTTTGTTTTTAAAAAAAGATTTAACAAAAAAAATGATGAAGATTGAATAAAAAATAAAGTCAGGAGCTGCAAAAAAAACCCTTTAAAAATATGCTTTTAAAATGTGATTTTTTAAATATTGGTTTATTTACCCCGTCTGTGGACAAACCATGCATTTTTCAAATCGCCACACCTATATTTTTGCGTATATGTCTTTCGAAACATATGCAACAAACCAATTTTTCCCATCTCATTCTGAAAAAAAATGGGACTTTTTTGTTGACCTACCCTTTTTTTTTATCGGTTTTTTCGAGATTCGAATTTCAACCTCCCCGTAGCACGAAAGTTTTTTAACCCAAATAATTGAAAAAAGTAATATTTTTATTAAGTTTCTGAAAAAAACAAATGAAAAAAAACTTTAACGGACCCCAAAAACAGATTATTACCCCTTTTCATTTTTTTCAAAAGCCACCCCAGCGGCAAAACTAAGACAAAAAGAAAATTTTCCAAAAGTTAGGATCAAATTCGGCTTAGGACAAAAAGGTAAAAAAAAACAGAAAAGTGACTTTTTTTATCATGGTGATTGCCGTTCACAAAAAAAGGTTTGAAAAAAATAATAAAAAAAAAAAAAAAAAAAAAATAAAAAAAAGAAGAACAATAGGTTTTCGCAAGCGATGCGAAAACCTAATAAAAATAAAACAGAAGAAAACAAAGGGTTTTTGCAAACGATGCGAAAACCTAAAATAAAAAAAACATAACAAAACCCATAGGTCTTTCGCTTGAGGCAGAAAGCCCTAATAATAAAAACAGAACAAAAACCCCCCAGGTTTTTTTTGCGAAAAGCAGAAAGCCCAATAAAAAAACAGTACAAACCCAAAAGGGTTTCTGCCGAAAGGGGAGAAAGTCCTAAATAGACTTCGTTTGTCCCCCAAACATAAGGGCTTTCTGCCGCCAAATCAGTTTAAGCTGTCAGCTGAAAAGAAATTTTTTCAAAAAAATGTCGAATCCCAAATTTCGTTTTTTCGGGTAAATACCTGCATTTCCAAATTTAGAATATATGTGTTCTACCTAATTAGTTTTTTCTAGTATCCTTTCTTTTAAAAAAAAAAATTGTCCCCGTTTGTTCATTTAAAAAACGTAAAATACTATTTTCCTTTTTCTTTATTTTCATTTTTCAATATTTAATAAAGGACACTAATTAAAATATGAATTTTTACCTAACATTTCTTTTACTATGAAAAATTATAAGATAAACCAAAAAATGTATAACCCCGGCCTACATGGCACAGGTAAAAATTGTACCCTTTTTTGTTGCTTACAGTGAGCCCCTAGATTTCTCAAAAGAAATTAAAAATTCTATTTTAATAATAAAACTATTTGAATTCCAGTGGTACTGAATTAACTGAAACCATTTTTAAAATTTTAAAACTGTTTTAAAGGGCTAAAATATTAAAGCATGTTACATTATTGATTTTCAAAGGGTTTACTTGGGTATCAAAATAAAAAACTTTATAATTTTAAAAAATTAAAGAAGAATTTATGAGCGTTTGAATTGCGCTTTTACCTTTTAGATTTTAGCATGATTTTTTTTTTCTAAAAACTTTTTTATATCTGCCCCAAATAAAAAAGCAGGTTACCTTTGAAGGCATTACATTCCCAACATTTCAACCTTTTTATGTAGGCATATTCAAAAGTGCTTTAGACTATGGACGCTTAAACCTGGGAAAAAATAAAAATATCCCAAAAAAAATTTTCAGAATTTACATCTGAAGATAATTTAAAAACTATTTTTTGGATTTTTTAAAACGCATATCGTTCGAAAGGGAAAATTTGATTGGGCTAAAATAAAGTTCATAATGATTTTTAAAAAAATAAATTTTTTTTTTTGGATACATGCACTTTTTAATTACGTAAGCGCCGTTTTCGCTGTTCCGCCTTGAGGGCCCATTTCAACCCCGATCTTAAAAATTTTTTTTGTCATAAAAGAGTTTAAAAAGCAAAAAAAATAGCATATTGGCTCGATAGAATTTTTTTTGTTTTTGAGATATTACAGGTAAAAAAGGAAAAAAACGAAAAATTGATTTGATCTTGCCTTGAGTTTTTGGGGAAACAAAAAAATTTTTTTGACAATGAAGCTATGGTAATCAGAGATAATTTAAGCCAAAATCGGTCAAAAAAATTTAGGAAAGGGGGCTGAAAAACCGTTTGTTTTTTTTTCAAAATTGTTATTAACTTATGACTCAAATTACGTCATATACGCAAATGCAAGAATATGAAGAAGACACCCAATGAGCAAAGGGGTCAATTTCGATTTCAGTTTACATGGGAGCTACAAAATACTAAATACATTTTAGGCCAAAGTTCAAAAATTTGGTTTAACCACAAAACCCCTTGTTTTTTTCAAATCTGGGAAATCTAATAATCTCCCAATCTAGAAGTAAAGACACTGTTTGAAAATACGAGAAAATCCCCAAAGAAAATAAAGGCGTAGATTTGACGTCAGGACGAAAGGAATAAAAAAAATATAGATTTAAATTTATCGCGTCAGGTTGAGCTTTTTAAATTTTCTTGTTTTAACCCGTCGGCCCCTATTAAATGCAACCTTTTTTGGAAAGAAAGGAATAATAATAATAAAAAAAAACATTACAAAAAACAATAGGTCTTTCTCTAGAGGCAGAAAGCCCAAATAATAATAAAAAAAAACTCAAAACAATAGTCTTTCTGTGTAGCAGAAAGTCCAAATAATAATAAGAAAAAACATAACAAAAAAAAATGGCTTTTGCTTTGGGGAAAAAAGCCCAAAAAAAAAACTTACAAAAACAATGGGTCTTTTGCTGGGGCAAAAAGCCCAAAAAGAACAAAGTCTTTTTTGTTTAAAAAAACGAAGGGCTTTCCGTTTGCTTATTAAAAGGGTTTTAAATTAAAAGTTAATACAAAGAAAGGAATAATGTTGGCTAAAAATGTTTTATTTAATACGAAATCATAATATCAAAAATATATACTTATGTTCAAAATTTAAGCTTTTTTTTTTTTTTTTTTTCTTTTATCTTTTTGGGAAGATTGAAAAGCTATATATGGACTTATTTGATTACCAACCTTTACTATCATGCAGAAAAAAGCGGGAAAAATTTTTTAAATAATACAATCCTCAAAATTTTTTTTTATTAGTCAATTTTTTTTTAAAATTTTTTTTATTCTTTATTAAATATTTTTTTCTTCGAAAGCTTTTACTTAACAAATATTCATTGCAATTTGACCCACAATTGAAATTGTAAAAAAGAAAAAAAATTTGAAATCCATGATTTTCAACCTTTAAATTGATTGATTTTACATTTGAAAATTAGATGGAAACAAAGGCAGAGGGAAAAAAATTAAAAAATTACTTTTTTATTTCTATGAAATTAAACTTTATAAACGTCTTGAAACTTTCAACAATTCATTTGCTTTATTACTTTTTTTTACAGATTTAAAAAAAGAAACCGAAAAACATTTGGAAAACATAAAAAATTAGAAATAACATGCTTTGTATTTTTTTCAGTTTTGCAGAAACCCGTGATAAAAAATGCAATTTTATATCCTATTTTGTGGCTCTAATACTAATATCGGGAAACTTTGTAACATTAAAATGTAACTTAGAACCAAAGTTCAAAATTGGTTCGCCATGAAATTTTAACTTTTCAAATTTAAAAATGTAATGCCAAAAAGTGCAATCTTGATCTAAAATAATCTTCTGTGAAAATTTTAAAAAATCGCCCAAAATTTGAAGCTCTAGAGTGCGAACAAACTTTTGAACTTACGCAAATATGACCTTTTGCGTCATTGAAATTAAAATAAAAAATTTTAATAAAAAATTTTAATCGCTGAAAAAAATTTTTCAAAAAGATTAAGTCAAAAGTCGTGATACCAAGCAAAAGAAATTTTCAAAAGATGTTTTTTGTCTTTTTTATGCTTTTATGCGTCATAACCAATTGACTTAAGAAAAAAGCCTTAAAAAAATTGGAAGCAGTCCTTTAGGTCAATTTGTCCAATTTTTCATGTTCTAACTCATTAGGGGGCCCTTGTAACTTTAAAATAAAATTTTTAGGACCTATGTTCAAAAACTGGGTTTTTTTGGCATAAAAAATAACAATTTTTTGGAATTTGGAAACTTGAAGCCCAAGGGAAAATCTCATCCAAAAATACATATTCTGTGAAAATATCAAAATGATCAGACCAAAATGAAGGGTATAGAGCGCGAAAAATTTTTTTAAGTGACTTTAAATCGACGTCTTTTGACGTTTGGAAATTTAAAATAAATGAATTTTAAAATTTAAATTTTTTAAATCGCTGCCATAAATTTTCAAAAAGATTGAGTCAAAATTAAGAACCAGAGAAAAAAAATTTTTCAAACTATCTTTTTGTTATTGTATGACGTATAACCCTGATTGAGATGATGCCCTTCGGGAAAAGAAGGCAGACCTCTTGGCCGATATACTGTCCAATTTTCATTTTTCTGACGCATAAGGTGCCCAGTAACATTAAAATAAAATTTTAGGCCCTAATTTTGAAATTGGGTTTTTGCCTTTAAATTTCCCCAATTTTTTCAAATTAGGAAATTTGAATCCAAGGGGTGCACCTACAATAAAAAACACATATTTTGTAAAAATTTTTAAAAAATCGGAAAAGGGATTAAAAGGCTCTAGAGTGCGAAAAAAAATTTTTAAGCGACTCAAATCTACGTCATTTGACGTCTTAAAATTTTAAAAAAAAAAAGAATTTATAAACTTAAACTTTTAATCGCTGCCATACAATTTTCAAAAAGATTGAGTTAAAAGAAATATCCCAGAGCGAAAAAAAGTTTTAAAAAAGTTTTTTGTCTATTGATGACGTCATAACAACGTGATTGAGATAAAATCTTTTAGGAAATAGAAAGCAGCCCTTTTTTGGCCGATATGTTTCCCAAATTTTATGTTCTAGCGCATGGGGTGGCCTTGAAAAATTAAAAACAAATTTTAGGACCTAAATTCAAAACTGGGTTTTTCCCCATAAAATTTCAGTTTTTTCGAATTGGGAAAATTTAATGCCAGGGTGCAATCCAATCTAAAAACATTTTTCTGTAAAACTATTAAAAAAAGGGACCAGAATAGAAGACTCTAGAGTGCGAAAAACCCTTTTTAAAGCGCGTCAAATCTGACGTCTTTTACGTCATTGAAAATTGAAAACACTTTTTTTTAAAAAATTAACTATTTTGCGAAGCTTTTTAATTTTCATGTGTTTGGCCATTGGCAACTATAAAATTAACTTTGAATTGGGTTGGAATAATAAAAATAAAATGATTTCATTCTTTTATACGAATGATGGGACTTTCTGCAAAAATTTGAAAAATATTAAATTTAATATTAAAAATTTTAAAATTAAATTCTCTACCTTTATTTTTTTTTGTAGGACTTCGTTTAGCTTTGACGTCACATGACGTCATAATGCTAAAAAATTCTTTTGTTAAAAAGCGCAAAATTTACTCTCAAACTCAAAATTTTTCATTTTTTCTAACAACGGGCATCAGTCGAAATTTTCCCCAAAAATTAAAATTCAAAGTAGTTATACGTCACATGACGTCATATGACGCAACGACTCAAAATATTATAAAATTTCTGCGAACTGCAAACTGTGTAAGTTTCAACTTTTTCTCATCCTGAAGCTTTTTAATCCAAAAATGAAATCTTCGGCCCATGTTCGAATTTTATCCCACAGAACTTCGGTCTTTCAGAATTCGGTTAGCTGATAGGATATACACACCTTAGTTTCAAGATGTCCCATCTGGAAAAATTTGAAGAAATCCCCCAAAAATGGCCGCTGTAGAGGTGAACGCCATTTTTACTATTTTTAGCCTGACGTCACATGACGTCTGGGTGTAAAATTTTTTTTGTTCAAAACGCATACTTTACTGTCATAACTCTGAAATTTTCATTATTTGAACAACGGGGATCTTCGAAATCATTGCCCTAATGGGAAAAATTTAAAGAAGATGTTATGATCCAATGACGTCAATGATGTAGGCCCAAAATTTTTATGTAAAAATTTCAGAATGAAAACGTGTACGTTTCAACTTTCTTCTCATCCTGAAGCTCTTTAATCCTAAAATGAAATTTTCGTCCTTGTTCGTTCTTATTTCACCCACAGAACTTGGGTCTTCGGATTTGGGTTTTGCTGAAAGGTATCACACCTAGTTTTGAAGATATCCATCTGTAAAAATTTGAAGAAAATCCCCATAAAGGCACGTAGAGCCAAACCTTTTTTTTCACTTTTTTTAGCGTGACTTTCATGTGACCTAGGGTTGAAGATCTTTTTTCAAAAAAATTTTTACTGTTATAACCAAAAAATTTTCATTTTTTGAACAACTGGCATCAGTCGAAACATTCCATAAAATGAAAAAAGAAGTATCTTTACGTCCATAGACTTTTGACGTCAGACTAAAAATTTTGTAAAATTCTGCAAATGCAAACTGTGAAATTTTCAACTTTCTATCTCACCCTGAAGCTTTTATGCTAAAAAAAATTTTACGGTCCATTTTTCGAATGTTTTTCAGCCACAAACTTCGGTCTTTGGGAAAATTCGGTTAGTGCAGGATAGCACCCTTATTTTCCAAGATTACCATCTGTGAAAATTTGAAGAAAATCCGCCCAAAAAAGGGCGGCTGTAGAGCGGAACCCATTTTTCACTATTTTTAGCTTGACGTCATATGACGACAAGGGGCGAAGTGCTTTTTCAAAACCAACTTACTGAATAAATCTGAAATTTTCATTATTCTGAACAATGGATCATGCGAAATCATTGCCCTAAAATAAAAATTTAAAGAAGAGCTTATGAGTCACAGACACTTTGACGCAGACTCAAAAAAATTGTAGAAATTTGCAGAACGCAAACGGTAAGTTTAATTTTCTTTTCCACCCTGAAGCCTTTAACCCAAAATAAAATTTTCGGCCCTATTTAAAAATTTTTTTTTCAGCCACAGAACTTGGGGTCTTTCGTTTTGGGTAGCTGACAGATTGACACCTTAGTTTAAAGATGTACCATCGGAAAAATTGAAAAAATTGACCTAAATGCGGTGTAAGGTAAACCCCCATTTTTCACTATTTTTGGGTTTGACTCATTGACGTCATAGGGTGTGAAGATGCTTTTTTAAAAAGCGCATACTTTACTCTCAAACCTGAAATCTTTTATTTGAAAACTGGCATCATGTCGAAACATTGCCAAAAAAAAAATTAAGAAGTATGCTTTGACGTCAAATGAGTATATGACGTCAGAATCAAATGTATTTAAAACTGCAAACGCAAACTGGGGTAAGTTTCAATTTCTATTATCCTGAAGCTTTTTAAATCCTAAAATGAAATTTTCGGTCCTATGTTCAATCTTATTAACCACAGAACTTCGGTCTTTCGAATTTCGGTTAGCTGACGGGTATCACACCTTAGTTTCAAATGTACCATCTGTAAAAATTTGAAAAAAAAATCCGACTTAAATGGGGCTGTGAGCAAAAACACAATTTCACTATTTTTAGCTTACGTCATGTACGTCATGGCTGCTGACAATCATTGAAAAAAAAAATTTTTCCTCACGGACTAAAAACCCCCATAAAAATTTCAGGGTCCTAGGACTATGCAACATTTTAAAAAAGCGTTTATTAGGAAGAAGAAAAGAATAATAAAAAATAAAAAAAATGACGCCCCGTAGGGCATTGACGTTTTTTTTTCACTTTATTTGTTAGACCCCCCAAGCCCTACTAACTGACAAAATTTAAACTTTCAATTCAAATGGGACAGTTTTTAAAACATTTAAAAATTGACGTCCTTGGTTCGAATTTTGGATCCCCATAATGTTGGACTTTTCGAATTTTGAAAACGGACCCCGGGTATAGACAATAAGAACTAATTCACTTCTGGGAAAATTTGATAAAAATGGGGGGGGGCCCTTAAAGGGGGTCTGGACCGTGTACAAATTTTTCTTTTGTCTTCAAAAGTGACGTCTATACGATGTTCTGAAAATCTTTAAAATCAAAATTTCAGCCTCTAAATCATTGTCTTTAAATTTTTTCTTTCCCCTTCGACAATTTCAACATATAGAAAACTCTTTTTAATATAAGAAAAAAATTTATCTAAATGACGTCAAGTGACTCATGTCGTTTTTTTTCACAAAATGTTTAAGACTCCCAGAGCCTATATACTGACCAAATTCACTTTTATACTCAAATAAATCCGATTTTAAACTTTAAAAAAATTTACGACCTTTTTCGAATCTTAAATTCGTATAGAACCATGGACTTTTCAAAATTTTGAAAAACGGAGCCGGGATCACAACTAGAACTTAATATAAAATTTTTGTGAAAATTTGATGAAATTCATTCATAAACAATGGCTGAGACCGCGACAAACTTTTGTTGCTATTTCAATATGCGTCATAGATATGAAAATATTGAAATAAAAAATTTTACCCTTTTGAACATGTGTCAAAAATTTTTTCATTCCCCTCAAAAATTTTAACAAAGAAATATTCTTTTTAATATTAGAAATACATTATAATAAGACGTCACGTGACTCATATGAATTTATTTTCAAAAAATTTTAAACTTCAGAGCCCTTTTAAAATGCTAAATTCAATTTCTATCTTAAAAGGCGATTTTTAAGCTTTTAAAAATTTACGCCCTTGTTCGAATCTTGGATTCCCTATAGAACCTGGACTTTTCAAATTTTGAAAAAGGGGCACCGGATGCACAACTAGAGCCTAACATACACATTTGTGAATTTTGATGAAAAGGGCCAGAAATAATGGTGTAGACGCTAAAACCCTTTTTTTCCACTGACGTCAAATTGACTTTATATGACGTCCAATGAAAAAAAGTTCATTGCACCGAAACCCCAGGGTTTAAAATATTCCCATAAAATTTTTCTTTGTTCTGAGTAAAAGGCAACATCGAAATTAACCAAAAAAAGGGGAAAGAAAAAAAGAATAAGAAGAAGAAAACTAGTTTCATTCGTTGATACAATATAGGACTTTCTCTAACATGAAAAATAAAAGTTTAAATTCCGATGAAAGGATATTTTAAAGTCCCCCCTTTTTCCCTTTTTTTTTTTTTTCGTAGGATTTCATGCATGAACTTTTGAAATAAGCCAATTCCAAAAATAAAAAAAGTAACGGGTTTTTGAAAGCAAAATGAGTCCCCCCCGGTGAGTGCATAATTTTTTTCCATTACCACAGCCCCAGTTTTTGGCCCCAAGAAAAAAAAGTTTTTGGTTAAAGTAAATGAAAGGGGAATATTTAATTTATGACATTTAAACAAGCTTTATGTAAGTTGTTTTCTCTGGGTGCCCATATACAATTATGAAAGCAAGACAGATGCAAGAAATAGAATTAAATAGTTTCCTTGGGGATCCCAAAAAGTTTTTCTTTTGTCTTTTTTCTTTTTGGAGAAATGAGAACTTTCACTCTGCATCACACCGACTATATAAACCTATAAAATTTATTATAAATTATGCGGTCGCGGGACCCCTTTCTTTCCATATTTTCACTATTTTTCCGTTACCAAGCAACCACATTTTATCAAAGAACAAAAATAAAATGATGGCATAATTTAAAATTTCCATCTGTGTACCAAGTTTCATCAAGTTACAACTTAGTTATAAAATTTATGGGACCCCTTTTTGCCTATTTTCATTTTTCCCCTTAAAATATCAACAACAATTTTTTGTTTTAAAAACGAAAATAAACACGTGCAAATCGCACATTGCCCTCAGAATATACCAAATTTCATCAAGTTACTTTTTAGTTATAAAGTTTTCGGGTCCCTTTTTTTTGCCCTATTTTCACATTTCCGTTACCCTGCAACCCAACTTTAGTCAAAAAAAAAATAAAACAATGTGCAAAACTACCATTGCCATCTAGTCAAATACCAATTTCATCAAGAAGCTTTCTTGATTTTAAAGTTATCGCGGGATCCCATTTTTGCCCTATTTTCCTTTTCCGTTACCATACAACCACAAAATTTCGAAAATTAAATGCGTTCAACAAAAATAGGACATTAGGGTTAATGACTTTTTTCGCTTTTCGTGTCGTAGCGCTGTTGATCTCAAACGGGGGCCATAATCGGCACGTGTGAAGCCGCTTACGACAATTAGCTTGCAGCGTCTTTAACGGATGAAAAGTGTTGATTTTTTGTTTTAAAACGTTACCTTTTCACGTCATGGACCAAGCTGCAATTAAAAAATTTTACTATACATATATTTTTACATAGGTTTAAATTTTTTTAAAATTTGGATAAAGCTTGTCAACATTTATCGATGTCAACAATAAAGTCGGGAAATTTCAATGTTTTAAAAACGGTCTAAATGACATGTGTCAAAAGTCAAAGGATTATGGGTAACACAATGCTGCAATGATATTAAAGTAACGAAATAAAATGATTTTACAAAACATTAAATCATTGTAACATTGTTTAATTTGTTTGTTTTTTTGTTTGGTTTAAAATCCCCCGACATATTTCCCGTCATTTTGGAGACGATGTTCTTAATGCATTTTTAGTGCGCCACATGCATTCCCCTCGTAGATACCAAAATAAACGTCTTAAAATTCTCAAAATTTCACACGCTTTTTCATGGAAAATTTTAATACTTTTTTAGTACCAGCTCTTAAACCCCTTGAAAAATGAAAAAATCACCAAAATATGCACGAATTTCGTTTTTTTTTCCCCTTACTCCATGATTCTTGGTCAATCATTTAAAAATTTAAGCATCAAAAGAACGGCCAAACATTGCTTACAAATAAATTTTTTCATCATATTTTCAAAAACAAAGGGTTTTGAGTTAAAAATTTTAAACACACTGAGGGTTCCCAATTTTTTTTTTCCCGCCATAACTCAACCGATTCAACCCCCATCATCAAAAAAAAAAATATCACTAAAGGTCTTTCTAAGCATACAAAATTTACGATAGTGTCCGATAGAATATTTACCCTTTTTTGAAAATTTTAAAGGCCCAAGAAAAACCCCATAATTGATATATGACCTGACCTTTGGGGTTTTTGGAAAGGAAGTGAAAGGCCATGATTCTAAACGCATCTTCGACAAAATTTCAAATAAATCATACAAAAAAAAACCCAGGGCTTAAAAACCGTTAAGTTTTAATACGAAAGTTTTAAGAGCATTTGCGTCCCTTGACGTCATAGGGTTATTTTTTTTGAATGTATAGGAAAATTTGGAAACAATTTCAGCCCAAATCTCGCTTTCTAGCTTTTTTTGGGAAACGATTTATAGCATTTTAAATTGACGTCATTTGTTCGAATCTTGGGTTTGCCCTAAAACCTTTTCCTTTTCGAATTTGGGAAAAAGGACCCGGGAACAAATAGAGCCAAACCTACCCATTTTGTAAATTTTGATGAAAATCGATTCCCGAAATAAAAGGGTGTAGACCGCGTCAAAAATTTTCCCCTGACTCAAATCTGAGTTTTTATGACGTCATATGAAAAATACAAACATTTCCCGAAAGCTCAGGTTTGAAATATATGCCTAAAAATTTTTTATTGTTTGGTCAATGGCAACCCTCGAAATTTAAAACAAAAAAAAAAGGAAAAAAAAAAGAATAAAAAAAAAGAAGCAGAAGAAAAATAAAAAAAAAAGTACAAACCCAAAAATGCTTTCTGCCCGTAGGGAGAAAGTCCTAATAATAAAAAAAACAGTACAAACCCAATAACTTTTTGCCCGTAGGCAGAAAGTCCCAACTAAAGTCGTTTGTTTAAGAACAAACGAAAACGGCTTTCCGTTGCTTATTTCAAGGTATTGAATAATAAGTCAATACAAAGAAATGAATAATGTTGGCTAATAAAGTTTTTAATTTTAAAACGTAAATCACATTACTAAATATATACTTATGTTTTAAAATTAAACTTTTTTTTTTATTTTTTTTTTTTCTTTTCTTTTAAAGATATTGAAAAAGATATATATGGACCTTATTTTATACGCAACAGTTTACTATCATGCAAAAAAAAATACAATACAATCCTCAAGTTTTTTTTCTTACGTTTCAATCAAATTTTTAAAATTTTTTATTTTATTTAATATCTTTTTTTTTGTAAGCATTACTTAACAAAATTTATTGCAATTTGACCCCCAATTTTAAATTTAAAAAAAAAAAAAAAAACCTTTGAAACCATGACTTTCAACCTTTTAAATTGAAATTTAGTTTTACATTTGCAAAAATTTGGAAAAACAAAGGGAGAGGGGGAACAAATTATGAAAATACTTCTTATTCTAATTTTTTAACTTTTAAAAGTCTTGAACTTTCAACAAATTATTTGCTTTATATATTTGATTTTTACAGATTTAGAAAAAAAACCGTTAAAAATTAAAAACATAAAAAATCAAAAGGTGACTCTGTATTTTTCTTAAGGTTTTCAAAAGCCCTGAAAACCCCAAATGCAATAAATTATGTATAGGTTTTTTGGCTCTAGTATAATTTTACTAATTTATCGTAAACGACTCTTTTAGAAAAAAAGCACCCCAATTTACTATTCAAAGAGGCACTTTTCCTCAAAAGAACAATCGGATCTTGCTCAACAACCCCTTTTTCCGCTTTCATTTTTCTTCAAATTAATTTTTTCATGAATTAGCCCATAAAAAAAAACATGAAAAGGTCTGTTTGAAACGACTCACTTGAAATTTTTTTGCGCATGTCAAGGCACGGGAATATTTTCTTATTTAAAATTAATATGTCCCCTCTTATGTTTTTTTTAAATGTATTTTGCTTACAAATCAATGTTGTCATAAAATGACACAACATAAATTCCTTAAGGGGTCTTTAGATTGCCACAATATCAGGGCGCTGAAACGCGAATACTATTAAATGAAGATTTTAATATTTCAACCACGGCAAAATCAAATGATAAAAAAAGTATTTTTTTGGAAGGAAAAGATAGCTAATATTCTATTAACCAGAAAAAAAAATATTCGAAATGTGAAAGGGTTTTTTTTCACATTTTTAAGTAATTCCATCAAAATAACACTTCCCTGTTTTATGACTAATAATAATAATTTTCAAACCCTTTTTGAAGTATAATTTTTGCATTTTGAAAAGTTTAAGTTATTTATCAATGGCGATTTTATATGAATTTTTAAAAATTTTTGCTTTAGTATTCATGACGTCATAACCACGTACAAAAACAAAAATTTTTTGCAGTATCTCATTCAATTTTAATCTTCAATTCTCAAGATTTCAATTAAAACTATTCAAAAAAAGATACCCGACAAGAGAAATGTTTTTAAAAAAACCTTTTTTTCTTTTTAATGAGTCATAACAAAAGTGACGTAAAAAAAAACATTCAGAAAAAAAAATGTAAAAACCCATCCGATATGCTATCCAAAAGTTCTGCTTCTAACGCATCAGTGGGCTTTGTAACATTAAAATGTAATTTTAGGACCTAAGTTGAATCTGGGTTTTTCCATGGATCTTTTATATTTTCCCAATTTGGGAAAAATTTAATGCCCCGGTGCAAATCTACACCTAAAATAATCCTCTGGAAATATCAAAAACGGGCCGAATTGAAGGCTCTAGAGCGCGAACAAACTTTTAAAGCGACGTCAAATTGACTCATTTGACGTCATTGAAAAAATTAAAAAAAAAAATTTAAAATTTTAAAAATTTTTAAACGCTGCAATACAAAATTTAAAAAGATTGAGTGAAAAGTCATGATATAAGGCGAAAAAAATTTTTTAAAAGTTGCTTTTTGTCGTTTTTTTTGACGCATAAACCCCGTGACTTAAAAAAAATCCTTTTAAGAAAAAGAAGAAGACCCTTTTGCGATATCTGCCAAATTTTCATTTTTAACCATTAGGTTTCCCCTTTTAACATTAAAATATAAATTTAGGCCCCAAGTTCGAATCTTTGTTTTGCCTAAAATCTGAATGTTTTCAAATTTTGAAATTTTTAATGCCGGGGCCCCTATCTTCTTAAATACATTACTGTGAAAATATCAAGAAAATAAACCAGAATTGAAGGCTTAGAGCGCGAACAAATTTTTAAGCTGACGTCAAATCGAGTCAATTGACGTCTTGAAAATAAAAAAAATTTAATTTAAAATTTTTTTTCTTTTTTTTCGGGGATTTAATTTTTATGTTTCTTTACAATTGGCAACATATTAAATTAACTTTTGAATTAGGTTGGGGAAAAAGAATAATAATAATAAAAACTGAAGTCGTTGTTGAAGATACAAAAGAGGGCTTTTCCCTTTTTTTATTTTAAAGGTATTAAATATATAAGTTAATAAAAAAAAAAGGAAAATGAGCATAATAACGTATATTTAATGTAAAATCATCATTTAAATTTTAAAAAAAAAAACTTACGATTATGTTTAAAAATAAGCTTTAAATTTTTTTTTTTCTTTTATTTCTTAAGAAGATCGAAAAGCAAAAAAATGGATCTATTTGATTATGCACCCCTTTTCATCATTCAGAAAAAAAAACAAAAAAAACAAAAAATTTTTAAAATTAATACCTCAAGAACTGTTTTCTTAGTTATTCAATCGATTTTATTTTTTTTTTCTTTTTTTAATATCTTTTTTTTTGTTAAACAAAAACTTAAAAATATCATTGCAATTTGACCCACAATTGAAAAGTAAAAAAGAAAAAAAATACTTTGAAATCCAAAGACTTTAACCTTTTAAAAGATGAGTTTTAATTTTTCAAAAATTTGAGGAAACAAAGGCAGAAGTGTAAACAAAATAAAGAAAAAGATTTCTTTTTTCTTGTTATTAACGTTTTAAAAGTCTTGAAAAGTTTAAAATTTTTTGCTTTATTATTTGCTTTTTTTTCGTTTTTGAAAAAAAACCCTTAAACACTTGGAAAAACGAAAAAAAATATTGGGAAAAAATGTATTTGCATTTTTTTTCGGTTTGCGAAAACTTGATAAGAAATGCAAATTATATCCGTATTTTTGGGTCTAATACTAAATCAGAGGCTTTTTAAAATTTAAAATGTAACTTAAGAAAACCAAAGTTCGAAACCGGGATCGCCATGAAATCTTAAACTTTTCAAATTTAAAATTTTTAATGTCAAGGTCACATTACTTTTAAAAAACATTTTCTGTGAAATATCAAGTAATCGGGCGAATTGAAGGCTTTGAGCGGAACAAGCTTTGAAGTTACGTAAATAGACTATTTGTGTCATTGAAAATTTAAAAAAAAATAAATTTATAAATTAAAATTTTTATCGGACTAGTTTTCAAAAAAATGGGTCAAAAATGTGATACAAAAGCACAGAAATGTTTCAAAAAGATTTTTTTTTGTTTTTTTGACTCATAACCCGGGACTTAAGAAAAAAGCTTTAAACAAATTTGGGGCAGACATTTGGCCGATGGTTTTCCAAATTTTTTTGCTTCTAGCCGTTTAGTGGCCTTTTAATACTTTTTTTGGACCTAAAATTTGAAATTTGGTTTTGCCATGGAAACTTTATATTTCGAAATTTTGGAAAATTTTAATGCGAGGGTGCACATCTAATTTTGAAATCATTTTCTGGGGAAAATATCAAAAAGATCGGGCCCAAAAGAAGCTCTAGAGCGGAACAAACTTTTTAACTGACGTCAAATCTGACTCATTGCAAGATTCCTGTATAGCCCCTTTTTTAAATTTTTGCAGCCCTTATTGCTTATAAATACTTAACATAAATGTAACAACAAAAAAACAACAACAAAATCGTAGTCGTATCCTCTTTCCATGTTGTTTTCCAAACCCGTACGTACGTGTTGTATCATCCCGCCATACGATTTAAAAATATTAATACCGTACCCCGGGGGAGAGAGAGAGGAGAGAGAGATTTTATTATTCCCCTGAGGAAAGATGAGAGATTTTTAATAAAAGGGTTTTAGAGTTTGAACCCGGGGCGATTCCCCCATAAAAAAAAATTGAAACATCAATATTTATTAAACAAAACCCTTTACCAAACTTTTTAAAAAACGTAAAAGACCATGATATCTCGACCAGGTTCGTAAAAGACCAGGGTATTTCGACCAGGTTTTGAAAATGGGCCATGATTTTCTCGTTTAGGTTTTGTAAATGACCCTGCTTTCTCGACCATTTCGTAAATGACCAAGATAATCAATCAAGAGTCCATATGTTGAGTCGTGTTTATTTGTTTTTGGGATTAACGGTCCATCGACAATTTTTCTATAACTGAGACAACCTCCAGACTAACTGAATACGTTCAGAGTTAAACCTAACTGTTTTGCTATCACTTAAATTTTTTCCTTTCCAAATCAAACGAGTACAAAAATTTATGTGATTGGCTTTTCGGAAACGGACGTGTCCTGTGTGTTCAGCATAGCATAATTTGGCGATTAGAAAGTCTTTCTCAAAAATATATTACAATATGATCGTCTCTGATTATCATGAATGACAATCGTAACAAGTAATATGATTGATTGATTGACTTACTCGTTCCCTCGAGTTATTATCTCGTTCCCTCGAATTATTATCTCGATTTCTCGAGATTATAAGTCGTTCCCTCGAGATAAGTAACTCGTTCCCTCGACTTATTATCTCGTTCTCTCGAGATAATAAGTCCTTTTCTCGAGATAATTAACTCGTTCCCTCGACTTATTATCTCGTTATCTCGTTGTTAGCACTTGTGGTCAGACCTTTTTGCTGGTTTTAAGTTATAGTTAGTGTTTATTAAGAGAGAATTTAACAGTTAAGAAGCCGTCACTCGCTACGCTCGTTCTGGCTTCTTAACTGTTAAATTCTCTCTTAATAAACACTGACTAACTTAGAGTTTGCCCCGCCTATTACTGCGTCACACTGCTATATTAGGAGATGGCGCAATATAAATGTTACGTCACGTGTTGTTAAAGTATTCACACACGTGCACGTGCTTTCCAAATATGGATGTAACACATCAAATTTCGCGCGTTTTTTGGCTGTCGGCTCATTCCTTTTTAGATTTCAATCAAGAGTAACGGAAATTTGATGATGACTGTTTTTTTTTTAAAAATTTTTTATCTTGTTTAAATTAGTTAAGCTATCAGAAAACAGCAACTGACTGACGTTCAGGAAAGAACGAAATATGTAAATAATAATAGTTTAAAAAAAGTCGCTGTCAGCGGAAAATATCAATGCTAGGAATACCCTGGAAATACCAAATCAAACGAGTTAATACATGATCTGTAAGTTGTTTATGAACTTTATATCAATTTCAATTCTTGTATTTATACTGGTATAGCTCCCTTGCTTGGCGCTCAGCATAAAAAGGGTAGTTCCAGGACTTATGATCAGGTGTCCGGATAATGTGACTGGATGTGGTATCATGCCAACTGTCTACGACGTGATACTATGCAGTGTGACAGCACTACAACTGTCTCAAGTAGACATTGTCTCCGATGACTTAAATACTGTCGGAGGGACGTTAAACCTATAAACAAATTATACTTGTATTTTAGTATTTAAGTTAGCATCTTATTTTTTCCTTAGGAATCCGTTTGGATCGAGCTGGTAATCATCCCTTTGCAAAAAATATTTCCGAAACTCCCCATTCTTATGTTAATTTTTATCTATAAACATGATTATTTAAACAACTTTACTAAATATTTACCAATGACGTCAACATGCGCCAGTGTGCACGCCTCGTGTGTAGGGATCGGTGTAGTAAACCTGCCATATACAGTAGAAACTCACTTAGCGGGCACCTCAATAATACGGGCAACTTCTAATTACGGGCAAATTTCGCGGTCCGGATCGCTTTGCAATGTTTATTTGCCCGCAAAACTCATATGCGGGCACCTGGCTATTCGAAATGCGGGCACCATTTTCGGTCCCGATCGGTGTTTACAGTGCAAAATGAACCTAGCTAAAGCGGGCACCTGTCCAAGAGCGATAACACTTTCGATTTTTATCTGACTGGTTACGTGAAATACCGTCGTAAGTTATGTTAACCAGTCTCAGTATTTTGCAAACTAGTCTGTGTGTTTCACGCGCCTGACATTTTGACACTTTCTTTTGTTTTGTTAGCAGTACACAAAGAACAAACTGACAACAGGTCCAGGTGTTAGTTTGTTTCGAAAAATGGGACGTTAATGAATCCTTTATCAAAAGCGTGTGTATGATGTTTGTATCTTTTTGTCCAATAAATTTAGCAAAGGGCGTTTGATAACGCTATGTTTTCAATGCATCGTCATTATCAACATCGAAATCAAACTGATGGTAATTAATACTATAATTAAAGTATTACGGACATCTGAGCTACATTTAGTCAATATTCCTACTGAGATAATGGGCAAACATGTACATGTATGATATTGATTTCTTTTGCAGCTTTTGTGTTGTTAATGTTATTTGTTATTGTATTTATTTTATATTTCTTTTGTTGTATTTAAATAAGATAAAAAAAAATATTAAAATGGCTTATTTAATGAGTTATTTGAAAAA